>JAMBLF010000752.1:0-205122 GCA_030578115.1 Leucoptera coffeella
CACTTAATGGTCTATTAGCAATGTACTCTAATAGAACAATCTAGATACACGGTGTCTAATAAGTTTGCTCTTTGAGGACTAGAAAAAAATCACAGTCACTGTCTCTGGTAAATTTCTTTTCAAGTTACATCCTCTACATAGTTTGCTGAAGATAACATAACTCACTCGAACATACACTCAACGCATACATTAGTTACATATTTACTATTCAGTCATTATAATTCAAAGAAGTATAAGAAAAAATTACAGTACTTAAATGGTAGGGAAACTGAATGCACAGTCACTAGATCAGCTTAGTCGCGCCAAAAGGCTCATTAAAGTTAATTCTCTGACCCCGGTCGCATATTTATGAAAACGCTTATACGGCTTGCCCTGTTGATCTTTGTATTCGTTTTATGAAATGAAGGTACGATAAAAGCACCCCCAGTTTCGTTTTCCACTTACCTACGTGTGTTTACGTAACAAGTCAATATTCGCAATTATTCCAATATGTGGAAAACAGGTTGTATTCGAGGTGAATGCAAATTTAACATATAGTTTTACATCATTCTCGCATTCCATGCAAACAACAGACAGCAACAAAGCGGTAAAAGCAGGTTGCTCGAGTTAAACGTTACGTAACATTTCTTTGGTCAGGCAACGGTGTATGAGATGGTGCGTTGCGATTGTTGTTTGTAAAACCTAATGTCTGAGCAACTTGTGTGCTCTAACTTCATTTAGCTTAAAAGCTTTCTGCTGTTGACGATATCAAAGGGCTTTGCTAAGGCGCACAATCTTCGCATTAGTCATTAAATACCATTCACCCACATCTACGAAAGCCTTGTGTGTTAACAAACGAGATGCACAACAAAAACGGCGCCCTTGAATCGGAAACAATAAAATGTGCAGTGGATGCGCTTAGATCCACGCACACGCACGTCCCACGCTGACGAGAGATAATTTGATATCCATTGGTACTGTGATTCAGCCACATTTCATGCTTCACTCACGTCCTTATTACATTAGGCGCACGACAAAAGCTCTGTAATCAAACCGTATACATCAAAGTCTAATGATTAGACAGCTAGTTGCTTTCGGAGCTTATATTGACTACATGAGATCACTAACGGTAAACGATGTGACAGACAAGTAAAAAATAGGTCTAGATGTAAGCTAGCTTTCACCATTGTTGAGTGGAAACGGCATGGTGAACAAAGTAACTATCGTTGTCGATCAGCGTCATCTTGCACGCCCTGCATGTTTTTACATCAGACGAGTTACACAATTGTCACCTATGTAGAATGTATGTGTGTTTGACGCACGTAATAAATTGACAACGCCACGATAGACATGTTCATTGCGGAATATGCATATCTGAGGCAACAATATAAGTACATGTTGATATGTGTTAACGTTAAGTCTAACTAACAAAAATAAGGTCAGGATGTAATAGGAAAAGACTAAACTAAACTTGTAGGAATCAATCGATATTTTTTAGTATATAATTTTTAGCATTACTCCGTAATATCATTTTTAACCAACATCAATAACCTTAAGATTCATCTTACAAAAGAAAGCACAATAAACAAGACATTATGATTTTCCTTAAGTTATAATTAGTATGAATTCAAAGGCCGAGGCGAGTCGTGTAAATGACCTGATGAAGCGCAACGAAAACATCTCGAACGTTTGGACTTCAAACGCCGTTGTAAAACTGAACTTTACTCGGCAGAACCATTATGTAAATTTATCTGATAATCCACACGATTAACAACAAGTAATCAGACTGTCAGACTTCATGTGGCTACGTCAGATTTCGAACAAACGCTCGGCAATTTCCCTGTCGTGTATGCCATCGTAACAATTGATTACCTGAATTAGCTTGTGTAAGAGGAAGTCAATTCTCAACTGGTTGCCTACATGACGGCTAATGTCAGGTGGGATGCCAAAAATGTCGTTTTCATCATTAATGCAATGGCATTTGAATGTCAAGAGAATGCGAATCACTTTTGGATCTATGCGTTCAATACACTTATTGCGTATTCACTTGCCATCGCGGAATAGCTTATCAAACACGATCGGGTCTGCTAGTCCGTAACATTTCCTGCTAAGTGGTGTTGATTAAAAATTATTGAAAGTAATCGCCAAATCGATCTCAATTAGCCGTCAGCTACATGGTAGTAAAGTTTTATTTATTTCCTTCTATAAAAGGTCAATCAAATTTCAGTATAAATGAAATCATATTTTTTCGGCGGTTTTTGCCACTTATATCCCGTATATTTAAATACATTTGTTGTTGTTCTAAATAAGTAATGCTATGAAATATTTATCTTGTGGTAGTGCCTTGGCCTATTTTCTTTGAAAATAATACATTGAATTAGTATATTTAAATTGTTTTAACAACTTATTCACCACAAAAACCTCTGGCTATCCAGTTAGCTTGCGGTAACAATGTGGTCTATTGACAAGTTAATATTTAAGGATCCATGAATAAATTACATTGTTAATAAGGTTTTGTCATCGCTTAGTTAAAGTGTAACTTACCGAGGACCAATTAATCAATATTTTTTTTTTAAGTTAAATATTGATCAGTAAATGAAATTACACAGAACTTGTGAAATAAGATACAAAAACATTTTATTATATAAATATACTAACACGAACTAGAGCAAAGCTACCAACTATCAGCTAAACTCTCTCATTTCCTTTTAAATTCAACTCTTAGTTGCCTTGTTAGAAACACATAAAGCATAAAGGTCATGTGAATATACGAGCTCAATCGCCAAATTCTTATGAACGGCCAAATCATAAACCATGAAAACGTATTTGAACTAAGCGACGTAAAACACTTCCAAAATGCCTCGAGCAGCATTAATGGTGTTTCTTCCATCACTAACCTATAGATTATATATACTTAGTTGTGAAATTAGATCCACGATCATTTTGATAAATATGCGTCCTTATGTTTATTACTAGCAATGAATTAAATAATGTACATATATTCTGAATGGGTCAAACATGGAAGATAATCATTAAATAAGTAAAGTATATATTTTTTAGTAGTAGGAAGTAAAATAATACAAACTCCTGCGCACATGTTCCGCGAAGACATGTCGTTTAATACTGCACCATGTCATATTGGATTCTTACATAAGTTATCGATAGTGAGCTCTTCTGTTTTGACCCGCCGTATATGAGGGAATTTTTACTAAGCTTTAAAAAAACAAAATTTACTTTTTTAAATTATAATTATCAGTTAGCGCTACATTGCACTATATATATATTTTATTATTTTATCGATATAAATATTTATGGTTACATTGCTACATGGTATCGGTATCAAACATAATCATGTTGAACAAAATAAGACACGATTTTTTATACTACATACGAATCATTTTTGCTGAAGTACTATTATGTACTACATTTCCATAACTTATTATATAATATTCTTTTGTTTAAATTGAACATTACATACTTTAATTAGATATTTTGTTGCTTAAACGATTCATTTAGTGGTTTGTTGTCTACATATTGAAAACAATTTACTAACGATGCATGTTATGTAACACAGTTTGATTCATAGACGAACATTGTTTCGCTTTCAAATTATTTAGTTGTGTTTCTGTTGTTCTTTTTGCCTCTTGCACCAACAAAGAAAGTGATTTCTCATTGTCATTTATATCGTTAATCATAACTTGTTAACCACTCTGCATAGATGAACTTTTTCAACAGCGATATTGCCAAATACGAAAGTGTTCGTTTAGAAACACAAAGCTCTAATAAATGGAACCAATTCTTGTTCCTAGTCCGTTGAATGACCAAACATATTTGATATTTATGTTGACATCGACAATAGTTTTTGATATATTTTCATTTAAATTTCATTGTCACTTTTAAATATATAGTTACATGATTCATTCTATAGGCATACATACATCTATACCCTACGGTCATTGCGGTATTTCCAACGAGCAGTTACACAACTGATTTAGCAGATGCATGGGAACTTTTATGTTGAAACTCGCTATCGTCTTCTAAATGCCAGCCATTGGTCAGAGGCCTACAACGCACATCAAATTTATAGAAAGTTGCCACTTATATTGGTACCTCACACACATACCACATAGATTTTACATATACTCACGTCCTTTTATCCCTGTTCAAGGTTGATTAATGCTCTCAGAGAGTGAAAAAAGTCCAGGGTCAAGTTTTGCGTAATTGTTGGGATCATGAGAGCATTTATAAAATTAAATTAAGGCTAATAAATTGCTACACAGTATTATTTAATATTCTTGAGTCTCTAGAAATCTATTATAGGACTCTCAACCTAGACAATAAACCTTAAATCGTAAACGTAATCAACTCGTAAACCTTCATCAATGAAGTCCACAAACAAAATATTATCTCTAACTACTGTAGCAATTTATTTCCGAGTCCGAGTGTAAAAATAAGCCCCTTATCTACGATAATTGATAAGTGCGATTCATGACCTGCTCAGTAATCGGCGCCCACGCACCTCCTGCGCAATCCTTCGATTAAGCCCGCACAGGCCACCGAGTCTCACTTCTACGTGCTTCGCCTATTCGTCATCGGGAAGTGGCCTAACTACGGATGTTCGCAATTTTAGGACAATCAACCTGTTTCATGATAGTGTTATGAGCTTTGAATGTAGGTAGTCTGACTCAATATGGCTGCCATTATGTCATAGCGGTGATATAAAGGAGGAATGGTTTTAACTTTGATAGCGTTATTACTCCTTATTTACCCTCATTACAAGAATTCTGGTTATTTGAGATAGTATTAACTACTACTAAATAAACACATCCTAAAAGCTATGGAGATAAGAATCCAATGAAGTCTACATAGATTATTTCTATCACATAAACTTACTGAAAAAAAAGATGAAGAAAGAGAAAAGATGTCTGAAATGTAGAAAATTCTATTTAAGATCTAGACTAAAGTGAAACTTAAACCTTATTTAAACTTAAAACCCAAACAATCTACTAGAATAACACATCTATGCACCCCATTCTTAGCCGGATACGCTAGTACATACGTAAAAAAAATATTTAGATTTCTAAGATTTCAAAGTAGTGTTAGCAAACATTCATAACACGTTAGAAATTGTGTGAACCACTTTCAATACTTGACTGCCATTCGTGTTTACTCAATTATTGACAACAATCACTCAGCTCGCTTATTATAGGTATACACCTCATATAAATTACGCCTGACAGCGCAGTGGTTATAGAGAAGAAAAGAGGTTTGTAAAAACGCCCTTTAACCATATAAGGCTGACAATAGAAGGTCGTTTTATAAAATAGTAAACTTATGAAAGTTCGTACTTAACCTTTGTTGTTGCTAAATATGGGTCAAAACATATTATTTTAGAGGTGTAATTAAGAAGATTGCAAATAATTTAACCTACATTAAGCATAGCTACAGTTTGACTAATTGTTGTTGACGTAATGTGATTTAGTTTCCACCCACGCTTTGGAGGAATGGCGCACTTTTCGACCGACTTTTTCTTTATTATTCCGCTCTGACATAATACCCTCTTGCAATGCCACAATTAACGTCAGAGCACTTGCGCTTTTGTGCCGAGATAAATGTTTCCGTTTCTCTAATAGTTTTTATAACTCGCACTCGAAACTTACGACTATCAATCATGTCATTCTAACCACCGTTTCGCTTTTTTCATCGCATCGATGACATAAATAGAGCCAACTTGCCTATACATCTCAAAAGTATTATATAACCAGCAGAACACACGATGATATTGATATTTTGCGAAGTAATTTCAAAACTCAACGCGAATTTGCAAACAGCTATCGGCGAATTGAACAAAACGTTAAGCCGTGTTTTATCATTTCAAACACAATAATATTCTAATTGTGTCCATTTATTGTCAGAGTTGAGAACGGTGACGGCGTGGCCATAAATAAATCCTGTCGCAATAATAAGTTAGTGCCAGCAAGAACCGTGCAACCATGCTCCAGTTCGTACAAGTACCACGGCTCATGAGGAAACCACGCCCTGCGCCAATCTAATGCGCCGATAACTATACAGTTTGCCACTTTCACGAGATCTCGACGGAAAAGTATATACAAACAGACCAACAGAAATGAGGTTTTCGTCACAATATTTTGATCACTTCGTAACGCCTCATTTTGGGTTTTGTAACTGATATGGTCAGTTATTACGTTGGCAAATTGTTCAAAATAAATAAGAACAAAGTTGAAGAATCAGCGGTACCTATATATAAATTAAATTACGAATTCGTTCATAAATCCCTCAATGGACAATGAAACAAATAATGCATATATAATATAGAAAAATACATTAATTTCTAGAGGTAACAATCCCTTGCTTCATCACTACATTGTTTCTTTTAATTATGCTTCCAATAAAATTCTTAACAAGTTGGATGATAACCCAACAATATTAAATACCTCAGCTATATTAATCTTCGGATACTGGACTTGAAATAAAAATTAACGTTAACATTTCACTTTAAACAAACAAAAGAAGCGCAATTGCCACTGTGTGTACGTTGAAACGAAGGAAACGAAAATGTTTGCCAAAATCGAGATAAATAGGGATCACTCATCTCCGCCTAACCCTGTAGGGAGACGTACCTGATGTGTATGAATATTCATTTAAAATTGTCAACGAGTAAATCTAAGATGGTATGTCTGTTTCAGATGCGGCGGCAGGCTCGGATAACGGGTGGCGGGGCGCTCCTACTGCGCACCGCCTCTGCCTTGCAAGGTATTATATGTGTTTAATTATATACTTACATATATTTGAAAATACTTACATTTATGTTAACAATCACTACAAAAACATATTTACTAGAGTTGTAAAGTCAGTATTTTAAGAAATATTTTGTGAATCTGTGGGATAAAATACAAGTCTCGATATTACGTTCTCAATCTCAATCAGCCTATGACAGTCCACTGCTGGACGTAGGCCTCCCCAAGGTAACGCCACAAAACACGATCACTCGTGGCCCTCAGCCAACCACTACCAGCGACCTTTTTCAGGTCATCAGTCCACCTGGCAGGGGGGCGTCCTACACTACGTTTACCGAGACGCGGTCGCCATTCGAGAACCGCTTTGCTCCCAACGGTCGTCGGTTCTGCGACAGACGTGACCGGCCCACTGCCACTTCAGCTTGCAACATCGATAGACAATGTCTACGACATTGGTTCTCTGCCGGATAAATCTCGTTCCGGACTCTGTCCCTTAACGAGATACCCAGCATCGAACGTTCCATTGCCCGCTGAGCGACATGTAATCGGTGAGCCAACCCGACTGTCATGTTCCACGTCTCGGCACCGTATGTCATTACAGGTAGGACGCACTGATTGAAAACCCTGGTCTTAAGACACTGCGGTAGTGGCGACGAGAAGATATGACGCAACTTCCCCGAATGCTGCCCCAGCCCAGCTGCACTCTTCTGGAAATCTCACGCTCGAAGCGTTTATATATTACGTTTATCGGACCGAATTGTTTATTCTTTTAGGTCTCAAATAATTTCCCTGATTTAAACCTGTTATTTATCCTGTTTTCAGTATGGTTGTGGCTGTTGATATTCGTCTTCCAAAAATGAATTCCGTATTTCGTGGTCCATACAACCAGGAGTAAGTATTTCTCTTTATTTGTTTATTGTTAATTGCTAATAAGCTGCAATTCCCATGGGCATGTCGTAGGAGGTGACTAAGGGACAACGGGTAATTAGAATCTATGGGGCGATGGGCTAGCAACCAGTCACTGATTTTTCATTATGACATTGCAACCCCAATAGTAATGCTGATAAGTGACCTAGGAGATAAAAATATATCTCCAAGATTCTGCCCATCACGAAAGGGATTAAATGACGAGAATGTATATATGCCTGTATAAAATATTTATTATTTCGGGTTTTGAGTGCCTTATACCTAAACATGCCTTCGAAATTTCTGAGATTCGCACTCAATCCTCTGACTAGTCCGCCACATTAAAAAAGGCAGTGTGTATACACAAGTCGTGAAGTGTACGTTATGTTTTTCGCTCTCCTAGTCTAGATTTTTTTCTTGTTGCTTTCTCCTTCGGTATTATTACCTACTAAAAGTCTAGAGAACTTTATAGATTTTCATCCAGCGATCACTATAACCCAAACCACTGAATATTTCCAAAATTGAAGGCATTCATCCTATGACATAGTGATATACATTGTAAAACTGTGTATATGGACCTAATATATTATTATAAATCTTTATCTCAATAACAATTATTTTAGAAGTTTTACCATGATTTATCATATTTAAAACAACATCATATAATTCTATAAGCTTCAAATATTTAAATGTGGTTCGTTTCCGCATTCCAGTACTTGGACTTCGACAACCTGCCGGAGACGAACTTTACGTGCGAGGGTAAGGTGATAGGCGGCTACTACGCGGACCTGGAGACGTCGTGCCAGATGTTCCACGTGTGCACCGTGGGCCAGCAGGACGAGCCCATGGACATCAAGTTCCTCTGCCTCAATGGCACTGTGTTTGACCAGGTCTGTCAACGGTAGAATTACAATGCTAAGAGACAACCAGTGTCAGGCAGACTTTGACTTTCAAAGAATGTACTGTACTTGTACTTATGTTGAATAAAAACTTTTGACTTTGAAAGAGACCGATTGTACAGTACCGTGTTAAAGTAGGATGTAAGCAGGATAGCTGGGTGTTTGATATGTCATTGGAGGCATACGTTTCATTTTTGGGCGCTGGGGTAGTGTCCTATCAAGACATGTGTTTAAAGCGTCCTTAAACTGTAATCAGCGTATGTATAGAGACATGTTTGTATACTAGTATAATATGGGAATTATGGTCGCATGTATGCAGACGCATATAGGAATAGATCCGTTAAATTGACTTTTAAATGATTAGTCCACGAGATCCCTGTTCATTCTTGTTGTTAGAAGTAACGAAAAATTCTTTTACTATTAGCTGGACAGCAGCTGTCAGCAAAGTACGAGTTATAATAACAAATTGGTTTAGAGTTTCACCTAAAAAAACAAATTATTATGTATCAATCAGATTTGATGACTTGCTCGTTAGGTATTGCTTCACATTATTATCACTTATTTGACTGTACTTGATAAGTTACGTGAATTTATAATTTTTTGTATCAAATCTACGATCAGTTCTATTAATGTTGATAAACACTTAGTTATCTAGAGCTTTTACAACTTTATAATATATTGTTCTTTACAGGAGACACGAGTGTGTGAAAGAGTAGATGAAGTAGACTGCACAAAATCAGAGAAGTTCTATAGTTTAAATTTAGAATTATATGGAAGCACAATTGCACCAATAATCAAGCCCGAAGAAAACAAACCTCATTCAAGTGATGTTACTACATCGACACAGAGTGCCAAAGATGAACAAGAATTCATTGATGAGGAATTCAGTTCTCCAGGGAACACGAATGAGTCACAGTCCCCCAACGTGCACGATTCAACCGAAGACCCCGACCAGGGAGGTGGCAATGACCACCACCGTGGCCAGGAATACACTCCAACCAACTCCGGATTGTCGGAGCATGTTGAACCTATCGAAGGTTAGTATCGTTTACGTTTTTGTTCTATTTGCTTATTGTTGTTCTTTATATAAAAACCTTTGAAGGGTCAACATATTTCTGTTTTCACAATCATAGTTATTACTAGTAAACCGTTTACACAGGTTACTGTCTATAAAATGCTATTAAGGCAGCTCTGGTCCAATCTCACTAAACCAATACCATAGTTTTCTTAAAATCTTAGTATTAACGCATATTATTTTATTTAGTAGAGCCGCATATGAAACTTTTGTTCAATGTCATGGAAACATTCAAAACAAGGCCAACCTGTCTTCTATTTCAGAAAACAATGAGCAGTCAGAAATCAATGACGAAATACCAGAATACGAAGATGTGATTTACACCAAATCGACGTCTAGCACTCCACCTGCGAGGACAACAACAATAAGAGTGACCACTACACCAGCTCCAGTAACCAGCGCCCCGATCACTTCCACGAATTACCCGCATCCATCGCACCTACCACACACGCAATCATCTTCAGATCGCCTCCACTCTTCCAGTCAGGCACCTTCATTGGATCCTGCACTATTGTCTCCCCAAGAGTTTATAAATAGACATAGAGGGCCAGGATCCGAAGCCATATCATTCCAAAGGCAAAGTTTCCGTCCAGCGGATGGTGTTTATATAACACACGCTCCACCCTCGCAACAACAGTACGATCATTTCCAGTATGAGTCATCGCGAACTGCGCCAAGACCAGGAGGCTCGAGACCCACTGCGTTTGTACAGAGGCCGGCGCCAGCACCGTTTCGCGTCACTACCCCTGACCCAAAGAACCAGTTGCTGAGACCAGGGCCCTCGTTCCAGCCGAGCGAAAGACATGAAACTACTTTCAAACACAAACAGCAGGCGTATCTCCCGCCGTTGCCTCCACAGAGACCTTTACCGTTCGATCATTACTTTTATGATCGCAAGCGTAGCGATGATATATCCAAAGAAGATGCGTCATTGTTATCAGCTCGTTCCGTGCCGCCGCCTTCACAAGCACCAAAGACAGAACGTGTTCTCACTAAACCGAAAAGTCCTCCTCGAGTTATTGTGACTGCAAGTGCCTCTGTGAGTGATAGCAATGGAAAACGGTTAAATTACACTGTAGGTAACGTTGTTAGTGCCGTTAAGCCCATAGTGCCGATTAATTACGATGACTACAAAGAATCAGATTTAATATTTGATCCATTTTTCCTCGATGTGCCAAAGCTACAAAAGAGACGTAAAACACGCGGTAGCAAAAGCAGTAGTAAACATAGTTCGCCTGTGGCCACTGTCGCTTCCTTTGTAAAAACTAGCGGTCTAAATCAAAAGTATCACTCACCAAGATCATTATTTACAAAATCAAAGGTCAGGGCCTCTACTACGACCACGACTTCTTCGTGGAATCCAGACGACTATGTAGATGATAATTATGAGCCCCATTCCTATGTGCCACCTCCAGTAGCGGTGGCAGTGTTGCCCGAATCAAATAAAATCAAAAACTTGAAGAACCAATCATTTATGAAACTTATTGAGAAAGATAGCAAAAACTATGCGAAAGGAGGAAGTGTAGGAAACTCAAGACCGATGCCTGTACCTGCGCTAGTGCAGCCACTCTCTAGTCAAACAGCAGTCGTGGCTGAAGCAGAAGTGGCACAACTTCCTGCAGACCTCGCTTGTAGTTATCCCAATTGCCGGAAACATCCGCTAAGTTAATAATGCTCTCGTGATTATGTTAGATAGTAAATTATCTCTTCTTTTGCTTATTAATACTTAATATTAGTGATTGTATCAATATTTATTTTTCTGATGTAAATAAATGAATCCGATTTCATTTCCTACTTTGAAGGTATTTAAAAAGATCCTACTAAGTGAGTGCTCATAATTCAATGATCAAATATTTCGTCAGATAATTTCCTGAATAAAAATATTGTACTAAGTAATAATGATTGTAATTATATGTAAATATAAAGAATGCGTAAGTGTAGTGATGGTAAGATTATATTTTTATTGTTATACTTTGTGAAGTCTGTAAATAAAGTGCAACTAATTGTGTAATAATCTTTTACTTCTATGAACACATTTTTACAGTGTAAGTCCTTCAAAGCCTACTATGAGAATTTTTATATTTCTCAAACACTAGTTGCCTCACCTTGTCGTCAGTAAAACATACTAATAAATATCTTCCTATGTTATTTTACTCTTTTTTAAGATATACTCTACAGTAGCGCAAAACCTAATACGATATTATTTACAGTAAAACATAAATTCATTAAACAACACAAAATAAACAGATTTGTTCCTGAAATTGTGTTCCAAATATTGTGTAATATTTGGTTAATTACATGTCAGAGTTTGCGATCTTGTGTAATTTTTGTTGTAAATTAATTTTCACACAATCATTTCAACGGATATGTAACAAAAATAATATTTTCTTATGAACCATTCGATTGGTGCACTAGCTGATATTATAATTTTCTTCCTAAAGTTTTGTGTTCCTTTCAATCCGTCACGGTATGAATATTTTGACAGTTTATGATGCTACAATTTTAAATAAATATAAAATAACACTAGGTTTTTTGACTTTAATATCTTAGAATTGATCTTGAAATCCTTTGAGTTTGATCCTTTAATTGTGATCTGATCCGTTTAGCTTTATACGAAGAATAGTTTTATTTCAATAATAAAACACAAAGCTACAACAAAATGCAATTCGATCAAAAAAATATGAGCGTTAAAGAAGCTATATTAACCGCTTTTCGGTTTCCCGTAAGTATTAACAACACTAATTATAATAATCGGAAATGAATTATTTCACTAAATGCAAAAAAACTACTTCTTCCTTTGTCCTTCTACTGTTTTTAAGATGGCCTCTATCTGTAATTTTTCGTCCCTCTTCTCTTTATGTGCCTCTAGGAATTAGTCATAATTTTACCGATGTCATTGGTTCGGAACATTATTCGCTAGTAATGCCGCTCGCCCGGTTATCATATATACTTAGGAGGAGTGAAAAAAATACTGTTCCATATTTCATTTCAAACCAGACTGGAAAACACTATGACATGTTTATAAATTTTATTCATGCAGCTGTAAGATTTACAAATGCAGCTTAAATGTCTGATATTTAACATAAAATACATATATACACACACGACTGTAAAACCCTTTCGAGGTACTCAGAAGTTGACTGTCCGCCATCAAATTATATGAGAAAGAAACCCACTTTTTACCTATATATTCAACGTGACAGGTGCTAAACCATATCGCCGTATACACATACAGACTATTATAGTCTGGCTAACGAAAGTAGATACTGGATGATTTTGCAAACTTTTTATATGACAACACTAAAGTGTTACTACCATCGGATATTTACCCTACAATTTGGGGTATTTTAAGTAGAAAGTATTTAGGAACAATTTATTGCGAAAAGGCAATTTTTAAAACAAACTCATTAAACATTTTATAAAATGAGTTTTAAAAATTCGTACGTGTGCTGAAATTGTGTTAATCGAAAATAAGTTTCGTAGGTACGTGTTAGATCATTTCAAAAGCTACACTAAGCCTTACGTTGGTCTAATAAATAGCTTAAGTTATTAGGTACACTATATCTTAACTCATTAGGTAGAGAAAAACTTGGCAATTTTATTTTAAAGAAAATTAATTTGTATCTGTTTTCCGAAAAATTCGGTAAAATCAGAATCAGTGTATGGTATTCCTATTTCTGACGCCGAAGATGGCGTGTTGTTGACGTTTCTTTATGATTGACTTGCGTATAGTTAGGTTATGTTAGTATGGTCAAAATGTCTTGATATTATTTTATTTTAATTAAGTAAGTTCATATTCGTTTTAGTTATTTTTTGTTTGTTCTTTTTGTTCCTTTAATACGCTACAATGGAGTGACGTATCCGTCTGATGTTTGGTATGGAGTTAATAAAGAGATAACAAGTTATATAAGCTACTTTTAATCACGTCATAACGCGGACAAAATTGGAAACATCCACTAATAAAATTAAAATAAATGTCAAAGTATCAAAGTGAGTTGTTCCGCCTTTCCTTTTTATTTTAGGGTTGCAATGCTAATATATTTTAAATTTGCCGCGCTTTTTCAGTATCTACTTTCGTTAGCCAGACTATACCTAATTTGAGGAATTTGACTTCAATATAATCAACCGCACAGCACATGGACAAACTTCAGTTCTGTGTTTGAACGATAATTATCGTATCGGTAAATCAACGCTGCGAGAATAACTATAAAACTTGAATTTAAACCATAAAAAATCATATATTGTATTGCTCGTGTCTTGTTATATATGGTTTATTTATTTGACTATATTTACAGGAATGCAATATACAATTTAAACTCATTGAAATAGTATTAACATTGCTTGCGCACAAAATAACAATCTTAGACAGAATGGTTCCTATAGCTATGGAATTACCGGAAGGGACTCCGCAAAAACGCGTTGAAATCACTAAGAAAAAACCTATTCGTAAAGCTGACAAAGTAAGTAATGCATTATGTAGCTCAATGTTTCTTCGAAATTATCTTCTTTGGTGTTTTAACTAATATGATGAAGTCAAACATGTACATGCTTTTTTGGGGATGTCACTTATTTGAGCGACCACCTTCGTATTCACGAAACTTTTAACAACTCAGCTACCTAGTACCCAACGTGAGAAATAAGAAGTCCTTTGATTGGTCACTATTGTTTTTATTATTCTCGATCACAAAGCTAAAGATAATGCCATTCGATATTTTTAATAAAATTCATATAACATAGAGATAATAATGCTTAAACTGAAAATGATACTCTATTGGAAAAAAATACACAGATGTAAATTGGCGGCATTATTACCCCATTACGAATATTGGCCTTTATTATGATTTGTTTCAGGGTGCTAAAGACGACAAAGGGGGCAAAGGTGTATACGGGAAAAAAGTTGGTAAGAATCTCTCTTACTTATCACGACAGAAAACTTAACAGTCCTACATAACATGGTCATACGCTTTATGACTTGTGTCACTCCCATTTTTCCATTATGGTGGGGTAGTCAGAGGTTTGAATGCCCATCTCTGAAATTCCGAAGGCATGTTAACTATAAGTCACTAGATGAAGAACGCTCAACGTGATAAGTAGTGAATCGTAACGCCAATTGATAGACAGGTTTCCTCACTATATTTTCCCTGACCGTTAGCGACTGTAAATTATGAAAGTAAATGACACATTATTATATTTTATTCCATTGTATGCCAGAGCCGGGATTCGAATAAAGGACCTCTAATTAGAAGACCCTATTCTCTACAGTGTAAACAATCTAAAGAGATTAATAATAATGATAAAAGTGTATATTGACAGCCAAAAATTACACACAAAACGTTTACAATTAAAACTTTGAAACTTGCGGGTGTTGCTTGTGTAATAAATTTAATTTGTTCTTTGTTGCAGATGTATATTATGTCACAGTCTATTACGGTAAGAAAAAACACATTATTGCTTATTTAATGTTTATTAAAGAAAGTGTATTCATTTTTGTTCTATGTTTCAGCGACGCACACACCCAGATTTCACCCAGCGGATAGTAAGTGAATTCTTTTTCTCCACTGTTAAACTAATTATAAAATGTGACCATCTTTTAATCCATGCGTGCCGTGATACTTATGTTAGTATTTTAATACATATAAACTTTTTCTTCCTCATTGACAAACACTTTTTCAATTAATGAATTGATTAAAATTAGTAACATATAATAGGATATTTATAAATACCTGCCTTTAGTTACCAGTAATTTAGCAGTATGTTTTCCTATGTTAACGTAAGGTAACCTAATTGAGCCTGCCAGTACCAGCAGACAGAGGAAGCGTGGACGTGATGAGGATGGTCCGGACGGGAAGAAACACGGTACAGATTTTCTGTCTCCTTTATTCATAAACTTGTAGGTAACAATATAGCGAGCTCAGAAAAGATGTATGTAAAAGATTTTCCAATTTTGGCCAGTTAAGTCTATTTTCTCTTAGGTCCATTAATTTTATCCATTTGGATTGATTTCCTAGCGAGGTGGTTCGTTTTGGTCAAAGATTATTATAAATAAGCCTCGAGTACTATTATTATTTCGAAGTTTTTGTTAATATTAAAAATTTTAAATCTCTTTCTTGTTACTCGGAACCTCCTTGGTAACTTTTGATTATGCTTGTGTTCCTTTATTTAACTAATAATTAATATGTAACATTGGTAATAAGATTAATAGGTGTGCGTATCAACTATGCGACCTCACCCATACCCTTATACTTTTGAATCAGTACTTCTACAAAAAAAATCTACAGCATTCGAATTTTTCATATTTCCTCTAAAACCTTACAAATGCTTTTTTTCCAGCTTGGCCGAGTAACGCTTAGATTTTTGTTTGATACATTTACATAAATTGTGTCAATATAACTAACCGTTGCTTCACATTTAGCTTCAGGTGCAAATGATGACGTTGAATACGCTACACCGGAGGAACTCAACGATCTTGTAAAAAGAGTAGAAGTTATATGGCTGTTTATACGTAAACGTAGCGATTCTATCAAACCGAAATATGTTGAGGAGGTTGACATTAACCTAGAACAGCGTATTGTACACATAGAGAATTCAGTGCGTGAGCTCCAAGGTATTGCTATCAATATGTTTCCAAGAGCGAAACATAAGGTAAGCTGAATTTATTACAAAATTAGTATGAATTATAAAAAATATTTTTTAGCATGTTTCAATTTAGAGAGCCCAGTAAAAATGCATTGTGCCCTTATTCCTTACTGTACTGCATGAGTACGAGATATCGTTGTAGGGTCCTGTTCTTTTTCTTACCTTTTAAAGCTTAAACTTACTTATATATTCTTCCTACCACTAATATTAAGTGTTAAGAAACCTAACGCACATTTAATTAAAAGATATTGGGAGAAGAAGCTCCTAGGGAAGACACCGCCGATCAGTCGCATGAGTTACCATTCGTCAAAGAAATGGTGAACAACTCGGACCAAGAGGCTACTCCAAGCGAATCCACTGACTCGGAGGCCGCAGAACCAGCTACTACAGAGGATCTGGAGTAAGTGATAACAGCTTAGTAACTGTACTAAAGCATGATGGGTACTTAATAATAATAATAATAATAATAATATTTGGACATTATTACACCAATTGAACTAGCCCCTTGGTAAGTTCATTTAAGACTTGTGTTAAGGATACTAGTCAACGTATATTAAAGAAATATATACATATTATACATAGATAAATACATATATAGCATATATAATCAACGACCAGACTGGAAAGCAGTAGAAAAGCGTAGTTCTTAGCTCTGCCTTCACCGGGAATCGAACCCGGGACCCCACGATTAGCGTTCCGGCGGCTAACCGATTGCGCCACGGAGGTCGTCAAACTTATGTCAATGCATTACAATCCATATCAAATAGTTATGATTGTAATCTGTTTGTGTACGTACATACATGAATAAGTAAATAATTATCAAGTGAACATATAATTTAGCCTGTTCATAAAATATTAGGGCACAACACTCAACTTCAAATACAACTACAACTTCGAATCAAAGTGCTGGTAACAGCTTGATTCGATAAGTTACCTTTGACGCCTCTAAATCTTTAAGTACTTAATGTAGAGTTCATAAAATATGATATAAATATTATAAACCAATTAATTATTTCATTTATTTTAGTAAACTGAGAGATACCCTTAGTAATGATATACAAAATTATTTACGTCAAATTAATTTTGATATGAAAATACCGAATTCAGTACGTAAAGCCAAGCAGCATGGTGAGTTGAAGAGCATGATAAATTTAATATTCGAAACTCTTTTGGTACCATATATTAACTCTTCTTCTTTTACTTGAGCACGTCACGCTTTCTATTGACTTCCAAAGACGTCATTGTATAATTGAAAAGCATGTAATTAAATAGATTAAAATAGCACTGAAATCCTAGAATGAATAGTTACTGGGCTTTTTTAAGTACCTAAGATGTTTTCCATAAAACCTGACATGCGATTTGCTTGTTGTGAAAACTTTGAACTTATTCACTTCTATGGCAATGATTCTAAGCGTAATTTACCTATTCCTTGATCACTGATACATCGAACTTTTTAAATTATTTCAACAAACAAATATCAATGTGTTTACTTAACCCTTTCGGGATATAATCTACCATATACATATAATATCAATTTTGAAAGGTTGTGATACTATTCTCATGGAATATTGCTACTTTATCGCATCTCCTTATATATTCCATTAGCCACTGCTTCGTTATCACCTCACATATGTCATGGAAATGATGCTAATTAATCTGCATATTTAAATATTTTTTTTCACTTTATGCTACCGTTTA
The DNA here is from genome assembly GCA_030578115.1 of Leucoptera coffeella. Taxonomy (NCBI): domain Eukaryota; kingdom Metazoa; phylum Arthropoda; class Insecta; order Lepidoptera; family Lyonetiidae; genus Leucoptera; species Leucoptera coffeella. The sequence continues at coordinate 17,952 of JAMBLF010000752.1, forward strand.
TGGCTAGTATATGTGATTAAGATTTTGAAATATAATAAAAATATTTTCATTTATACTTTGCAGAATTTAAACTTAACCAAATCCTAGAACGAGATCCGTTGCTGGTTAAAATTGAATCCTCTATAAGGGTTAGGAAAGAGGAAATGGCGGAACGCGAATATCATTACAACCAAATAGTACGTATTTTATTTCTATTATATATACACATCTCGCGCGTTTCCCTACAGAGGGGTAGACAAAGACTAAGGAGTCCTATCTGTCCCGGTCCCGTATAACCACTTTCACTTCAATGACACTCATACAACTCCTCATACACAAACGGCGGTTATAGGTACTTCTACAAAATTATTGAATGTTGTAAGTCGATGTACTCAACCGAAATTTTTCTGTGTAGTGGAGGTTTGATATGACATTAATTGATCATAACATCATTGATAACTATATCAAGATAATAAAGCAATTTTGTTATCATTTAAATAAAATTCTTTAAAGGTTTTCAAATTCCCATCCTCATAAAAGTATAACTATTAGTAAATGCTAATTGTATCGATGACTTTAAATTTTAATTAAAATACACAATATTAAATATTCAGATGGGACAGTATCAAGACACTCTCTCAAACATGCAAAGTGAATTGGTTGATGGATTGGATAAAATGTCAGAATTGATAAATTCTATGAAAGGAGATCCGGAAGGTAAGCTTAAGAATAACGTTTACCATTTATTGTAGGACATTATTTATCTGCCTATAAATATGCATGGATTTAGCATCCAAATAGCATAGTTGATGCTATGTTATGTTACTAATACTTCGTTTGTAAGAAATACACACATTAAAAGAGGTTTTGACATTTTCGAAATTGAAACTATGTCTTTTATTTTAAAATTTATCCACATATAATGTATTAAATAAAATTAAAATAAATAAAATGAAATACAACAATAAAGGAAATCCTTTAATGTATGATTATAACTGTAAATTTAATGCACAGGTGTGTTGGAGCTCAACACGAAATTTAATGGTTTCAAATTAGATATTGAAGCATTAAGGAATAATAAGACTGAATTACAGGAAAACCAAGATAAAATGGGAAGCCTTATAAATGTGAGTAGTAGTAACAGTTTTACTAAACTGAGATTTTTGTTTAACGGTGTACGAACAATACTTATTAACACTGTTAATAAAATGTTTGAACTGTTATACAACTTATCAGTATCTGGATATACTGACATAGAACCTTAATGAATGATCTAAGACCTGCTGAATATCTAGAAAATACATGTAAACAGATGCAGTGCATTCCAAAAGATTATTCTCTTATTACCTTACCGTTTCTTACGTAGTGCTTTGAACTATTCATCTCATTTACAGTACATCAATGGTACAGTCTTAAAATCGCTGGACGATGTGAAAATTTCCACATACGAGGCAGATGAGCATTTTAGCAAGAAGGCGGGAGTGAAGGACTTAAACTTGTTGGTCAACCGCCGCTACTTCGACGCCGTTAGAGAGGAACTTTTCAAAAAGATTGAAAAGGCCTACGATAACTTCAACAGTCATGAAGCGGATTGGCAAGTATGTATAAGTTTTTTCTTAATCCTTGAATATAAATTAAATTACTGTTCAGTCAAATTATATTAACAGTAGGTAGTAGTAACATTATAGATGTCATGCTAAGTTCATAAGTTAAAAACGATACATCAGTATAACAGTAAAACTTTGTGCTATTACTACTACAATAAGTTGGCGGAGAACATTTAAAATAATGACATTCAGTAGGTTGGTAACTAGGGGCCTACCAATGCATTTAAGCAGAATCGTACTCAATATCACTTTAGTACATAATAGTGTGAAATTAATAGTAAAGTGGCTAGTGGTCAAGTTTGTGAAATGATATTTTACAAGACCATTAGTGGACTTGGGCCCCAAATTAGCTTAGACACAATTAAGTTACAATTTTAATTTAAGTATTTTAACTGAAACGAAATTTTCAACGCTGAAAGTACTAAGTCGACATCACTACGGTATTCGATTCGAACAATCGCACTGAAGTGTGTATTTTTCTGAATATCTCGAATCATACATACTATATATATTGGGTACTTAGTAGGTACTTATAATTATTACCAATTTTTGAAATTTCAGGATGCTATAACCAAACTGCAATGCTTACTGCGGCGCAAGATAGCAAATCATCAGCTACAGAGGCTGAGGAGGACATTCTATGATGACTACAAGTCTTTGTCCAAAAAGTTGGATTACTTGGCGGAATCCGTGGGACCTGGCAGGAGTTGCCCGGATGACGTCAGGGGAATTCGCCTAGACAAGCCATGTCTATGCTGCGATAATCCTGAAAATGTGTATGAGGAACAGGCTAAAGATAAAGCATTCGAAAGTGCACAGATGCAGAAAAGATTGACTCGTAAAATTGAGGAGGAACGAATGAAAAAAATATGTTACCCGGGACAAATCGTTCGGCATGCTATAGACCCACGGTAAGTCCTACTATCCTCTTGCAACTCAAGAGGCAAATAAATATTTGGGAACTATATTTTCTATCACCAAAATTTATATTTGTCATCAAGTTGATCGCCACGAAATATTTTCGTTCTCAGGTAAACAAAAATTGTTCCCAGGTATGAATTATCAGATTAATGTTAATATATGTGTAAAATAAGAGATCGATAACCAATAAAATTATATTGCATTACATGAATATAAACTTCGTTCTTATAATAACAGTTTTGTTACTTAAATAATAGCTCTGTGCTCAGAATGGTAGATCTGTCACCAAATAAATCGATTATCGATCCCTGACTGCGACTCCTTTTTATTTGATATTTTGTCACCAATACAGTAGTAACATTTTATTTCGTTCAGATATTAAATTAATAGTATTCGTTACCAATTTAATAGATCAATTTATAATTTTAATGAAAAAATGATCAAAGCGGCGGAGACAAGTAGGTAACTAGGTTCGATCACGCGATGCGCGACGCGGGCGGGTTAGGTTAGGTTAGGTTTTTTTTTTAAGAAAAACTACACACTACAGGCATTGTTCGCCCGTACCATTATTATAAATTTTATTTTTTTGTATCTTTATTCACATCTTTTTTTTTAACATGAATACTCATATAGACCAGTTTTATTATACTACCAAATTAATACTTAATTACTACTTAATAAATTTCTTACATTATACATGAAATCATTATTATGATCCTTTATACATATAATTATTTAATTCTATACTAAGATTATATATTATTAATCACTTAACTGCTTAGGTTAGGTTAGGTTTTTATTTGCACTTAATGCAATTTTCTAGTAACATAATATGATTTATTGGTGATCTCTTTAAATTAGTTTGCTTAAATACTTATTAGGACACACCTATTATAATACATACAAAAACATTTATTTGGTACTAGACCTTATATCTCAGGATTTTAGGTGATTTATTGTGGAACTGATTTTGCATTGTTTGGTGACTACATTTTGGTGACAGATCTACTATTTTGAGGACAAATCCTATTATTTAAGAAACACCAAACTAATTTATTTGGTGATAGCTTAAACGATACCCTAAATATTTTAAGTCATTTTTTCTGTTTATGTTCTTGGTATTTAATTTTATTTTATCACGTATATTAAAAATATGCTTGATGTTTGTCAATTTTATAATACTTTCCACAAGTCCTAACTAAATAAAATAGTATTTCTAAATACATCTATCTACCTCTTTAAAGTAAGGAGTAAGACACATAAACTCGTATAAATATAACATTAACCTTTTTCAGCGCTAAATTTTGCAAAAAGTTCTGTGGGACTAAGATTTTCGACGACGATATGACTCGCACTAAACAATTAGGAACTAGCATATACGTTGTTCCACTTGATCAGGTATGAAATTTGTATACATTTTCTAAATAATAATATAGAGAGGGTAGTGGGTCAAAGCCAATTCATATACGCATGAATGAATGAAGAATATTCTTAATTAACGCTTGTTGATATTATTATTACGTATTTACAGGAGGTTGAACCGGAGCAAAAGATAACGCCCGCTATGAAAGTACCGTGTAAGCCCTGCGTAAAGCAAGAGATACAGAAACAAGTATCATGTTAGTATTTTCTATGCACATGCTCACGTTCTTCAGTTCCTTTCAGGGTGAACCTTATAGGCATTTTTGTTACACTTTAATAACTTTTCTTTTTATTTCGTAGTCATTTGATATAGGTGAATTTTGGTTCCATGTGCATGTCATATATAAAGTTTCAGTATTTCATAAACATAATTATTACGGTTTTGCAATTTTTTAACGATTTCATCATAAGCTAATCTATATAATTCTGGAAGTATGTAAAAGCTGACAACCTGTCTGTCATTTCAAGTGCTATGAAGTTAATTAGGTATGTGTTCGAGTTAATCATAGAGATTACTCCGTAATACCTTTGCTGACTTAACCTCTAACAACCCAATGAATGTGACTGTGTATGTTATGTAAAAAACATCATTTTAATACATACAATGAAAACCAATCACTGCTCTATAGGGCTGTAAACGGACGTGATCAGTAGGTAACAAGGTACAAGCCACTTTATTAATGCTTCCTATTTTATTTTTTATGCAGTAATAGACGTAGAGCCTGATCCAAGATTTAAATGCACATGCGGTAACATAGACTGTGGCCCATTCTGTAGAGGAAAAATGCACAGTCGCAAGGTGGCAACTGAAGTCAGAAAATAATTTAAGGCAATGCGTTGGTCACACTGGAAAGGCAGTGAATTTCCTTCAACATGACGATTAAAAATTTTAATTTATTTATAATTCAATAAAATATATCTTAGTTTAACTTATATTTTTCTTCTCTATTTCTTTACCTTATTGTTACTTTTTTCTCTTTATTCAAATAAACTTATTCATTTTATTCGTGTTTATTATTATTGTTTTATTTCGTACTTTTATTTCAAATTTTAATTTCACCTACACGTAATGAAACATCATAGAGTAAAAATATTGCAGGATGCAGAAAAAAACCCCTAGCTCCTTAGTCGCCTCTTTCAACATGCTGGGACGAACAGCAGCTAGTTAGTATTCTTCTTACGTTCGAATTTCTCGTAGTTTAGAACGAATATTATATAGATGAACACCAAAAATTTGGTTTAAAATTATTAATTCGTGGTCAGTCTGATATCTAACTATAAATATTTTCATGCTAGTGCAAAACTAATTGCAGTTAAAGCACAAATACTATATATTAACACTTCAAATTGATTGGATTCTCATAATCTCATCATTATGCTAATAATGACAAAATACAGTCACAGATTTCATCCTGCATTTATATTACTTAGTGTCTCTATAACATAATATTGTACAGTGGACAGTGCTGCTAAGGCCTCTTGTAACTGCAAAGTCCTCAAATAAAGGGAAGTGTTAAAAGTTACAGTGCTCAAAAAACACCAAATAATGACTTAAATCTAAAGAGGTAATCAGCTACCAGTCTTATATCAAATTATTACAAACAAACATATTGTTCATACGTTTCACTAGAGATCCCGCCACATAAGGTGGCAGTAGCCAAACTTGGAACTAAATTTGACGTTACCGCCATTGCGTGTTATTTTGTATGAAAGGTAAATTTAGTATTACCAGCGTTGTGTTTTTTGCACACTCTTTGTAATTTTTATGTTTGTTAAGGGTGATTATAATAAATTGATTTCCGGAGTTTCTTGTTAGTTCTTCTCCAAGCTAGGGTCTCCGCTGATCTAACCTCGGTAAAAAATATGTAAAGACAATGCTCAGTGCCATGTTTGAAATAATAGTTTTAAGAGATTCGCGATTTATACTCATGATATAAGATATAAGGGTGTGTATAAGATTGATTGCAGCTGTGGGAAATCCTACGTCGAACACACTAAACGGTCAATTGCGGACAGAGTGAAGGAACACATAATATATGTAATATATAATAAGAAGGATAAGTCCCGTTAATTATTAATCATGTTTGAAATAGTTTAATAAACATATTTTGACTTTGATATATTAATTTGTTTTATTTGAGTTTATAGCTCTGCAACCAAAGACCGTTACAAATGAAACCTATAATGTATCGAGCCGTATGGCACAGTGAGTGCTAGTTTTGGCGTGTTTACTGGTAACACTGAATTACGCGACTGTGGCGACGCCTCCAACTGCCACCTTATGTGGCGGGATCTCTACAATCAATGGAAAATGTTTCAATTCAATATTATTTTTATTGTGTCTAATTTCTATTTTCTGTTTAACTCAAACTTGATTAGAGTACCCGCCACATACGGTGGCAGTAGCCAAACTTGGAACTAAATTTGACGTTTCCGCCATTGCGTGTTATTTTGTATGAAAAGTAAATTTAGTATTACCAGCGTTGTGTTTTTTGCCCACTCTTTGTAATTTTTATGTTTGTTAAGGGTGATTATAATAAATTGATTTCCGGAGTTTCTTGTTAGTTCTTCTCCAAGCTAGGGTCTCCGCTGATCTAACCTCGGTAAAAAATATGTAAAGACAATGCTCAGTGCCATGTTTGAAATAATAGTTTTAAGAGATTCGCGATTTATACTCATGATATAAGATATAAGGGTGTGTATAAGATTGATTGCAGCTGTGGGAAATCCTATGTCGAACAGACTAAACGGTCTATTGCGGACAGAGTGAAGGAACACATAATATATGTAATATATAATAAGAAGGATAAGTCCCGTTAATTATTAATCATGTTTGAAATAGTATAATAAACATATTTTGACTTTGATATATTAATTTGTTTTATTTGAGTTTATAGCTCTGCAACCAAAGATCGTTACAAATGAAACCTATAATGTTTCGAGCCGTATGGCACAGTGAGTGCTAGTTTTGGCGTGTTTACTGGTAACACTGAATTACGCGACTGTGGCGACGCCTCCAACTGCCACCGTATGTGGCGCGATCTCTACATTGAATTAAAAGGTCAATTAAATCAAATCAAAGTTATATCTACTCAAATAAAACATTATAAATGTTTCTAACATAGACGTAACTATCATTTTTAAATATAACCTAATATATTCCAAAAATGCACAAACGTATGGAGTTTCAAGCTGTTGTCTTGGCTGCAGGACGGGGTTCTCGTCTGCCTGATGTTGGAGGTGTTTTCTCGAAATGCCTTTTACCCGTTGGACCTTATCCTATTTTGTGGTACTCATTAAATAAACTGGAAAGACTTGGGTTTCAAGGTAGGTTACAACAACATTATTCATTTCTCTACATTGAAACTTATCCATAACATCATAATCTACTTAATATCAACTTCATATGATGGCAGATCTAGTACTCAGCTTAAGAAACTTATTTATAATTGCAATTATGTAATTTTTACCTTATCACAGACCAGAAGTTACAACAAATATATGAAAATGATGTGAAATTTGTCTTAATTGATTTAGTATTCAATAGTTTTGCTTTTTCATTTAATATATCCAAATGTTAATTCACTTTCAGAAACCATTGTGTTAGTTTTGGATGAAGACAAGTCTAATATTCTGAATGCATTAGAGAAATGCCCTTTGAAAATAAAATATGATCTTGTAGTAATACCTTCGGAAGAGGATTGGGGAACAGCTGATTCTTTGAAACACATAAGTAGCAGAGTTGTTTCAGATCTTCTTGTTATATCTGGTGATTTAGTTACTAATGTAGACATTAACAATGTTATTAACTTATATCGGAAACATGATGCAGCTTTGACAACATTATTCTTTGACAATGGACCAGAAGAATACATAGAACTTCCTGGACCTAAAATGAAAATAAAACCAGATAGGGACTTAGTATGTGTGGACAAAGAAACTCAAAGGATGGCCTTTGTTGCAAGCGCCAGTGATTTTGAAGAAAACATTACACTACCAAGAATAATAATTAAGAAATTTGACTCCATATCTTTATACAGTCGATTGCTTGACGCACATGTGTACATTATGAAACAATGGGTTCTTAATTATTTGGTGGACAGTGACAAATTCATTTCAGTGAAGGGAGAGCTAGTGCCTTATATTGTTAAAAAGCAATTGTCAAAACCTAAAGCCGTAGAACCGAAAGGAATGTCAGAGAAAGATGTCATAGTGAAAAAGGACATATTTGATTATGCAACAGAGAGTGGGTATGAAAGCAAAGTAAGGCTCATGTCTTCGTTCAATGATCATAAGTTTGGTCCTAAAGGCGTATACCACAATGACATACTCAGATGCTACGCCTACATTGCGGAGAAAGATACCTTTGGTATAAGAGTCAATACTCTGTCATCGTTTTACTTGGCTAACAATAAGGTAAAGTTTTCTCAATACATATTTTAAAAAAAATTTATGTTTCTTTAATTTTAATTATATACATTAGCGTAATAAATATTGTTGAGCTTTTTGGATACTTAGTGACTGGAGTCACCTCTATTATATTATCTTATCTGTTGATTGCTATTGCATCATCTTTGATATAATTGTTACAAACTTTATACCTCATTATATCATACTATGTATACTTGTCCAACTTCACTATTTCATTAAAAAAATGTTCTGTGAAATGAAACATTATAACCATTTATATTTCAGATAATGGACTTATGGAATGACTTAATTGGCTCGCCTCTATCAGAAAGGTTTAGTCCATCAAGTGAAGTTCTGACTCGTCAAATAGACGAAACAAGCACTGTAGGTGATAAAAGTATGGTCAATGAGAAAACCTCAATCAAACAAACATTCATAGGCGCTAACTGCACCATAGAGAACAAAGTGCGTCTTACCAACTGCATTTTGATGAACAATATTACTATCAAGGAAGGGTATGTAACTATTATCACTATAGACAAAACACCTAACAGTAAAGGATACATTAACATTCTTTAATTTCATTTCCCTTTCAGGGTAAACAAAGTCAAAGAGAGATGTATGTATCTCGTTGATCACTTTAGGATTTTTTTATTTCCATGTTTATAATAAAAAGAGCACCTAATAACAACTTATTTTGACTTATTAGATCATTTTAGCCTAATGCCAGCTGTAACTCCTGCAATTAAATGATTAGCAATATTTTACATTCTTTCAGATGTGTGCTCCAAGATTGCGTAGTGTACAATGGCGCAACAATTGAGGCCGGTTGCTCTTTACAGCATTGCTTAATAGGCCCTCATCATATAGTGCCGAGTTCTACTAAAAGCGTACATCAGTTACACGCGGAAACCACGGAAAATATGATTACGTTAGGATAGCATTGCATTGTATTGAAGTATCCGTGAAGATTGTACTAAAAATGTTGAAGCGAGTGTCTTTAAATGTTATTAAAATATGATTCTATAAAATAAATATTCTAAAGCAAGGGAGGTTTTTCTTTACATCGGATAATATTGTTTCAAAAAAATTGTTTGGTGACAATTTTATAAATAAAGGTAGGTAAGTATGTATTTATCGATAAAAATTACATCGTTTAATTTATTCATTTTACATATCTCAGAAATCATGTCAAATACAATCAAACACATTGAAAATTTCCTATACCTATTCTTTGAGCAATCGTATTATAATTGACAACATTAAACGCATCCTCGCCGATCTTTATGTTCCATTGTTCAAAGGTTGTTTTAAGAAACTAAAATAGACGTTCAACAACAAATGACGTAGCTATCTAATAATAAACATCACTAGACTACATACATAGACATCACATCAGAGGGGTAGGTAGAAATCACGAATCCCTTTTTCATCCGATTCTGGCAAACCAGTTTCGCATTATTGATATACATACGCAAACACACCTGACGTTAAAAGGTACTACTAACAAACAAAAGCACAAAGAGGTTAATTTTTAACAGAACACAACCTACCTCTACAGTAAAACAGTCGTGACATGTTTGTATGTGTTTAGCAATAACTAAGATTAGTCCAATAGACGATTAAAATTACTTGATTGAGATATAATTACCTTATGCAAAAAGTACTACTCGTATATAGTAAATTTCACAATTTGTTGCGTAAAATTCAAAGCTTCATGAAATGTCTTTTCAATGCCTTAGCAGTACAATAAGACAAGATGGTCAGATAGTATGCTCTATTTGTCATGTAAGGCATTACTTGAGGATGGTACGACATAGAGCATTTCTAATGCACTCCTAGTAACTTAATGAAAGGCTGGGCGTACCTTATACATTCTTATGAAGACGTTGCAGCGCGTTGGTATGGTAACCTAAATCAACAAGAGCAATTGTTCATTTTAGAGTACCCGCCACATACGGTGGCAGTAGCCAAACTTGGAACTAAATTTGACGTTTCCGCCATTGCGTGTTATTTTGTATGAAAAGTAAATTTAGTATTACCAGCGTTGTGTTTTTTGCCCACTCTTTGTAATTTTTATGTTTGTTAAGGGTGATTATAATAAATTGATTTCCGGAGTTTCTTGTTAGTTCTTCTCCAAGCTAGGGTCTCCGCTGATCTAACCTCGGTAAAAAATATGTAAAGACAATGCTCAGTGCCATGTTTGAAATAATAGTTTTAAGAGATTCGCGATTTATACTCATGATATAAGATATAAGGGTGTGTATAAGATTGATTGCAGCTGTGGGAAATCCTATGTCGAACAGACTAAACGGTCTATTGCGGACAGAGTGAAGGAACACATAATATATGTAATATATAATAAGAAGGATAAGTCCCGTTAATTATTAATCATGTTTGAAATAGTATAATAAACATATTTTGACTTTGATATATTAATTTGTTTTATTTGAGTTTATAGCTCTGCAACCAAAGATCGTTACAAATGAAACCTATAATGTTTCGAGCCGTATGGCACAGTGAGTGCTAGTTTTGGCGTGTTTACTGGTAACACTGAATTACGCGACTGTGGCGACGCCTCCAACTGCCACCGTATGTGGCGCGATCTCTATTTTTCTTTACTCCTTAGAGTACCCGCCACATAAGGTGGCAGTTGGAGGCGTCGCCACAGTCGCGTAATCCAGTGTTGCCAGTAAACACGCCAAAACTAGCACTCACTGTGCCATACGGCTCGATACATTATATTGAGGTTTCATTTGTAACGATCTTTGGTTGCAGAGCTATAAACTCAAATAAAACAAATTAATATACCAAAGTCAAAAGTCAAAATATTTTTATTCAAAATAGGCCCTATCATAAGCTCTCTTTGAAAGTTATTTTATGATCTAAGTACAAATTAAAAAAACTATATATTGACAAAAGGAATATATATGAGTGAAGTGGAAGGGCGGTTACGTAGGGGCCGGCCTAATAAGACATATATGTAACAGTCAGATAGACGCTATATTGAAAAAAGGTGACGTTAGGAGTACCTATAACCGCCGAGAGTGTATTAGAGAATGTATGAATGTCAATGAAGCGAAAGTGGTCTGTCAGGATCGGGACAAATGGGGATCCGTGATCTCTGCCTACCCCTCTACAGGGAATCAGGCGTGATGTGTATGTATGTATGTAAAAAAACTATTTCAAACATGGCACTGAGCATTGTCTTTACATATTTTTACCGAGGTTAGTTCACCAACCATTTCGGCTGCTCAAGATGCCACGTCATGAAGACCACGACCGCTCTGATAAGAGCGTAACGATTGAGAAGAAGAAGTTCAGCGGAGACCCTTGGAGAAGAACTAACAAGAAACTCCAGAAATCAATTTATTATAATCACCCTTAACAAACATAAAAATTACAAAGAGTGGGCAAAAAACACAACGCTGGTAATACTAAATTTACCTTTCATACAAAATAACACGCAATGGCGGAAACGTCAAATTTAGTTCCAAGTTTGGCTACTGCCACCTTATGTGGCGGGTACTCTAGCTCCCAATTTACTCATTCCGAATGTTTAAAGCTTTGTCATTCACTCGATAAACCTAAGAGATGCGACTATATATGTATAATGTTGTAAACACGGTCTCAATCATACTGTATTTTAGTTTTAAGACTGTCGGTATCTTAAGATGTATTTCCTTTTAAACAAAAAAACACTTCCATACTCCTATATAACCAAGAACAACAAAATAAAATTCAACGGCGGTACCAACGTTAAAATACTAGTTACCGTGGTCACCAATCCCGATACTGATCACGCCTGGCGTTGCTTAACTTCAGTGAACTATTAAGAACCGGTGTTTCAACGTAGCTATGGTCGTTAATTCTAATTCAGTAAAGGAATTTATCACTTTTTACTGAAATTTATCGTAATTATTACATTCATAGCTATCAAGATTAAGTAAATCCAAGTTAGTAGGTTCGTCACTTACAAATACATTAACATGCGAAGAAGTGAACGATATTTAAAGTGATACGATGACTCCTTTTTACGTAACTGTTGCGTAAACTTGTTTGTTTAGGTAAATAAATACATCATTCATGAATGGTCCCATTAGTGACAATTCTAGTCATGTACTAGTTAATTCATTTGTTTTTTTAAGTTTTTGCTGATCCCTATGCTTAAGTGGAATGGCTGACTCTTCTTAGGCAACTGCTGTGAGCTTTAAATTCAACGGTTTGCAAAATATTTTACTACTAAAAAAGACAAATAAAATTAAAAATAATTGTAACTGACAACAAATGTGTGTAATCAGTGAATCGAACCTGCTAAGCTAAAATCGCAAAAATAATGACGTCCGATTTCTGCTTACCCTTTTATAGAGATATTGATTTGTTATGGACGTATATTTACTAATTAAAATCCTTTGCTTTTATACACAAATAAGTTGGCAAGTACAGTTGTAAATTGTAGATGCAATATGTTCTCCTACTCATTTCACGTAAAACGTAGCACAAACCAGTGATGCCAAAATTTTGCAATCATATAAGCACCACACATTACGATATACCAAAGAGTCACAACTGGGGATTTCAGCAACAGGGAGTAAAGATCAATGGTCAATGGGCGACGAAGGTTCAATTCCATTCCTAATAACGTAACTAGGACCCAGGTACCTGTTGATGCAGTTATTGCATTGCGGCACTTATATCGCACCATGATATTTTCTGACTGCACTACCGCGTGTTGCAAAAGACCATGTTAGCATAGTTGCATTCTGTAATTCACTTGTTACGAGTGTTTTGTTTGTAACAGAGAAATACTGCAAGACTGTGGCTTTGTGAAGCAAAGAGATTAATGATTGTGAATATCAGGAAAATAAACGACGTGTGGTGGCTACACAATACGTAATATCAGCTCCATGATCGTTAGTGGAAACCTCAGAACTTTGCATAAGGTTATTAGTTTTGAATTCTCCACCTGAGCTAGGACGTGAAAAGAATGATATCTGCCGTTGCTCTCGGCTTATCCTCTTCCTCTCCCGTCTAGGAATCAATGGAATCTATTGGGCGATGGGGTAGCAACTTGCCACCAATGTAACATTTTAACAACATATTAATGATTAAAAGTGACCTTTGAGACAATATATCCGAAATACTTTAATACCCGAAAGGGATTAAAAGACGTGAATGAATATGCATAAGTAATTTTCCATCACGTGCTATCGTTTCTTATGATCGTGTTGCCTAAAGTCAAAGTAACATGTTGGTAACTTTGGTGATTTCCTTTTAACACCATTCTATTGACAATTGTGACGTAACGTATACCTCAAGGTCATTCATGTTTATCTTGTTGTTACAATCTAACTTCAAAATCATCTACAGTGCTGACTCATCTCTCACTACGAACGGAGTTTGATGAACGGCCGCTACTTTATGAAAAGTATCGCTAATCATTCCTTCTGTACTTTTAAAAACAATAAAAAAGTTTAAGTATAAAATAAACTATACAGCAAGAAACGAAAATAATATAGTTTTCTAAGGTATTTGTCGGTTCAGAGACTAGTATCACAAATATTACGAAATTTCACGCTTGACACGATGAGAGACTTTTTACTCCACCTAAATATGTACATTATACTAAAGTACCCAAGAGCAGCGACAAGTGTTATTCTTTAATCGTACAAACATGCATTATACTCCAGTTCTCAGTTGTCCTATAGAGAGGAATGTGTAAACATTTTTTTAATATCTAATGTTATATTTAACACCCGCATCGTCGTCATCCTCAACACATCAAGCCTGCAATTATGCATCTTAAATATTCTGTTGTAACTAAATTAGAATAGTGCTCTAATTTCGAAAATGTGTAAATCTCGGTTAAATCTCCAGTCTTTTCCACCCACGTTGCGTATCGCAGTGAATTTAGCAATGCTCCTGTGCACTTTATCGATTGCATCAAATAAAACGATTGCACATGCAGACGCCGTAGAGCTAAGTCTAGAGAAACCGCAGCCGCTCTAACTTTGAGCAAGAGCTGGCAACTCGTTATATAATCTTATGAGTTGGGCCTGCGCACTCGGACACTCACATTCCTCAATTAGTTGAGATTGTCCACCGATTTATGAGTGACTGATGATTGAATGAAATAGTTATGTTTGGTTAAGGAAATGTGATGAACAATTACATAACGTATTATTGCTAAATGAGCATTGATTGTTTTGAATATTCCTACTGAGGTGTTGCTGCAACTTGCTGACAACATTCACAACAAGCCTGACATGCCAGGTTTAGATACATTCACATTGAAGTATACAAAATACGTTACTTTAACGAAGTTTTATTCTTATTCCATTCATGTATATTATATACAAACTGCTCTTTATAGCAATATCCATATTGATATTAACGTCCTCTAATCCTTTTTGGAGTGGACTGGAGCCTTGGACATATATTTAGCAATATATCAGCCATAAAATAAGATTATTTAAATCTATCTTCTTTCTTCTTCAAGTTTCTGTTCTTTTCCATACGAAAACAAACACAAATACGAGTAGCTTTCAATGCACTATGGTAAAAGATACTCGAACAAGATAATAGTCAAGAGACTTAGCTATAATAATAAAACACACCATTCAGGCTAAATATATATCTTACATAGATACACATCATGTCCGTTTTTACACAGCGGGGTAGGTAGAGATCATTGATTTCCTTTTGGCTTGATTCTGACAGATAGAAATCTTATCCTGAACTTCTCCACCGACCATATTAAATAGGTTATTAGTGCCTATTAGGCGAGATTCATTATTTTCTCATTAGTTATGCTAAATGTGATTCTGGAGACATTCTTACAATAGATTATGTTCGTCGCTTTGGAGATTCAAAATCGTGTATTTATGTCAAATGATAAGATATTCATGTTCATATGCACTTTGCAACGTAACGGTTCTTATACAGTTACAGAAGACCAGCTTACTCTGGTTTCGTATATGTATGTAAAGTAAGATAACTCCTGCACCGTTAAAGATTCCTGCCAAGTGGAAAGGTACGGCTGTTGCGATCGCACCCTATGGGCGTACGCAATGAAAGTTGCGTCTGCGACTAGTCTACGAGGCGAGGTGGCCGCTCTGCAGTACGCGAACAACTTTCCCGCACCACGCACGACTAGAACGTTATTCCTACGTTCCTTTTGAACTACGTTTACGTGAATGTCACATTAGATAAATCCCATTGTGGTGAATAAAATTTGGAACATATTTTTATTGTTTTCAAAGAAGAGGAAAATTTTATGAATAAAAAGTGATCTCGATACAGATCAGTGTAAATTTTCGCGAATTTGCGAGGAAAGCGCAGGGAGCTCGCCGTCTAAGCACGTAAGTTATAAATTCCTTTAATTACATCATGACTGGCTTAAATAATATTCACAGCATAGTCTTACGACATTCAATCCAGATATCTAAGTATATTAATAAAAAGAAATGCAATTTTACTGCATTCAATACATTTCCTATTAATTCAATAACAAATAAAGTACCGATTGTGATTGTAAACTATGTAAAAATTTACTTACTTTTTTAAAACAATTTACTTGTATATAATTATTTTTTATTAAAACTTTTTTTTCTTACACTTTGGTAGATATTTATATTCTGGAACATCGTTCGCTATTAGATAACGTAAGTGGAAACAACATCTGGTAACATGGCATCGTGGGCTGTACGTTACATACATAGTAATTGGCAAACACGAAGTGTGGATTCACTTCCGAATATGTATAATTCAATATGCGAAACAATAATGCACTGTAGACGCAACTGTCACGGCTGGCCGAATCCAAACAAAACTGTAATACGCCAAACTAGAATGTTACTTCATTGGGTTCTTCAAGACGACTTTGTTCTTAGTAACTACCAAAACATCAATAGGTTATATCAGTGCAGGAAGTAACTAGTAACCTGAATTTGGTTTATTCATCACAGTTCGTTTCGTTGGTCGACGACGTGTAAAATACAACTCTTATTTATTACCTGTATAATTATTGTCTTCATCGTGAATGTGTTCAGTTTCAAATTCTGACCTATGTAATTAAAAATACGTTAAATTAGGAATACAAAAATAAGAAGCTAGATTTCTTTATAAAACAAAGTATTATTTTTATCCATATTCCCCGCATTCCGATAAAATTGTTACATAATTCGAGTAGTCAAGAAATCTCCCGTTAAGCTCTACGTAAGCAGCTGATAGTCTTTTATTAAATAGATATCATATATCAATATTGTCATCTTTTAAAATATTTTGACCTCACTGCACAAGGCTAGGTGGCAACGAAGGTAATCTAATACATAATTATACATTTTCAGGGGCAACGACCATGATTCACTAATTCCGGTTATAGTTACAAATTCATATTACTAAACACTAGTCTTCAAGAGCTCTTATATGTTATTTGACATTTTCTAATTTATTACTTTATGTTAATATTGTATTATAATCATTTATAACGTAAGCTTTGAGTGTCCAAAAATCTTCGTAGTGCAGATTGTGGTAAATCAAGCCTCTATTCGTGAAGCTTATGTTACGAGTATAGATGCATAAGTATTGAATGCTTTATAACAATCGCCTATACTTAACAATCGTATACTTACTACTAACTTATCTTCGCTGATAAAAATATTACAATATAAACCTTGAAAAGTTTAATATCTGTCTTGCAACAAGAGAATGGCTATTGAGCAAACACGCCAATTATAAGCAAATGCATTTGGGAGCTGCAAAATTAATACGTTACTTTTACGACGCTATTATGATAAATAATGAAGGTTTCACGTCAGCCATATATCTTAAAAGTATTTCTTTAGATCAATAACATCGCCTTCGCAAATAATATTAAGGATTTTTCCGATGCCGGAATCCAACGTTCATCTAGATATTGAAAGTTTCTAAAAGGAAAGACATATCAACGTTAGATAATTTAGACGAACAGGCAATATCAAGGCAACAGATGTCTTCCGTAGTTAAATGACTAGGAGTATGCACTATATAAATTGCGTTAGTTAATTAAATATTGTAAGTAGTAATTTGCAAGCACGCTGTCGTTTAAAATCAATGTCGACGTTTCCTACTCTCTTTGACGATGACCACAAATAGATTAAGCAGAACCACGATTATATCAATTTAGAAATGAGGAACAATTAAAGTACATATAAAATATTTTTCGGGCATTACACACAATTTGACAAATATTTTCAGTACCTCCAGCACAAATCACAGTTTTATGTTCTTATCCTGCAAAGCTCAAATTCCGCGACATTATTTTTTATCCGACTTATAATCATTTACTAAAGGCTGGTAGCTATAGCGGCTTGTAACAGTTATTTCTGAAATGACTGTGATCATATACGTAAGATATGCATATGCTGTATACCACTAGCAAAATCGTTGAGACGCCTACAAGATTTATTGCATAATATCTGTGATATTAATTAATGGATAGTTAGCATTACCTGCCCACAGTTGTGTATCAGTCGGTTGGTAACGGTTTAAGCGGACTTTTGATTTAAGTCCCACGTGGGTAATTAATATGTATGCAATCAAGTTCTGGCCATTAATTGTTCAGCTTCACGTCAAGCGATAACTGGCATATTTATACACTAAGAGCCACTTGTATTAAAGTGCTTTACCATTACTTGGTTCAACATTTTGCCTTGGCTCAAAACAGAGTACGAACTTTCATAGTTTAAGCGTAGCGTTCCCATTTTTTGTTTTGTTTGAAGAAATCTCCGAAGTATTTCATGATTTTGCGGTTACGTGTGTGTTAGCCATGACATGAATAATTTAAACGATGTTTGCAAACTGATGAGTAGAAAATACCTATAACCATTATTGTCTTTAACCGAACATAAGTTGCGACGACATTGTTTTTAACGAAAACTATTACGTAAATGTTACTTGGTATTGACTTAAGTTATGACTACGAGTAATGCATTATTTAATATAAGTTGGATCTCAGCAGCAGCTTCATAGTTACCTTCACATACTTAACTTCTTAATAAATTATTACCGGAATAAAGAACTCAGCAAAAGATAGTATTTTAAAAACTTTTTTTGTTTTTATGCCGATTGTTAACACTAACGGATCGTTCAATAGATAATTGACGTAATAACGATGAGATAAATATGTTAATATAAACCCCTCTTTAATATTATGTTATCTGTGATGAAGCGAAGTGATTTACAAATTTTGTAACGAGTGCCAACACGAAGAAACGTCAATTAAACAGACCGAATCCAAATCTAAAACCAGTTAGAACAAAAACGTTCCGCACGACAACTGCATGACGGCCTGACGCGACCCCTTTACCTTTTTAAAGAGCTAGAGCGAGCATTTTTTACAGCCAATTAATGAGAAACTAAATTAGTTTTAGAAGAAGAAATTCTGATTATTCCCATGGTTCTGAGCGGGAGGCAAACTACCAGGACATCTATTAATTTCGGTCTCGCTTGTCATAATTGGCACTTGTACCCTTACTTTCAAACCACTGAAGGTATTAAAAATACACTTTTAGATACTATAATTATGGCTTGAAGTTAATGTTTTTTTTAACTGTGCTAATAACTGTTCTTTTTCTAATGATTACGTACTCCGATATCTAATTTTGTATCTTTTCTATTTGCTCTCTTATCTTCGTATCGATTCTGATTTATTGATTATAATGTGCATGAAGCATCATTATTGCAATTAAATATACTTATAGACTAGACTTTTTGGTTTCATTTGTTATTTAATACGGTCTAACCATATAACATTTACATAATTTTGATAATCCTACCATCATTTTAAATATTATTAGTGTCGCAAATCCGACTTTCGAAACTTTCGTATTTCAGTGGGAAAAAGAAATTCTATACGGTCGCCAACGCATCGGACTAACCAGACCACCTCTCGAGAGAAAACAAAGACTTTCGCTGCCAAGCACTGACCCAGTCCTACGTAATGGTAGCAGGTTTATGCTCGCTGAAAGGACTGCAAATGTATGCACCAAGTCAATGACCGGTGCAGGCTCCGATCCAGCCACTCATATGCAAATTGATTAAACTGCTTTACTATGTTGCCGAAAGGACTTCCGAAAATACATTTTGTTGCATGAAAATGAAATATGAAAACAAAGCCAATTCATCAAATACCTTGTTTGCTGGCACTGTCTCTGTCACATGTATGTCTCTTTACTTTCCTCGATTACAATAGAAAATTTATACGGTTAGCAATAACATTTGTAATAAATTTACACCAAACATTTTTTTTTAAACAAATTATGTTGTATGAAAAAGGGGGTAAAAGAAAAGGGCGTTACGTGTACTTGTATACGAGTATGTATATACTTCGTTTGTCATATCATTATAATGAAAAACAATGTTCTATAAATCACTCACCAAGAAGATGCTTGGCGTATTAAACCAGTAATGGAACAGGAAATAGAATAAATATTACATTTAAACAGTTTCCGACAGTGTATAAGGCACAACAAAGGTTTCATTATGCCACCCACGGAGGCAATAGATATTCAACGTTTATTGAAAGTGAACTGTCATTCAATATGTATTGAAACTCGTTCACTATCACATAAATCTAGAGAAACATTGTTATTTTGAAATCATTTGGACTAAATAGTATCAATTTAATTACTTTCCAGTAGAAGCTCAGTACTCTTTTTCATTAGACGTTCGTATAATTAAGTTTTGAAATAAAATCATATTGTACTTGTGAGAAATGTAACAAAATATGCAATGAATTTTAATGTAGTAAGTTAATTTTTCTTGTCGTATATATAATAAGTTGATAGATGTTTGCTCAGATTATACTAACACCTAATGAAGTACCATTAAAGATGTTGATAGATGTTGATTAAAATTGTTGACTTATTCATAATTAAGCTTTAAATTTGCTATTTTTATTGAACAATTACACATAGTCACTAACTTAATTCAAATATTTATTCTTTGCTTTAACATTATATTCATTCCATATGTCAATCTTGCCTGCTCATGGCTCAATTGAATTTATAAAACAGTGAATTACATAATTCTCATGTTATTATTGTGTTATGCATTTTAAAATAAAATTTAAGGAGTTATGCAAATATTACCCACGTAAGTAGGTACTTACTAATTCGATGTGACACAATAAATCAATCGACTTCTCATAAGTACTTCCTCTAGAAAAATCAACATCTTACACAACATTATAAATTAGATACAACTAATTCGGATATAGCGTTTCGTAATTTACATAATACATAAACCGGCAGGGTGAACGTGTTCATATTACAAACAATCGGACTTTCTCCCGCCGAGACCTGATGGGAGCAACTTTTTAATTGCTAATTTGATAAAACCGCCGACGGATCGGTAACATTTTCATTCGATCCTGCTTTCGAGTTTATAGTCGATTTTTATCTCTTATTTATGTTACGTAACTCGTAGAGAGACAACGGTGAGAGAATTGTTTAAAAGTAGCTTAAGTTATTATTTAAGGACAAGATAAAAATATAAACATGCAAGTAATAAAATTCTGAGAAATGCATACATACTCACGTCCTTTTTTGTCTTTGGGGATGGACAGAATTTCAAAGAAATATCATCCTCTGCCGTGTTAAAACTAACATGCAATATTAATTACAAACTGCTAAGATTAATCGGTACTCTTATAACCACAAAGAAGAAAGGCTTAATTAGCATTTATCTACGTTCCAGACCAGGAAGTTAATGGAACTAATCAATTTTAATATAAAATATTTTAAATGGCAGCAATGGTTTATGTATTTGATTTATTTGAATAATACTTTAAACACATATCATCGAATTAACGGGATCTAAAATATGGGAACAGTAACCCGACAATAAATTTTTGATACGTAGGACTTAATGGGGTTTCACTTATCAGTTATCACGAACAACTGTAAAAGCTTTCCATAACTTAACCTTGGTGAGATCATAAAATACGAGACTTTGTAAACAATATGCATTCTAACGCATCTCGAGAGATGGATCATGTCAATGCACCAAGGCCTTTCTCTTCTCCATTAAAAATTAATTGAGGTTTCTTTCTCGGACCTTGATGCATGCCAACAAAAACTAGACCATTGTTTCTTTTTATTCCAGTGATCCCATTATTTAAGGTTACTGACATAATTTCGCTGCTCTCATTGTTAGTCTTGAACGAGAATGAAAGTGAACTTTTTATGATGCATAAGAGATTGAATGTCAAAGTCGTATTAGTATTACAATGGCTGACAGCGTTGAAAGACATTTCACGTTATTTAACATATCTGACGCTGTCAGTAGATCATCATAGTATGGAGTTGCAAAATAATAACATACTTGAATATAACATAGCACATTAACTACACAAGCGCTATATATAAAAAATCATTCGCAAAACTTGACCAACCAACAAATCGTACTAATTCAAACAGATTTTAAAACTACAAAATTTGTCATGCTTTGTTTTCACCAGAAACCGAATATACAGAGATTATTAGTCAAATATTTAGTATTTCTAATCAAATATTGAATGGTATAGATTTAATAAATAAAGCTTTCTCACGGCAGACATTCCGATCGGAAATAAATGGTCTCTATGTTTACATTTAACGGAATCCATTAGTTGCCGCCGGCTTTTGGAAAGTCAACCAAGAAAATGCACATCGATGATTCTAGAATGGTTCATTCACGCACGCAACAGGTGCTCACACTCGACGTGTGTTTGGTATTCTTATTTCATAATGCACTCGTATAAGTGGCAATATAAAATTACGATACGATTCACCTACCTGTGTGGTGTAATATGTACTTAGAGCCAATATATTTTCTCTAAATTCTAGTTGCAACACATAAGGACTTACAAATTCTCGTTTTACAAAGTTTGATTTTAATTGTAGTTTCATTTTCAGTATTGCAAAATTTTGCAGTATTCTTATATCTATATCAGGGTATTTCATTCTCAAATCATCATTTCAACCTGCCTAAAATATATTTAGTCAGACACTTAGTCAAACTCAAACAGAGAAATAAACTTGGTCAATAGAGCAATGGCATGTTAAGAGATTTAATATTTGCGCAGTTCGTTCACTCACACATATAATAGCCGTCCTAAAGTAGTGCTTAAATATTTTGCTTGGGTTATTGAAGTTACATAAAATGTTACATATTTACACATAATATCCATATGGTATAAGTCAGAAAGTGCTACTTTAAATGGAATGCTAACAAGCTTTGTTGATTAAATGAGTGAATAGGGAAAAATGCATTGGATGGATTAATATAAAGTAAATAATTTGTCACCAATATATTAAAACTATCAAAAAGCATAGTACTCATAACATTATTAATATAATTCATACAATATTGTTTCAAATTTCAAATCATTTTTCATTCAAAGCGTACGTCGTCCTAATGTATGAATAACTGTTGTACGTGAGTTAGTTACTCTTATGGAGATTATACTGCTACGGATTAGACAAGTTAAACTTGTTTTAAATGTTCGTGTCTTTTAATAACGCAACTCGTCAAAGAACTAACTAAGTAAACCGATGTTCTAACAATTGACATTTGTGTCAATATTTGCCGAGTACGATTATGGTTAAATAGAGCACTCAATTGTAATTTTGAAGTGAAAGGTAATTTACACGGTTTTTAGATGTAACAAATCTCTTTACCCATTTAAGAGTTCATAGATAATGACTACCGCAGAGTTACCTACTTTTAAAATATTTTAACGATATTGTTTAAAAACAAATAAAAACATCTGACATATGCCGTCGTCACTAAGTTAAGTGAAAGTTTAGAAGTGTTTTATGTGTATACCATAACATTGGTCGGAATGCGATAAGAATACATTTTGTCAAACCACGTGCTTGTTACAGTAACCGAGGAATGAATTCTCTTAACCAAAACGACTCATCGGATAAACCAACAGGTTTAAAAATCTAATAGTGAGAAAAGATCTTGAATGAACTACAAGCGTACTTTTGCGCGTTAATGTCTTTAGTCCAGTGGAATACAAATCCAACACAAAGAGAATATTTCACCTAGATAATGTATTTTTATGTTTACTAACATTTTATTTTACATTATTGTGTTCATATTACAGTATTCATAATTTATTTTACAATAAATTAAGGCCAGTAAGGGACAAGGTAGATAATTAGAAGCAAATCTGCTCCGATTTACAGTTACCCCCTCCCTCTGCTATATCACAAGATACGACGTGTCATCCTTGAAAAAGTGAACAATGGAGATGCGACAAACGCGGGCCCAAGTGACTTGCACTCGAAACCTATTTAATTGGAATGTTCGATACACAATAGATCGGCGACCGTCGGCCGTTACGTAAAGGCCGAACGGCGTTACGACACGCGTCTTGCGAGCCGACGCAACTGCCAAATACCAAGTTAGCCTAGCCGAGAATGTGTATTCTTTTGCCTGAAGTTTTTAGTTGAATTGTAATTGTATGGAATTGTCTACGGGAAGGAGATAATACTGTATAGCGGTACCTAAGGACTGGCTGGACTACCCATGCGAATATTATTTTAAAACATATACACCATAAAGATAGAAAATGAAACCTAGATAATTCATAGGTTGCACAATAATATTAATAGTAGTATTGTGTGCAAATGTTTATTTATATCCTCAATATATTTAAAAGTGTCGATTATCTTCACAAAAGTAATTTATATAGTACACCTTAAAACCTTAAAGCACCTAAACCAGTTGTGATCTGGATATTAAAAATATCAAATTTCTTTTCAGGTCACGTTTGACAAAAAGCCATTATTGAAAATAGATTATAACAGGGTTTGCAGGTTAATGCGCATCATTGCGTCACTCCCGCGGCCGTGCGCCGCTTCCGTACTGACCGAGTGACTGCCTTTTCGGTATTTATAGACTTGGTTAGATCAAATTGGTCCATAAATAGATACACCAGGAAAGGCTAGAATAGATACACGTGCTTATCATATGCCGTGATTCAGTCAATAAAAGATGTATGATGTACTGTGGTAATAAAATTGCTTTTTTATGTTTTTAATTGATATTTAACACAAATATAGGAGTGTATAAAATAAACCATAATCAGTTAAAATGTATTTGTAACTAAAAATGAGTAAACTCTCCTTAACGTTTTGACAAATTAAAATAATAGTTACCCCAATTAAGCCAAAACGTTTCAATTTAACTTAAACATTCTGTAAGCCTGTCCCCAAAAAAATACAAACAATTGGTTACCTGAACTATAAATAATAGCAGTGTTGTTTTTCATCTGAAAGTGTTTTTGTCGCATCGGACGTTGATCAAACAGGGCACCATCGAATCTTCCGGTCAATCGATTCTTATCTCTTATACAATCTTCTAATTAACTAAAAGCATGACGATTACATTGATTGCAAAATTATGTAATAGCCGTTCCTACTTCCACTTAAGACGCCATTAAGTCTATGTCTTAAAAGTAAACTTATCGTTTCATAGATTATAGCGGTATGTATCATTAATAATAAATAATGTGTCTGAAGTTTAATGAAACGGTGATTAATGTAAGTAAAAGTTTTTAACAAATAGCCGTCGGTGATCATAAACAACTAATATACGGACGATAGTTTGAGTTATGGTGCCAAATCTGTCATTTACAACAAGTTATTAAAGATTTAAATATGCTGACTCATTGTCAACTTTAGCTTAAACTTAATAATTAGCAAGCACTTACTGACACCCTTTTACAACAATGTTAACTCAATTAGCATCACGTAGCTACCGAAAAGATTATATAGCAAGCCTCCTTGGATGCTACGTCAACAGAATGAAATTGACAGCAGCATTATCTATTATGGTCACCTTTGATGCCAGGTCAAGGTGAGAAAAAAACAGAGAAGACTGGTTCAGTTGTGAAATTATTGCAATAATTTCATCAATTACAACACGAACTCTGCTGTGACCTATGATTTTCTTCAACACCTCATTAGTATACAAAATCGTGTTTACCCTTGAGGTTTCATGGATTACTATTATTTCTATTAAATCTAAAAATAATCTCTCGAAGATATCTCTCTAGAAGATTAAAGATAGATAGATGACTTTTTTATATAAATTTATTTATCATATATAATACCGTATTGTATTATAAATACGATCAAATAAGGACAATGAGATTTGTTCATTCTTCATTACATGCATATTCTTGTGCAAGGCGAACTCATATTTAGTGTCGATCATAAACATTTATCAGATCGGTTAACAACAATCTCGATAATAAAAATGTAATTGCTATTCGTCACACAAAAGACAAAACTGGTACAGTGGCATTTGTGTGCAGTGCATAGTAAACATACTCGTTCAGCGTCTGTTGCCTTTCTCAAGCACACACTGGTCCAAGGCCGCCTTGCAACAGTTGCATTGGGTCAAACAGCGTCCTTCACGAAAGGCCGAATAACCGTTTCGAAAATTCTCCGGGGATACCTCTAAGTGCCCTTACTTAATGCTCAAAACAATGCTCAGTCTTACAATAAGCAATTTTGTTCTAATATTCAGGCTGAGTTTCTACGATAGGTTAGTCTACATTTATTTCGCAAAAAAGACTTAAATTCTAAAGGCGTATTATAATTATCTTGTTTATAACGTTTTCATAAATATGTATGTGATACCAAGTTTTAGAACGTTATCCACCTTGAGCGCATTTCATCTCATTTATACGTCCGTTTTAACTATTGACGTATATTCACATCGCTTATTCGCTTACTCTATCATCTGGTTTTAAATCTTAAATAATGAAATAGTATATCCACATAACAAAATGTGGAAGAATAATTAAAATTATGGGCTAGATTTCGTATCAACACCCCGCATGAAAGACTACATTTTGCTAAATGCAATTTGAATAATAGCGTACTTCTAACTTTCAAAAGATGAAAACCCTACAGCAATAGCACACAAAAGCGGCGATTGGATTAATGGTCAACCCGGTTTCATAATACATAAATCAAAAAACCGTTTACTCTAATGTGCCTGACATAAGTCCCATTATATTGTACAAAGAATCGTTTCATCACATAGTACGAAAGCACTTTAATGATAGAGCGCAACCAATAATCACCAAAGACCTATTAAATAAAACAGTTCCAGTAGAACGGTGTAAACGGATAATAGACGCATTATAGCACTGACTGGCTGCATTATGTAAGGATCTTATGCTTCCGTATACCTATCGTTGCACTACGAGCCGAGGAAAGAACGATTCCATTTCTAGGTTACTTTAACGTTATTTCAATATTAATTTATTTCTACAACAGCCAACGTGACTCAAGCTCAATCAAGGTATACAAGGTTCCTGAGTTTTATTACTCGTAAAATACAAGAAAATTAAATACTATCTTACTTCGTCTAAAGGAAATATAAGCTTTAGGCATTTCTATTTCACAAAGTTCGCCCTAAGTTACGATGACGGGAAAAAGCCCAACTTCTACTAAAATGCCTCATATACTAGCTCTATTTCTCTCGTAGCGAATAAAATTAAAATGAAATATATGCATTTGTGTACATATAATGTTCTTAGTTGGATCTGTTTTCTTTTACACAAAACAAGACTGTGACTTGTTTTTTTAAATGATTTTAGTACCACGTGCAATGAGCCCACGTATAACCGTATCTGTAAATGGCTTAATAAAAAGACCACTGCCATGAACATTGATATTACAACATCGGAAACGCACTTGTACAAATGGTCTCTAACGGTTATTAAATAAGTTATAAACTAGTTCGATTAGTACATCTGTATCAGTTTCAACAATCATAAACAAGCGTATTATTAGCGACATTATACTTCGAGGAACTATAATTTGCCCGTCTGGGTAATTGTACGTGTTAGGATAGCAACGTATGAAACTGTTGTATTACAAGCTGCACCCATTTAATTGCTATCACCAATTTCATGGACAACGAATATGGCAGGTTCATTTTGAACTCGCTAGAATTATAATTGGCATTTTACAAAGTGCGTACACGCGAATGTGTACTGGGTCAGTAGTTCCTGTTAAGTGTAACATGTTTGTAACCTATGTATGGCAATGTAAGAAATTTCAAATCATGGTACTTGTTTCAACATTTTACTTCAATTCTATGTTTCTCGGCATTACTCTCTTAAGAGGCATTCAAAGCATCCAAAATTGAAGTATGTAAGTAACATTGAATACATTTCACCAGATGGTCCAAGTCCAGAAAATCCACCGCAACCGGCGGACAAGACGCTGCGTCTTACCCACACGATGTCGTTCCTCAGCCTACAAGTAACGTATTTCATGATAAAAAAAGCTATTTTAATATTTTCCTTATTTAATCATATCAGAAACAATTCGCCTCTTTACAAGAGTAATGTGGTGTTTTTACAAGTTATGATTTACAAAATACCATGTTATTCTAACAACAATAATGTGGTATTTTAAAAGTTGTAATTTGTAAAATATCACGTTATTCTTGTAAAGAGGCGACATAACAAATGCTTCCAGTAAAATATGAAACTATCGTGCGAAAACAGTTGGTTTATACCATGCTTCAAGAGATTCTCTAACCTGCCAATTTGTGATATTATTTTGTTTGCTGCAGGGTCGAGCGATGATCCGCCTGCACCTGACCGACAGACATCTGCGCGTGATGCTGTGGTGTATACTCCTGGGGCTGCAACCAGCTTTTGCAGGGATCCTTGACCCTTTTAACTGGGCGCGCTCAGACCGCATTGAAGTCAATATTCCCTGGTTACCATGTAAGTTTGAAAAAATAGATATTTCTATTATTTTTTGGTTGCTGGTAAAGTATATTTCGTAAACTATGTGACTTATTGTTCATTAATGTTATCTAATGTGCATTGTACATAATCTTTTATCGACCCTTACCTACATATGTCCAATCGGTAAGCTTTGGTAAAATAGTTGATCATATCAATATTTCAATACCATCTTAGTGACGTTTAGCAAAAAATTTCTAGTATGGAAGTAGCTTTGCAGCTAATAGTAATGTTTTTACATACCTATAATAACCATTTCTTTTCCAGTTGAAAATGAAACAAGATGTTACGACGAACTTGGTTGCCTAAACATTACAAGAAGTTGGTACCATTTAATCCACAGGCCCTTCAACGTCTTCCCTTTGCCAAGGGTGGTTATCAACACAAGGTCAGTGTCAGTTGTGTCTTTACCTATAATATTCAAAAATCCTTTTTAAATACATATTTTTATAATTATTACATATAATTATTTTACAGCGACATAAATGACCTGTTACGTAAGCAGAGTATATAATAAGTTACATAAAATAAGGAAGCTTGATAAAATGAGCCAAGTTTAATCAATATATTTATTACAGATTCATATTATATACAAAAAAGAATCCAACCGATGGGCAAATTTTAAATGTTAATATGAATAAAACTATAGTGAAGTCAAACTTCAGCCCTAGAAGACTGACCAAAATGATCATTCACGGCTTTATAGATACGCCACTTTCAAATTGGGTAAGTAAACAATGACATGTAGTATTCAATACTAACCAACCGCTATAATGACAAAATTTTAAATACCAGACCTTTATGAGAATTATTTAACTTCATCAGCAACACACTTGCTGTTTTAAGTCTCAAGAATGATGAAACGTAATGAAACATAAAGTTTCTGCAAGGAATTCGAGTTAATGCTGCACTGTTAAGACATATTTACAATACACAGGCTACACTTAATGCAAGACATATTTCACTTTAGCTAACCGCTAAAATTAATTGTACATTTAAAATAATTGTGAAGGAAACAGTAAAAAGTAGCTTTCACTAGCATCAAATGACTAAATGTTGTTTAAGTTAAGCATCAAACAATAATGTAGGTATAATCGAGGTTAAAGTTCATTCTTCCAGTTGCACACACGAGGATGTGTTACGCGATTGTGTCATGCAATCCCATCACCGTAATGAGACATTAGTTGCCAAGTCTGGCGCAAGGAGATTAAAACTAATCGGCCCCTGATGATCGTAGCCTCACGTAAGCTCTCACATGTTTATGCTCAAGATATCAAGCCGCAATCGTTTCCTAGTGATTGTTTTGTAACAATTAAATACCTACTCGGCACAGAAACGCAAGATGAAACAGCTAATCTATGAGGATCGCTGCTCCAGTTTTTTATGCTAATCGCGACGGTTAATTATGCTGTTTCGATATTCATATCGTCTTTATTACCAAAATATAGATTAATTTGTAGGTCCACAACATAAACAAAATTCATTTGAATATTGTAGAATTAAAAAAACCATTCGGAACATATGATGAAATTAAGGGGCTACTTCGATATTATTTACTAAAATGCTATACAAAGATCTGTAATTCTCTTTATGTTCTCGGTCAATTAATGTATGAATATTTCCTCAGGTGAGTGAAATGAAGGATGAGCTAGTGAAAGCGGGGGATTTCAACGTAGTCATCGTGGACTGGGCTGGCGGCAGTTTACCCCTTTACACGCAGGCCACGGCTAACACGAGGCTTGTAGGGTTGGAAGTGGCGCATTTTATTAATACGTTACAGGTAAATCACGTTACTATGTATTACTTCATGTTCAATTTAATAAGTTTTGTTAACTTTGAAAATAGATTAAAACGGTATTCCTTTTTCAAACTTTTTTTTATTTATTTCAGAGTGAACATGGATTAAATCCACTGGACGTCCATATAATTGGTCATTCCTTAGGCGCGCACACTGCTGGATACGCAGGGGAAAGGATTCAGGTACTTATAGTTGCAATACTGTATCTAAGTCTACTCAGAAACGAGAGGCATGTTTTAAAGGGTTTCATAATTTTCTTTGATACAGCTTTTGGTCTTGTAGGGCTTAGGAAGAATCACAGGGCTGGACCCCGCCGAGCCTTACTTCCAGGGCATGCCTCCGCAAGTCCGCCTCGACCCGACTGACGCCCAGCTGGTTGACGTCATCCATACAGACGGCAAGAGCATCTTTCTCTTAGGTAAACCTTCAAATTAATTTGTTGAGCACTTGTCATAACAATAATGTCTTAGACACACCTGTTTATAATATTAAAAATACACATTTGTGTTTCTAACACGTGCCCGTTGTGAACTTTATATATACGAATATATCACTAACAAAAACACCTCTTTTCGCTTCAGATAACCTAACGCAAAACTTGACTAATATTATAACATATTATGTTTATATGTTTTTGTATATATTTATTGTACGAACGCTTCAAAGCTATCCTTCATATCCTTTTATATATTTTATATATCTGTTTACGTATACATATATGCCCATTATGGACTAATTAATTAACGTGTGTATTTCACGTGCGACAGATTTTGTGTTTATGGCAGGATACGGGATGTCGCAGCCTGTTGGTCACCTGGACTTCTACCCCAACAATGGCAAGGAACAGCCCGGGTGCGACCTGACTGAGGGGCCGCTGGTTCCGCTGACGCTGGTCAAGCAAGGCCTCGAAGAAGCCTCCAGGGTACTCGTAGCCTGCAATCACGTCAGAGCCATCAAGCTCTTCACGGAATCCATTAACGGGAAATGCTTGTATATAGGTAAGACTACGTTCTTATTTAATATGCGTTAAGATTTGTTTACATTGAGGATTTTTGGTTTAATGTTAAGGATGTTTCAGGACACCAATGCCCTTCGTACCAGCACTTCCTCGCTGGAAAATGCTTCAACTGTGGTCATGGATGTGCCATCATGGGGTACGTAGAACACCTGCATTATTGTTAAAACTTCATCAGAGAGTTTTCATTTTATATGATTTATAATAATAATAGCAAATACAGTATGCAAAGCAGAATGTTGTAGGGAATCGTTTAATATAATTTAAGAAAAAATCTGTTTTCATTATAGATTTCATGCAGACAGCTCGCCAGGTTTAATACAAAACAAAGATAATCAAACTGAAAACGAAGTTTATCCTTCAGAAGAACAAGAAACTATTGGTGCCAAATATTTCCTCAGCACTGGGAAAGATCTACCTTTCTGCCGTAAGTGTCCATTAAACTTTTTACGCAAGATTAATTAATTACTGTCATGTTAATATTCAATAATAAACATAACATAACATACGCTTCACGACTTGTGTATACACACTCCCTTTTTTATTATGGCGGGGTAGTCAGAGGCTTGAATGCCCATCTCCGAAATTTCGAAGGCATGTTAGGTATGGGTCATTCGAGGCCCGCGTATCACTAGATAGACAGCACCCAACGTGATAGGTAGTGAGCCGTATCGCCGTATATAGGCACTGACTATTACCTATCCTGAGGGATAGGCAGGTTTCCTCACGATGTTTTCCCTCACCGTTAGCGACTGTAAATTATGTACGTAAATGAAAAACACATTTAAATTTCATTCATTGGTACATGCCAAAGTCGGGATTCGAACCTAGGACCTTTCTCATACGAAGTCCAAGGTCTTACCCACTGGGCTACAACCGCTTCAATAATATGTAATATAAATGAACAAATACAAATATACATTAAACGAATCCCTGTATATTTAAATATAAATTTTCATTTCAGAGCGACACTACAGAATAGCGATTCAGCTGGCTAATCCGAAAAATGCCGAATCTTGGGTTCAGGTAAAGTAGAAGTAACGCTCATCATACATTGGTATTTAGATCACAGATGAATAATTACCGCAAATATTATTCAATCAATATTAGGACAAAAGTTTAAAAATTTGAAAAAATTAAGGAAATCTGAAATTAATGTTAGCCAGCATAACAGCTTTTATTATTATTTTCAGGGATTTTTGAAGGTGACGTTACATTCAGATCGAGGCAAAATAAGAGATATGGATCTCACTCCTTCTAACTACGTAAAGTAAGTTGACAATATCTTACCAAATATTGACGTATTCATATTATAAATGCTCTGCCACAATCAAATATTAGACAGTAATATAATACAAATAATTACATTCCATATAATAAATATTGAAAAACTTTAAATTTATTTTACAGACTGGAACATGGAACTACGTATACAACAGTTGTCACACATCCAATGGACTTGGGTGGAAAAGTCAGGAAAGTAAGTAATTTCCAACCACTATACAATACACTACCAACACTACACTTCATCAATTACAAAGTTACACACAATTGCAAGTAATTTATCAAAGATAACGAAGCCGTACCTTAAGTAGCCCCCGACACATGAGTATTTCTCTTTGGTCGCTCGAAACCCACTTTTACCGGACAGCCTGCAACGGACGTGACATATGGTAGGCTAGGTCACAACGTACAAATACAGATGAATACCAAGAAACAGCCAGGTTTAAACACAATGCATATTTTGTGCCTCAGTAGAACTAATTTCATTTAGAATGGACCGTGTTCGGTTAGGTACGGATTCGTATCCTACAGTTTCCAATTTAAAGCGCTGACCACTTAACAACACTGGTTTAAAACATACGAGTAACATAGATACGCATCACAACTATTTGTTTGAAGGTTAGTCAGAAATTACGAGTTCATCTTCACAATCGTGAAGTGGTTTAAATCCTAATTGACCCACTTTTATACAAAGTGTTTCATAGTACAAGTCAACATTCTCAAAAAATATTCAACAGGTGACTCTTAGAATTCAAGTAATTTTTTTATTATTTTCCTAGGTGGAGTTATCATGGGAGTACGATATGAACGTATTAGAGCCACGATCTCTGTGCATCCTGTGGTGCAACGACCGCCTATACGTCAAGACTGTTTTGGTTGATATGATGGAATTGCCTACGAGAGGGTGAGTTATTAAGCCATTATTCTTTTATGGAGTATGCTATAGAATATTAACTTAATTACGAATTCTGTATCAATACCCATATTTAACCTATTTGAATAATAATGAACTACATGATCGTGAGTAACCTCGTTATCAATACACGATTATCTTACGAGTATATCGTGTCTTAATGCATATTTTATACATAACTTAACAGGCACATTTTTGTACCGTATTCAAGATTCAACCATTAGTTGTTATCAGTCATTAAATAAATTAATAAAATCATTATAACATATTTACTAAAAAAATATTTTTTCCCAGGAAACGCAACGTCGATTTTAGCAGCAAACTCTGCACACCGAAGCGAGAATTCGCTGAAATCCCGAACAGAGGGTCAGCCAGTTTCTATGACAACTGCAACCGATAGTCTAGTGCCATACATCGATGAGGAATTAAGCCAACACAAAATTATAATGAGGAGACTTCGTCTGTGTTTTTGACAACGAAAAAAGACATCAAGAATACAAAAACTAGACATGCAATGATTTTAAGTGTGCATGACTTATTGTGAGTTTATTCCGTACAAACTGGATGTATTGAAATACTCATGACGACGATTTGTAGCTTTAATCTTTTAAATGTAAATAGATTAGGCATATAGAGATAGATATGTAAATAAAATAACTACGTACCTACCAATTACTACGGGGAGATAATTATTAAGGATTTAAGAAACAGCAGAAGATGGAAGTCAAATCGATGTAAAGAGCATGAACTGTTTAGGTCTTTAATATTGTGTGAAAAATTTTTCCTTTCTAAATATAATTTGCCAAGCAAGTACGTACCTTAAAAGTACGTATTTATATGAACTGAATATACTACAAAGATCATTAAAAATGTAGATAAATTTAGTGTCTTACTGAAGTACAATGAGAAATTTAAAGCTTTAATTTTTATTATTTTAAATAGTTTTTTTATTTTTATAGCAAAAGGAGTTGATACTGTTTCTTTTATAATTAACATACATATTATGCCAATAATCATGTACGAGAATGTAACGTTCTTGTAACGTGTAACCTATTCGTGAAATTTAAATAAGTCAAAATGTATGTTATAATGACTGATATACATCGAAAACCGAGAATGTAACAATTTTTGTAAATATACATTTATAATTAAGTAACAAAGATGCTTAGTTATGTGTTATAGGATATCAAATAGTATTTATACAATTGGGAAATATACTGTCATTACGGACTTGCCTATTAAAAGAATGGTTGAGTATCCTACTATTGCAATTTATTTTTGTTTTGAATATACCTTATTAACTATACATATACACTAACGTCCTTTAATCCCTTTCGGGATGGATATTGGGTTGATTGACATTGGTGACAGGTTGCTACCCCGTCACCCAACAGATTATATTTGGACCTCCTTAGTCGTTTCTTACGACATGCCGGGAAGAACGGCAGCTAGTCAGCATTCTTTTTACGTTCTAGAATAGCACAGAACCTTATTCTTGTATTACCTTATTCATGTATTTAAATCCCTTTGGTGCACAGAATGGTTCGCTTTTAATTCAAGCTATCTCACAACCGATATCACAGTCCATCCGATAGGTTTCTTTAAACCTTAATCACTCAGTCGCCTCCTACGACACACCTTAAATAAAGGCATGTACTTATCATTCACTAAAAAAGCAGCTACCTATCATTCTATATAATATCAATAATGAATATCATTCGTGAAAGAATAATATTACAACTTCCGTTTTATCATTCTACAAAACCATATACGGGGGTCAAACAGAAAGTTTTTAGAAAATCAAAAACTAATTACACTAGCCAGATATTATTTTTATCATATCTTTTCAAAATATGGTCCATTCGCGTCAATATACCGCTGCATGCGATGGAACCACTGGGAAAAACACTTTGCCCACTCGTCCTTAGGGGTCTCTTCAACGGCATCGCGATACGCAGCCACCACTTCTTCAGTATTTATAAACCGCTTTCCTTTCAGTTTTTCTTGCATTTTTGGAAATAAATAAAAAGTACAAGGAGCTAAGTCATGCCTATACGGCGGATGACCCGGTAATTAAACGTTTGTTGTCGCCAAATATTCGATCGTTAGCTTGGCGGTGTGCGACGAGGCGTTGTCGTGGCGAAGGAGGATTCTATTGCAAGGTGGTTTCTCAGGAACTTGTTCCAAGACAAGTGGCACACAATTGGTGGTGTACCATTCTCTAGGAACTGTTTTTTTATTCTCTAACACAATTGTTGCGAAATTACCTATCCTTTCAAAGAAGGAGGCCACCATCTCTCCTTTGACGACCTCCGTGGCGCAATCGGTTATACACCTGAACGCTAATCGTGGGGTCCCGGATTCGATTCCTGGTGGTGGCAGAGTTAAGAACTACGTTTTTCTACTGCTTTCCAGTCTGGTTGTTGATTATATATGCTATAGATGTATATATATATAACACAAGTCTTAAATGTACTTACCAAGGGGCTAGTTCAATTGGTGTAATAATGCCCAATTATTATTATCTTTTTTCCCGCACTTCGATCTCTCTTAACTTTAGTTGGCAACTCCTCGAAAGGAAACACCCACTGAGCAGATTGTCTTTTGGTTTCAGGATCATAACAGTAAATCCAGCTTTCTGAATTTGAGTCACCTCTGTTAAATTTTTCAATCATTTTACGGCACCAATCCACACGACGGAGTTTTTGAGGATCAGTCAAATTATGAGGTACCAACAAATTTTTTACGAAAATGTTGAGGTACTCTTGGAATACTCAATAATACTGGCAAAAAGTTCTATTTTAAAATTTTTAATAATTCTTTTATTATA
The DNA here is from genome assembly GCA_030578115.1 of Leucoptera coffeella. Classification (NCBI taxonomy): domain Eukaryota; kingdom Metazoa; phylum Arthropoda; class Insecta; order Lepidoptera; family Lyonetiidae; genus Leucoptera; species Leucoptera coffeella. The sequence goes on from JAMBLF010000752.1 coordinate 53,944, forward strand.
TTGTTTATAAGTGGCCAGTTCTAACTTTTAGTTTCACCCTCGTAGAAAATACACCAAATAAAGGCATTACATTTCTTATAGTCTGGCTAACGAAACTAGATACTGCATTTTTTGCAAATTTTTTATATGACAACACTAAAGTGTTCCTACCATCAGATATTTACCAACAATTTGGGGTATTTTAACCAGAAAGTATTTAGGAACAATTAATTCCAAAAAGGCATTTTTTAAACAATCTCATTTTAAACATTTTATAAAAAGAGTTTTAAAAATTCATATGTGTGCTAATCGAAAATAAGTATCGTATGTACATGTTGGATCATTTCAAGAGCTACACTAAGCCTTACGTTGGTCTAATAAATAGCTTAAGTAATTAGGTACACTATAGCTTAACTAATTAGGTAGAGAAAAACTTGGCAATTTTATTTTAAAGAAATTAATTTTTGGCTGTTTTCCGAAAAATTTGGTAAATTCAGAATCAGTGAATGGTATCCCTATTTTTGACGCAACAAGATTACAAGATTGCCTGTTGTTGATGTTTCGTTGTGGTTGTTAGGTTAGATTAGTACGATTAAAATGTCTTGATATTTTTTATTTTAATTAAGTAAGTACATATGCCTTTTAGCAATTTTTTGTTTGTTATTTTTGTTCCTTTAATACGCTACAATGGAGTGAAATATCCGTGTGATGTTTGAAACACATCAACATGATGTTTGAATAAAGAGATAACAAGTTATATAAGCTACTTTTATTCACGTCATAACGCGGACAAAATTGCAAGCAGCTAGTGCATAAAATAAAAATAAATGTCAAAGTATCAAAATGAGTTGTTCCGACTTTCCTTTTTTTTGTAGGGTTGCTATATATTTTAAATTTGTCGCGCTTTTTCAGTATCTACTTTCGTTAGCCAGACTATATATAATCACAGAAGCCAAAGATGAGATTTTAAGAAACAATATATACTTTTTATAAGCGAAATGATCTGCATATCATATACGTTTTGATAAAATAATAATATTGAACTGAATTGAATTTGGATTGATCTGATAACGACTGAACATTTCAATTAAAATAAAGAATAAAATAGCAAATAATAAAATCTATAAATTAAATAAAATATTTATTTTTGGGATATTCATATTATCGTATTATATTTTATATACAATGTTAATGTTTTTAGTTCCAAGGTAAATAATATAACATATATAAACATTATAATTCTTAATCTTGTGTATGTAGTAGTAGAATAAGAATCCAAACTACGTTTACGAGAAACTACTAAAATGTCTTCAACTAGTTCTAAAGTTGTATTAGGCCTTACAATCATAGGAACAGTAGCTACAGTTGGATATGTTCACTTCAAACAACAAATAGACAGGTTGGTACATTCATGTTGTAATTGTTATTGAACTACTGTAATACTTCACCAACAGTCAGACCAATAGACAAGTTATACTTTATAACAGGGAGAATACATCCTGTTGTATAACTCTTTTAGTATCTTTTGGTTGTTATTGTGGGATAGAATGACGCTATGATATTTCTACAATATGAAAATATAGTATTTGTGATTTCTGTTTACTCTTGTATTGGAATCACTTAATGAGTCAATTGGGTATTCATAATTTATACATATCTCCTCAACTTATCTCATATATTGCACACTTATGACTTTGATAAGGAATACCAGTTGCATCTGATAACTCTAAATATCCCATTATCTTGAACTTGTAATTTGAACATAATACTAAAATATGAATGTTAATATCTGTATTAGTAATTACATCACAAGTACTGTTCACTTAATTGAGCAATTAACTAAATAACAAAACTAAGTAAAATATTGATAGAGTAGAAAACATATATCGCGCAAATGATGAAATATTTCATTAAATTCTACTAGTATTGGCAGACAAACAGTTCCTTTTAGAGGATAAAGAGACTTATCGCATATATTTTATATACAAAGGTTTACATTTGTAACCTGACAAATATGGAGGTTTATAAAAAAATATGTGATAAATCACGTTTTCTTGTAAAATGATAAAAAATCTTATATAGCTCTGTCTCTTATTACATAATACTCACTTTTGAACTTTTATGCCTCGTAGGGTAATGAATGACTTCTCATTCTTTGCAATAATTGTAAATATTGTGTAGTAAGTTAAAAAATAATTACAAATTAACAAATATATGAATAACAACATCAAATCTACCTTTCACCATTAAAAATTCACATAAATAGGTGCTAATGTTGATAAGTTATTGTAAATTACTTCTATACAGTATTAATATTTTCCAGGGATCGGATGCATGAGGGTGTCATAAGAGACATAGAGAGACAACAGCAAAGAAAAATACAGAACTTATATATTCTAGAAAAACAAAACCAACTTGCTAAAAGGATGAGAAATGAGAGTTCAGAATCAAACACATAATATTATAACAGATATATTTTATTAGGTTTTCTAGGTCTAACGTTATTACTAAATAAATATCAACTAGTCAACAATCTATTGTTTTTGTTTAAACCAATGCTCTAACATTACATCCTTTAGATTCAAGTTGACACCAGTTGGGGAATTTTTGTAGACTGTATCAACACAATTCTCTTGATTAAACTTGCTCTGAGCGATGGCTGCTAAGCATTTGAAGGTTTGTGGTTCCCATGATGCTAGATCTGACAATGATTTACGATCGAGCATTATATTAGCACGATCTAATCCTTCCTTTAATGTGAAATATGATATATTATGCTGTTCGCAAGCGGCCGAAATCCTAGTTTCCCACAACACTTTCATGTCTTCCTTTTTTAACTTTCTGGCTTTGGTAGCGTAAACTAATGCCCGATGTACATTTCTGACAGCGATTGAATAGCAGTTCCTTCTACGACCAACATAATGAGCTGCAAGTCGGAAGATTTTTCGTTTACGCCAGAATTCATCAGGGCCTCTAGCTCTTACAAAATTTATAGCAGTAAGGAATACCATAGCTGTAAGTGTACTGTACGCTATATATACCAAAGTTTAGTCGTTGCTGCACTATCCTAGTGCAATTGTTTCAAGTAATTGAAATTTTTATATAATGTTTTACTTTATTAAGTCGATTCTATACTATTATTAACTTTTCTAGATACAGCGTCGCCACAGTAGATAATTTGAGGTTATATTTTTTTAGTATTTAAATTGTAGAAAATGATTTCGCATTGATTGCGACAATTTAATCAATGACAGGTATTAATAAGGAATGATCAGAAATAAGTCTGAAACCATTACTCTTATAGTCTGGCTAACGAAAGTAGATACTGGATTATTTTGCAAACTTTTTATATGACAACACTAAAGTGTTCCTACCATCGGATATTTTCCCTACAATTTGGGGTATTTTAAGCAGAAAGTACTTAGGAACAATTAATTCCAAAAAGGCATTTTTAAAACAAACTTATTTTAAACATTTTATAAAATGAGTCTTAAAAATTCGTATGTGTGCTAAAATTGTGTTAATAGAAAACAAGTATCATATGTACGTGTTGGATCATTTCAAGAGCTACACTAAGCCTTACATTGGTCTAATAAATAGCTTAAGTAATTAGGTACACTATAGCTTAACTAATTAGGTAGAGAAAAACTTGGCAATTTTATTTTAAAGAAAATAATTTTTGTCTGTTTTCCGAAAAATTTGGTAAAATCAGAATCAGTGTATGGTATCCCTATTTCTGACGCAACAAGATGGCGTATTGTTGATGTTTCTTTATGGTTGACTTATGTATAATAGTACGGTCAAAATGACTTGATATTTTTTATTTTAATTAAGTAAGTACATATTCGTATTAGTTATTTTTTATTTCTTCTTTTTGTTCCTTTAATACGCTACAATGGAGTGACGTATCCGTGTGATGTTTGGTATGGAGTTAATAAAGAGATAACAAGTTATATAAGCTACTTTTAATCACGTCATAACGCGGACAAAATTTAAAGCATCCACTAGTAAAATAAAAATAAATGTCAAAGTATCAAAGTGAGCTGTTCCGCCTTTCCTTTTTATTTTAGGGTTGCAATGGTAATATATTTTAAATTTGCCGCGCTTTTTCAGTATCTACTTTCGTTAGCCAGACTATACCAATACAATATAGTATTCTTATAATATTAAATTTCACTCATTGGTATGTGCCAGAGTCGGGATTCGAAACTAGAAACTTTCTCATACAAAGTCCGAGGTCTTAACCATTGGGCTACAGCCGCTTTTTTATATTAAATTAAGCTACTTAACATTATTGTGGTAAAGAAAGGAGTCTTATTAGCTGAAAATGCACACGTTTCAAATTGAAACACACTTGGGATTCCTACTATCCGGTCGAAATTGGGTTTCATACGTCCATGACTTTATTAAAATGCGTTAATAAATCAGTTCTTACTTCGCAGACCCAGAAATTGTTATGGAATTCTGATTAACCGACAACCTAATAATAGTCTTCATTTATGAAAACTTTTTCAACATTAAACTTTAGTGACATGAACATCAAAAACCTCCAACGCAACGATTGGGTTAGTTTATAAAGTTCTAATATGCATGTGAGAGCTATGTAAATAAAATAAAACGTAACAGAATTCATAGTATTTTATTTCCAAATATAACAAATATTAATATAACATTCAACAATAATGTAATAATTAACATGATTATATAAAAGTTGGCAGTATAAAAATAATAATTGAATAAAATGATTTGTATCTTTAAATTCGGTAACACTTAAATTACTTTTCCTTATACAAATACAAATATTTTTGACTTAGTTCTTTTGAGTAACATCACCCATTTTCTTGAGGTTCTGAGCGACATTGAACTTGCATCCCGTGGAAGCAACTATGTCCTCCACAGTGACACCCTCCGCCAATTCAGTAAGAGTCAGACCTTTTGATTTATCCACTTCGAAGACACACTGAAAGAGAAATAAAATTCAAAACATGATTGCTGCTATTCAGAACGTACTGTATGTGACCGTTTCTTATAGTATTATATTCCTTAAAACTTCTTGCGATCGGCTAGCAACTTATCCACAATTTTATCACAGAAAAGTGATTTTTAGCTGTATGCTTTTAAAAAATAGCCATTTTCAGGAGTATATGTGTAAAAAAATTTTAGTTTTCTGGAAACTGTTTATAAGAGAATAGTCCTTTTCAAAAGTATGTTTGTAAGAGTTTAAAAATTTCCAAGAGCAAGTTTGCGAGGGAATAAACATTTTCAGGAGCATCATTGTTAGAGAATAGTCCTTTTCAGAACTACGTTTGTTAGAAAATAATCCTTTTCAGGACTACTCGTACGTTTGTTAAAGAATAGTCCTTTTCAGGACTACGTTTGTGAGAAAATAGTCCTTTTCAGGAGGACATAAGTAACAAAATAGTCCTTTTCAGGACTATATTTGTTAAAAAATAGTCCTTTTCAGGAGGATCCTTGTTAGAGAATAGTCCTTTTCAGGTCTACGTTTGTTAAAGAATAGTCCTTTTCAGGACTACGTTTGTTAAAGAATAGTCTTTTTCAGGACTTCGTTTGTTAGAAAATAGTCCTTTTCAGGACTATGTTTGTTAAAGAATAGTTCTTTTCAGGACTACGTTTGTTAGAAAATAGTCCTTTTCAGGACTACGTTTGTTGGAAAATAGTCCATTTCAGGACTGCGTTTGTTGGGAAATAGTCAATTTCAGGACTGCGTTTGTTAAGGAATAGTCCTTTTCAAGACTACGTTTGTGAGAAAATAGTCCTTTTCAGGAGGACATAAGTAAGAGAATAGTCCTTTTCAGGACTATGTTTGTTAAAAAATAGTCTTTTTCAGGACTACGTTTGTGAGCTAATAGTCCTTTTCAGGAGGACATAAGTAAGAGAATAGTCCTTCTCAGGACTATGTTTGTTAAAGAATAGTCCCTTTCAGGACGACGTTTGTTAGAAAATAGTCCTTTTCAGGACTACGTTTGTGAGAAAATAGTCCTTTTCGGGACTGCGTTTGTTAAAGAATAGTCCTTTTCAGGTCTACGTTTGTTAGAAAATAGTCCTTTTCACGAGGACATAAGTAACAGAATAGTCCTTTTCAGGACTATGTTTGTTAAAGAATAGTCCTTTTCAGGAGCATCCTTGTTAGAGAATAGTCCTTTTTAGGTCTACGTTTGTTAAAGAATAGTCCTTTTCAGGACTACGTTCGTGAGAAAATAGTCCTATTCGGGACTACGTTTGTTAAAGAATAGTCCTTTTCAGGTCTACGTTTGTTAGAAAATAGTCCTTTTCACGAGGACATAAGTAACAGAATAGTCCTTTTCAGGACTATGTTTGTTAAAGAATAGTCCTTTTCAGGAGCATCCTTGTTAGAGAATAGTCCTTTTTAGGTCTACGTTTGTTAAAGAATAGTCTTTTTCAGGACTACGTTTGTGAGAAAATAGTCCTATTCAGGAGGACATAAGTAAGAGAATAGTCCTTTTCAGGACTATGTTTGTTAAAGAATAGTCCTTTTCAGGACTACGTTTGTTAAAGAATAGTCCTATTCAGGACTGCGTTTGTTAAAAAATAGTCCTTTTCAGCAGGACATAACTAAGAGAATAGTCCTTTTCAGGACTATGTTTGTTAAAGAATAGTCCTTTTCAGGAGGACATACGTAAGATTAAAATTCTTTTCAGGAGCATCCTTGTTAGAGAATAGTCATTTTCAGGTCTACGTTTGTTAAAGAAAAGTCCTTTTCAGGACTAAGTTTGTTAAAGAATAGTCTTTTTCAGGACTACGTTTGTGAGAAAATAGTCCTATTCAGGAGGACATAAGTAAGAGAATAGTCCTTTTCAGGACTATGTTTGTTAAAGAATAGTCCTTTTCAGGACTACGTTTGTTAAAGAATAGTCCTATTCAGGACTGCGTTTGTTAAAAAATAGTCCTTTTCAGCAGGACATAACTAAGAGAATAGTCCTTTACAGGACTATGTTTGTTAAAGAATAGTCCTTTTCAGGACTACGTTTGTTAGAAAATAGTCCTTTTCAGGACTATGTTTGTTCAAGAATAGTCCTTTTCAGGACTACGTTTGTGAGAAAATAGTCCTTTTCAGGAGAACATAAGTAAGAGAATAGTCCTTTTTAGGACTACGTTTGTGAGAGAATAGTCCTTTTCAGGACTACGTTTGTTAGAAAATAGTCCTTTTCAGGACTGCGTTTGTTAAAGAATAGTCTTTTTCAGGACTACGTTTGTGAGAAAATAGTCCTTTTCAGGAGGACATAAGTAAGAGAATAGTCCTTTTTAGGACTATGTTTGTTAAAGAATAGTCCTTTTCAGGACTACGTTTGTGAGAAAATAGTCCTTTTCAGGAGAACATAAGTAAGAGAATAGTCCTTTTTAGGACTACGTTTGTGAGAGAATAGTCCTTTTCAGGACTACGTTTGTTAGAAAATAGTCCTTTTCAGGACTGCGTTTGTTAAAGAATAGTCTTTTTCAGGACTACGTTTGTGAGAAAATAGTCCTTTTCAGGAGGACATAAGTAAGAGAATAGTCCTTTTTAGGACTATGTTTGTTAAAGAATAGTCCTTTTCAGGACTACGTTTGTGAGAAAATAGACCTTTTCAGGAGGACATAAGTAAGAGAATAGTCCTATTCGGGACCACGTTTGTTAAAGAATAGTCCTTTTCAGGACTACGTTTGGTAGAAAATAGTCCTTTTCAGGACTGCGTTTGTTAAAGAATAGTCTTTTTCAGGACTACGTTTGTTAAAGAATAGTCCTTTTAAGGACAACGTTCGTGAGAAAATAGTCCTTTTTAGGACTATGTTTGTTAGAGAATAGTCCTTTTCAGGACTACGTTTGTGAGAAAATAGACCTTTTCAGGAGGACATAAGTAAGAGAATAGTCCTTTTCAGGACTATGTTTGTTAAAGAATAGTCCTTTTCAGGACTACGTTTGTGAGAAAATAGTCCTTTTCAGGAGGACATAAGTAAGAGACTAGCGCTTTTCAGATCTACGTTTGTTAAAGAATAGTCCTTTTAAGGACTACGTTCGTGAGAAAATAGTCCTTTTTAGGACTATGTTTGTTAGAGAATAGTCCTTTTTAAAACTACGTTTGTTAGAAAATAGTCCTTTTCGAGACTACGTTTGTGAGAGAATAGTCCGTTTCGGGACTACGTTTGTTAAAGAATAGTCCTTTTCAGGACTACGTTTTTGAGAAAATAGTCCTTTTAAGGAGCATCATTGTTAGAGAATAGTCCATTTCAGGACTACCTTTGTTAAAGAATAGTCCTTTTCAGGACTACGTTTGTAAGACAATAGTCCTGTTCGGGACTACGTTTGTTAAAGAATAGTCCATTTCAGGACTACGTTTGTTAGAAAATAGTCCTTTTCAGGAGGACATAAGTAAGAGCATAGTCCTTTTCAGGACTACGTTTGTGAGAGAATAGTCCTGTTCGGGACTACGTTTGTTAAAGAATAGTCCTTTTCAGGACTACGTTTGTTAGAAAATAGTCCTTTTCAGGAGGACATAAGTAAGAGAATAGTCCTTTTCAGGACTACGTTTGTGAGAGAATAGTCCTGTTCGGGACTACGTTTGTTAAAGAATAGTCCTTTTCAGGACTACGTTTGTAAGACAATAGTCCTGTTCGGGACTACGTTTGTTAAAGAATAGTCCATTTCAGGACTACGTTTGTTAGAAAATAGTCCTTTTCAGGAGGACATAAGTAAGAGCATAGTCCTTTTCAGGACTACGTTTGTGAGAGAATAGTCCTGTTCGGGACTACGTTTGTTAAAGAATAGTCCTTTTCAGGACTACGTTTGTTAGAAAATAGTCCTTTTCAGGAGGACATAAGTAAGTCCTTTTCAGGACTACGTTTGTGAGAGAATAGTCTTTTTCGGGACTACGTTTGTGAGAAAATAGTCCTTTTCAGGAGGACATACGTAAGAGAATAGTCCTTTTAAGGAGCATCATTGTTAGAGAAGAGTCCTTTTCAGGGCTACGTTTGTTAAAGAATAGTCCATTTCAGGACTACGTTTGTGAGAGAATAGTCTTTTTCGGGACTACGTTTGTTAAAGAATAGTCCTTTTCAGGACTACGTTTGTAAGACAATAGTCCTGTTCGGGACTACGTTTGTTAAAGAATAGTCCATTTCAGGACTACGTTTGTTAGAAAATAGTCCTTTTCAGGAGGACATAAGTAAGAGCATAGTCCTTTTCAGGACTACGTTTGTGAGAGAATAGTCCTGTTCGGGACTACGTTTGTTAAAGAATAGTCCTTTTCAGGACTACGTTTGTTAGAAAATAGTCCTTTTCAGGAGGACATAAGTAAGAGAATAGTCCTTTTCAGGACTACGTTTGTGAGAGAATAGTCTTTTTCGGGACTACGTTTGTGAGAAAATAGTCCTTTTCAGGAGGACATACGTAAGAGAATAGTCCTTTTAAGGAGCATCATTGTTAGAGAAGAGTCCTTTTCAGGGCTACGTTTGTTAAAGAATAGTCCATTTCAGGACTACGTTTGTGAGAGAATAGTCTTTTTCGGGACTACGTTTGTTAAAGAATAGTCCTTTTCAGGACTACGTTTGTGAGAGAATAGTCCTGTTCGGGACTACGTTTGTTAAAGAATAGTCCTTTTCAGGACTACGTTTGTTAGAAAATAGTCCTTTTCAGGAGGACATAAGTAAGAGAATAGTCCTTTTCAGGACTACGTTTGTGAGAGAATAGTCTTTTTCGGGACTACGTTTGTGAGAAAATAGTCCTTTTCAGGAGGACATACGTAAGAGAATAGTCCTTTTAAGGAGCATCATTGTTAGAGAAGAGTCCTTTTCAGGGCTACGTTTGTTAAAGAATAGTCCATTTCAGGACTACGTTTGTGAGAGAATAGTCTTTTTCGGGACTACGTTTGTTAAAGAATAGTCCTTTTCAGGACTACGTTTGTGAGAGAATAGTCCTGTTCGGGACTACGTTTGATAAAGAATAGTCCTTTTCAGGACTACGTTTGTTAGAAAATAGTCCTTTTCAGGAGGACATAAGTAAGAGCATAGTCCTTTTCAGGACTATGTTTGTTAAAGAATAGTCCTTTTCAGGACTACGTTTGTGAGAAAATAGTCCTTTTCAGGAGAACATAAGTAAGAGAATAGTCCTTTTTAGGACTACGTTTGTGAGAGAATAGTCCTTTTCAGGACTACGTTTGTTAGAAAATAGTCCTTTTCAGGACTGCGTTTGTTAAAGAATAGTCTTTTTCAGGACTACGTTTGTGAGAAAATAGTCCTTTTCAGGAGGACATAAGTAAGAGAATAGTCCTTTTTAGGACTATGTTTGTTAAAGAATAGTCCTTTTCAGGACTACGTTTGTGAGAAAATAGTCCTTTTCAGGAGAACATAAGTAAGAGAATAGTCCTTTTTAGGACTACGTTTGTGAGAGAATAGTCCTTTTCAGGACTACGTTTGTTAGAAAATAGTCCTTTTCAGGACTGCGTTTGTTAAAGAATAGTCTTTTTCAGGACTACGTTTGTGAGAAAATAGTCCTTTTCAGGAGGACATAAGTAAGAGAATAGTCCTTTTTAGGACTATGTTTGTTAAAGAATAGTCCTTTTCAGGACTACGTTTGTGAGAAAATAGACCTTTTCAGGAGGACATAAGTAAGAGAATAGTCCTATTCGGGACCACGTTTGTTAAAGAATAGTCCTTTTCAGGACTACGTTTGGTAGAAAATAGTCCTTTTCAGGACTGCGTTTGTTAAAGAATAGTCTTTTTCAGGACTACGTTTGTTAAAGAATAGTCCTTTTAAGGACTACGTTCGTGAGAAAATAGTCCTTTTTAGGACTATGTTTGTTAGAGAATAGTCCTTTTCAGGACTACGTTTGTGAGAAAATAGACCTTTTCAGGAGGACATAAGTAAGAGAATAGTCCTTTTCAGGACTATGTTTGTTAAAGAATAGTCCTTTTCAGGACTACGTTTGTGAGAAAATAGTCCTTTTCAGGAGGACATAAGTAAGAGACTAGCGCTTTTCAGATCTACGTTTGTTAAAGAATAGTCCTTTTAAGGACTACGTTCGTGAGAAAATAGTCCTTTTTAGGACTATGTTTGTTAGAGAATAGTCCTTTTTAAAACTACGTTTGTTAGAAAATAGTCCTTTTCGAGACTACGTTTGTGAGAGAATAGTCCGTTTCGGGACTACGTTTGTTAAAGAATAGTCCTTTTCAGGACTACGTTTTTGAGAAAATAGTCCTTTTAAGGAGCATCATTGTTAGAGAATAGTCCATTTCAGGACTACCTTTGTTAAAGAATAGTCCTTTTCAGGACTACGTTTGTAAGACAATAGTCCTGTTCGGGACTACGTTTGTTAAAGAATAGTCCATTTCAGGACTACGTTTGTTAGAAAATAGTCCTTTTCAGGAGGACATAAGTAAGAGCATAGTCCTTTTCAGGACTACGTTTGTGAGAGAATAGTCCTGTTCGGGACTACGTTTGTTAAAGAATAGTCCTTTTCAGGACTACGTTTGTTAGAAAATAGTCCTTTTCAGGAGGACATAAGTAAGAGAATAGTCCTTTTCAGGACTACGTTTGTGAGAGAATAGTCCTGTTCGGGACTACGTTTGTTAAAGAATAGTCCTTTTCAGGACTACGTTTGTAAGACAATAGTCCTGTTCGGGACTACGTTTGTTAAAGAATAGTCCATTTCAGGACTACGTTTGTTAGAAAATAGTCCTTTTCAGGAGGACATAAGTAAGAGCATAGTCCTTTTCAGGACTACGTTTGTGAGAGAATAGTCCTGTTCGGGACTACGTTTGTTAAAGAATAGTCCTTTTCAGGACTACGTTTGTTAGAAAATAGTCCTTTTCAGGAGGACATAAGTAAGAGCATAGTCCTTTTCAGGACTACGTTTGTGAGAGAATAGTCCTGTTCGGGACTACGTTTGTTAAAGAATAGTCCATTTCAGGACTACGTTTGTTAGAAAATAGTCCTTTTCAGGAGGACATAAGTAAGAGAATAGTCCTTTTCAGGACTACGTTTGTGAGAGAATAGTCTTTTTCGGGACTACGTTTGTGAGAAAATAGTCCTTTTCAGGAGGACATACGTAAGAGAATAGTCCTTTTAAGGAGCATCATTGTTAGAGAAGAGTCCTTTTCAGGGCTACGTTTGTTAAAGAATAGTCCATTTCAGGACTACGTTTGTGAGAGAATAGTCTTTTTCGGGACTACGTTTGTTAAAGAATAGTCCTTTTCAGGACTACGTTTGTGAGAGAATAGTCCTGTTCGGGACTACGTTTGTTAAAGAATAGTCCTTTTCAGGACTACGTTTGTTAGAAAATAGTCCTTTTCAGGAGGACATAAGTAAGAGCATAGTCCTTTTCAGGACTATGTTTGTTAAAGAATAGTCCTTTTCAGGACTACGTTTGTGAGAAAATAGTCCTTTTCAGGAGGACATACGTAAGATTATAATTCTTTTCAGGAGCATCCTTGTTAGAGAATAGTCATTTTCAGGTCTACGTTTGTTAAAGAATAGTCCTTTTCAGGACTACGTTCGTGAGAAAATAGTCCTTTTCAGGAGGACTAAAGTAACAGAATAATCCTTTTCAGGACTATGTTTGTTAAAGAATAGTCTTTTTCAGGACTACGTTTGTGAGAGAATAGTCCTGTTCGGGACTACGTTTGTTAAAGAATAGTCCTTTTCAGGACTACGTTTGTTAGAAAATAGTCCTTTTCAGGAGCACATAAGTAAGAGAATAGTCCTTTTCAGGACTATGTTTGTTCAAGAATAGTCCCTTTATGGACTACGTTTGTGAGAAAATAGTCCTTTTCAGGAGGACATAAGTAAGAGAATAGTCCTTTTTAGGACTATGTTTGTTAAAGAATAGTCCTTTTCAGGACTACGTTTGTGAGAAAATAGTCCTTTTCAGGAGGACATAAGTAAGAGAATAGTCCTTTTTAGGACTATGTTTGTTAAAGAATAGTCCTTTTCAGGACTACGTTTGTGAGAAAATAGACCTTTTCAGGAGGACATAAGTAAGAGAATAGTCCTATTCGAGACTACGTTTGTTAAAGAATAGTCCTTTTCAGGACTACGTTTGTTAGAAAATAGTCCTTTTCAGGTGGACATAAGTAAGAGAATAGTCCTTTTCAGGACTATGTTTGTTAAAGAATAGTCCTTTTCAGGACTACGTTTTTGAGAAAATAGTCCTTTTAAGGAGCATCATTGTTAGAGAATAGTCCATTTCAGGACTACGTTTGTTAAAGAATAGTCCTTTTCAGGACTACGTTTGTAAGAGAATAGTCCTGTTCGGGACTATGTTTGTTCAAGAATAGTCCTTTTCAGGATTACGTTTGTGAGAAAATAGTCCTTTTCAGGAGAACATAAGAGAATAGTCCTTTTTAGGACTACGTTTGTGAGAGAATAGTCCTTTTCAGGACTACGTTTGTTAGAAAATAGTCCTTTTCAGGACTGTGTTTGTTAAAGAATAGTCTTTTTCAGGACTACGTTTGTGAGAAAATAGTCCTTTTCAGGAGGACATAAGTAAGAGAATAGTCCTTTTTAGGACTACGTTTGTTAAAGAATAGTCCTTTTCAGGACTACGTTTGGTAGAAAATAGTCCTTTTCAGGACTGCGTTTGTTAAAGAATAGTCTTTTTCAGGACTACGTTTGTTAAAGAATAGTCCTTTTAAGGACTACGTTCGTGAGAAAATAGTCCTTTTTAGGACTATGTTTGTTAGAGAATAGTCCTTTTCAGGACTACGTTTGTGAGAAAATAGTCCTTTTCAGGAGGACATAAGTAAGAGAATAGCGCTTTTCAGATCTACGTTTGTTAAAGAATAGTCCTTTTAAGGACTACGTTCGTGAGAAAATAGTCCTTTTTAGGACTATGTTTGTTAGAGAATAGTCCTTTTTAAAACTACGTTTGTTAGAAAATAGTCCTTTTCGGGACTACGTTTGTGAGAGAATAGTCCGTTTCGGGACTACGTTTGTTAAAGAATAGTCCTTTTCAGGACTACGTTTTTGAGAAAATAGTCCTTTTAAGGAGCATCATTGTTAGAGAATAGTCCATTTCAAGACTACGTTTGTTAAAGAATAGTCCTTTTCAGGACTACGTTTGTAAGAGAATAGTCCTGTTCGGGACTACGTTTGTTAAAGAATAGTCCTTTTCAGGACTACGTTTGTGAGAAAATAGTCCTTTTCAGGAGGACATAAGTAAGAGAATAGTCCTTTTCAGGACTACGTTTGTGAGAGAATAGTCTTTTTCGGGACTACGTTTGTTAAAGAATAGTCCTTTTCAGGACTACGTTTGTGAGAGAATAGTCCTGTTCGGGACTACGTTTGTTAAAGAATAGTCCTTTTCAGGACTACGTTTGTTAGAAAATAGTCCTTTTCAGGAGGACATAAGTAAGAGCATAGTCCTTTTCAGGACTATGTTTGTTAAAGAATAGTCCTTTTCAGGACTACGTTTGTGAGAAAATAGTCCTTTTCAGGAGGACATACGTAAGATTATAATTCTTTTCAGGAGCATCCTTGTTAGAGAATAGTCATTTTCAGGTCTACGTTTGTTAAAGAATAGTCCTTTTCAGGACTACGTTCGTGAGAAAATAGTCCTTTTCAGGAGGACTAAAGTAACAGAATAATCCTTTTCAGGACTATGTTTGTTAAAGAATAGTCTTTTTCAGGACTACGTTTGTGAGAAAATAGTCCTTTTCGGGACTACGTTTGTTAAAGAATAGTCCTGTTCGGGACTACGTTTGTTAAAGAATAGTCCTTTTCAGGACTACATTTGTTAGAAAATAGTCTTTTTCAGGAGGACATACGTAAGAGAATAGTCCTTTTCAGGACTACGTTTGTGAGAGAATAGTCTTTTTCGGGACTACGTTTGTGAGAAAATAGTCCTTTTCGGGAGAACATAAGTAAGAGAATAGTCCTTTTTAGGACTACGTTTGTTAAAGAATAGTCCATTTCAGGACTACGTTTGTGAGAGAATAGTCTTTTTCGGGACTACGTTTGTTAAAGAATAGTCCTTTTCAGGACTACGTTTGTGAGAAAATAGTCCTTTTTAGGAGGACATAAGTAAGAGAGTAGTCCTTTTCAGGTCTACGTTTGTGAGAGAATAGTCCTTTTCGGGACTACGTTTGTTAAAGAATAGTCCTTTTCAGGACTACATTTGTTAGAAAATAGTCCTTTTCAGGAGGACATAAGTAAGAGAATAGTCCTTTTCAGGACTACGTTTGTGAGAGAATAGTCTTTTTCGGGACTACGTTTGTGAGAAAATAGTCCTTTTCGGGAGAACATAAGTAAGAGAATAGTCCTTTTTAGGACTACGTTTGTTAAAGAATAGTCCATTTCAGGACTACGTTTGTGAGAGAATAGTCTTTTTCGGGACTACGTTTGTTAAAGAATAGTCCTTTTCAGGACTACATTTGTTAGAAAATAGTCCTTTTCAGGAGGACATAAGTAAGAGAGTAGTCCTTTTCAGGTCTACGTTTGTGAGAGAATAGTCCTTTTCGGGACTACGTTTGTTAAAGAGTAGTCCTTTTCAGGACTACATTTGTTAGAAAATAGTCTTTTTCAGGAGGACATACGTAAGAGAATAGTCCTTTTCAGGAGCATCCTTGTTAGAGAATAGTCCTTTTCAGCAGGACATACGTAAGAGAAAAGTCCTTTTCAGCACTACGTTTATTAGAGAATAGTCCTTTTCAGGACTACGTTTGTGAGAAAATAAGTTCTTTTTAAGAGGACGTAAGAGAACAGTTATTTTCAGGAGTATGTTCCTAAAGAATAGTAATTTTAAGGAGTATGGATGTTAGAGAGTAGTCAATTTCAGGAGAACCTTTCTAAGGGAATAGACATTTTCAGGATCACGTTTATAGGAATATTTCGAGGAGCATACTAACATGTTCATATTGCAGAAATTTACTTTACACTTACCTTTTCAGTGATAATCATGTCGACGCAGTTCTTTCCTGTGAGAGGCAGAGAACATTCAGGTAGGATTTTATGAGAACCATTCTTCGCTGCATGCTCCATGGTCACAACAACTTTAGTCCGAGGCGCTGATACCAAGTCCATGGCACCACCCATCCCTTTCACCATTTTACCCTAGAGATTAATAACAAACACATTGATTAGAAAAGTAAATAAAACATTATATTTAGCACATACTAATGGTGCATACGTCTTATGAATAAATGTTAAGAGTAGGATTTTTCTGCTGCGCATGTTTTCAAACGAATTAAAGGAACTGATTGTTTAATTTATTTGAATAATATGCTCTACAATTGAATACCAAGACCTACGTTATATCTTGATTGAGGAACACAAGCTTCTGGTTGCACAGCTAATTAATATTCACAATGTGAATTAATAAATATAATTATGTATAAAATTATATCAAGCCCTGTGGGAACAATTTAATAAACTTACAATGAGTAGGATAATACTTACAGGTATCATCCAGTTAGCAAGATCACCATACTGAGAGACTTGCATGGCACCCAGTATGGTAAGGTCTATATGGCCACCGCGAATCATTGCGAAGCTGTCGTCGGAAGAGAAGTATGATGCACCTGAAACATTTATTTTATTAGTATCAATGATAACGTTCCTATGGTTAGTGAAATCTTCTTGAGGAAACCTACAATTCCCTTTTATCAATGAATAGTCAGTGCGTTTAAACGCCTGTGTTTCATATCTGTCCAATTAGATGCTGACGTTGACGTGAGATGTTAATGTGAAGCATCGAGGTTGCTATTCAATAGACATTAACACCTCTGTTTACTGCACAAAAGTTAATAGTCTGGCAGATTCTTGATTCTGTTCCCTTCAATAAACAAACTAAGCAAAAGTTATAATACAATACATAACTTTTTTAATAACATATCTTACCAGGCAAAACAGTGACAGTCTCCTTTCCAGCATTAATGAGGTCGGGGTCAACTTCATTCTCTGTTGGGAATGGCCCTAGTCCTAGAATTCCATTTTCTGACTGCAGCAGAACCTTTACATTGTCTGGGATGTAGTTACTGGCCAACATGGGCATACCTGTGATACAGATTGTAATATAATTAATTTATTATATTATTATTTAGTATATTAGAAATGTGTTCTTTTATAGTCAAGAAACAAAGTAAAGATACCATATGGTGGATGAAGGAAGGAATGCTAAAGAAGTTTTAATGGGCAAAAAGATGTTATTAATACACATATTTTGTTTTAAACATTGCATACCTGCAATTTATATAGGGTTTTTGGCAAATAATTTTTGTTATTACCACTATTTGAAGCTATATCATAAATTAGCAAACAAATCATGAACATTACATAAAACTATAATGAACTATTGTTATTATCAAAGCTCAGCCAGTCAGTAACTTACCAATGCCAAGATTGGCGTGCATTCCATCTTTGAACTCCAAAGCCGCTCTTTTAATAATCCTTTCTCTCATCAAATCCGATGCTTTCTTTTCTTTACTTACATCATCTTTCTTGACAGTACGTCTCTCTATACGCTTCTCATACTTAGCTCCCTTAATAATCCTATGAACAAATATGGAGGGAACATGAACTGTATCGGGGTCCAGTTCATCAACAATCTCTTCAACTTCAGCCAAAGTGATCCTGGCAGCTTTGCACATAGCGGGGTTAAAGTTACGAGCTGCTTTACGGAATATCAGATTGCCGTGTCGATCGGACTTCCATGCCTTGATCAGAGCATAGTCACCAGTTATGGCTTGTTCCATCACATAAGATTTGCCGTTAAATTCTTTAACTTCACGTGGCAGACTAGGTATGTCTATCTGAAAATAGGTAGGCATTAAATATTAAACAGGAATCTGTTTCCAAGAAGGCATTATTAGGACAAGAATTTGGAATAAAATACTATGGATTCTACGAATTAAATTAATTAATCCTGAAACAAATGTTGATGAATTATTTCATATTTGAATAATAACACCTTTATTAATTTAATTTGTTCATTTTAACCAAACAGTTTTTAAAACAGTAAAGGAAGTAATGAAAGCAATTTGGCTTTAAACTACAATAAGTAAAATTGTACCTTCCCGTCCTTAGAATACTTGATTGGAGAGCCCCCTTGATGAATCAGCGTTCCATAGCCAGTTGGTGTGAAGAAAGCTGGTATTCCTGCACCACCCGCTCGGATCCTTTCAGCCAATGTGCCTTGGGGTGTCAATTCCACCTGAAATTTAAAAAAAAAGATCACCTTACATTATATCTCCATTACAAGTAGATTGTCAATAAATTAACAATATATTTGTGTTAGAGTTGAGGCCTTTGCATTTATTGCTTTCTTGGAGTCTGATGATAACAGTGACATCTGTTTCTGCTATTCTGTGGTGTATCTATCTGGAACTGTACTGTACCGGAACCGTAGTTAAATATTACATGAAATTACCTCTAACTCTCCAGTTAAGAACTGTCTCTCAAACTCAGCATTTTCTCCTACATAAGAAGCCACCATCCGTTTTACTTGTTTGCTTTTCAATAGGACTCCCAGGCCAAAGTTTTCAACTCCTGAAATACAAAATTTTCCAATTTACTAAATTTGAAATCAAATACTGTTTTACAAAATTAATGTCATGTAGTTACTAATTTCAAACATAATATGGCTAATAATGTGGTATATTAATTTAGATACCACAGCAACAATTTAATTTCTAGCCTTTTACTTGACTTACTTAATTCAGATGTGATGATCTATACAAGTGTAATTAGTGATTCTGTTATAAAAATAAGATGTGCATTATGAATAACTCACCTGCATTGTTTGAAACTACTGTGAGATTTTTAATGTTCTTCTTGTTTACAGCTTGAATCAAGTTTTCTGGGATACCACATAAGCCAAACCCACCCACCAAGAGAGTAGAGCCATCCTTGATGTCATTGACAACATCTAAAATGTTATCAAAAACTTTGCCCTTGCTTGATGTACTGTAACTGGCATACAGCAAACCCTTAAAACAAAAGCATTTGTAACAACTAGAGATCAAGGAATCAGTCAAAATATATTATTTAGAAGATTTATATCTAATCAAACACTTCATAACTCTGATTATGACTCTTATTCTCACGTGATATAGAATATAGTCTACTTTAAATATTGTAATAGATAAAAAGTTCCAATTGAAAAAGAATTTAATTAGTACATTTATCAATGAAATCTTTACAATAAAATAGCAAAATATTTACAAACTTATAACTAATTAAAATAATTTACCTATAAATTATTTAATTAGTACATACAAGAATTACTTGCATGTTCGCCGTAAAATCTGTTATATATAAGGTGTATTATGTCTTTGTGTGTCACGATGATGAAAAAATGTACATTTATATTATTATTATTTGTATGCAACTTAAAATATTTAATTATATACTCACATTGTTACATTTCAAAAACAATTTGCGATTAATGGGATTGACTTTTGATAAGGTACCTAGATTTATAATGCAAACACGGGATAGTGCAGAGGTGGCCATACTAACAATTAATTGTTAGATTTTGATTCTGTAAAAGAAAAATAATAATTCAAGTAGTTATTGATTACTAATATAAAATAATCTATAATTAAATACTAACAATGTTGATGGCAATTGCATACTATTGGACAAGACAAACAAATATCAGTTCTATTATATTATTATTATGAGAGTTAAGGTTAAGTCAGTTTAAACCATAGTCAAGACTATTTTATATTTAGATTATATGCACATTGTAATGTTAATAAATATAAGTTTCATGTATAATGTTAATAATGATGAATTTTAATCAGATAAATAAATAATAAGTACAGAGGTTTACATTCATCATCAAACACCACAAATATCAAACTTTTGAAGACCCTGCCCAAGAGTTGAGCCCATAATCCGGCGATGAGCCAAACGGACGACGAGAAACAGTATAATTATTCCAATAGCCTCCCAAAAATAGGCAGTTTTTATTATTCGGAAATAATTGGTTAGATTAGAGTAGATACCTACTTAAAATAGTCAGTTATAAAAGACTTTAATAAGAAACCTTTCTCATTAGAGAACACTTGTTAAACTTATACTCTAAATTAGTGTAAAGTTTATTGTAAAGTTATTGGTGCGATAACTATAAAACTGTTTATTTGTTTGAAACTAGACAAACAGGTTCCAGTCAGTCAATATGAGATAACAAACAAACAAACACTTCAATTCAATAATGATGATCTCTTTTTATTGTGCAATAATTGTAACAATCCACGTGAATGAAAAATATAAAAAGATGCCAGCAGTATTTCCTGATGTATTCAAGTGTTATACTTCGAACTTAGGAAATTGTGTGGTTATAACTACGTATGGGCAAGTCTATTATTATTAGTATTCTACATGAAAACATAAGCAGGTCATTCCATAGAACATTAATATATATATATCTCTCCTCGATATTAAAACATAGAGAGTCGCGATTGTATATTTATATTTCTCATAGGTGGTTGCTAGCCCTTCACACAACAGATTATGTGTCAAAGCTGAAATAGCTGAAAGGCTATGAATATGAAAATACGTGCTTGTTGATTCCATGTCACCTACACCACCATATATGGATATAATATTATGAGTGCCAATTTTGGAAATAAACACGAGACGAGAACCTCTGTCATGTATTATTCTGTCTAGGGATGTCGATAAAAAATCGATTAATCGGATAATCGATTCTTGCCCCTAAAAAAAACGATTATTTTGATCGATCCAAGAGCTTGAATCGATCCTGCAGATCGATTCAAAGACCCCCAAAATCGAATCGAATAAGTAAAAGAAGTAATAGACGATCGAATATGGTACGGTCCGCACAGCGGACTTGGTATGCTCCGGACCATATTCGACGATGTGTTCAGCGGTCCACCGTACATTATTATTATTATTGACGGTCCGCTCGGTTCGATGAAATTTCTTTAGGATTTGGTGCGGTCCATGTGCGGTCCACACCAAGTTCGCTAGTGTGTACGAGGTCGGCCGAACAATTTGACAGGATTCGGTGCGGTTCGCACTAAATTCGCTCGTGTATATACTTGTGAGGTCGAACCACCGCGCTTTGTGCTTTTTAAAAATAAATACGAAAATCTTCGTCGTCCAGGTCTCTTATAAGACGCATGTGACTGTAAGACTTTCTGTTTTTCAAATAAAATTTTGCCCATACTTTTCTTTTTTTTCTTTTATTTTCAATTGGTGTAGTAGTAGCTGCGACGACGGTTGCCGCCACTAAAGCCATTTTAGCTTGCTTGGATAGAATTGGAGGCATGTCAAACGTGTTCACTTAGTAATAGCAGGGGAAGCACTGGACTGTTTTGATGTGGTACGGTCGTGTGGCGAGTATGGCGCACCGTACAGTCCGTCGGTCCGGCCGTACCAAATTCGATCGTCTATTACTACTTTAACGTGAACATTTGGATTTAGATTAACCGTAAACAAAGAAAAATTAACAAAGTTCCCAAATAAATTCACATCGGGAAAGTTTTCAGAGAATTTCCGCTCATCTCTAGTTACTCACTCACTCGCTGGCATCACTAGAGATCCTGCCACATAAGCTGGCAGTAGCCAAACTTGGAACTAAATTTGACGTTTCCGCAATTGCGTGTTATTTTCTATGAAAGGTAAATTTAGTATTACCAGCGTTGTGTTTTTTGCCCACTCTTTGTAATTTTTATGTTTGTTAAGGCTGATTATAATAAATTGATTTCCGGAGTTTCTTGTTAGTTCTTCTCCAAGCTAGGGTCTCCGCTGAACTTCTTCTTCTCAATCGTTACGCTCTTATCAGAGCGGTCGTGGTCTTCATGACGTGGCATCTTGAGCAGCCGAAATGGTTGGTGAACTAACCTCGGTAAAAATATGTAAAGACAATGCTCAGTGCCATGTTTGAAATAGTTTTTTTACATACATACATACACATCACGCCTGATTCCCTGTAGAAGGGTAGGCAGAGATCACGGATCCCCATTTGTCCCGATCCT
The DNA here is from genome assembly GCA_030578115.1 of Leucoptera coffeella. Classification (NCBI taxonomy): domain Eukaryota; kingdom Metazoa; phylum Arthropoda; class Insecta; order Lepidoptera; family Lyonetiidae; genus Leucoptera; species Leucoptera coffeella. Next base: position 75,877 of record JAMBLF010000752.1, read on the forward strand.
GACAGACCACTTTCGCTTCATTGACATTCATACATTCTCTAATACACTCTCGGTGGTTATAGGTACTCCTAACGTCACCTTTTTTCAATATAGCGTCTATCTGACTGTTACATATATGTCTTATTAGGCCGGCCCCTACGTAACCGCCCTTCCACTTCACTCATATATATTCCTTTTGTCAATATATAGTTTTTTTAATTTGTACTTAGATCATAAAATAACTTTCAAAGAGAGCTTATGATAGGGCCTATTTTGAATAAAAATATTTTGACTTTTGACTTTGGTATATTAATTTGTTTTATTTGAGTTTATAGCTCTGCAACCAAAGATCGTTACAAATGAAACCTCAATATAATGTATCGAGCCGTATGGCACAGTGAGTGCTAGTTTTGGCGTGTTTACTGGCAACACTGGATTACGCGACTGTGGCGACGCCTCCAACTGCCACCTTATGTGGCGGGTACTTTACCTATCGCCACAGAGAAAGTTTTTTTCTAAAAAAAAAATTTGTTTTGGAGAGAGAGAGAACCGTAACCGTCTGTGATTATTTTGCGTCCTTAAATATTAATAAACTATCAAGAATTTAATAAATTTATATCAAATTGACATAAATATATTGAACATTTGATACACAAGGTAAGTGATTACTATATTATACAAGCTAGTTGGTATAACGCTAAATTTCATAACCAATTCTTTGATACTCATTAAAACATAATAAAGTACAGGAAAACATTGTTTTTAACATTAACTAATTATTCAATTATTTTAATACCCTGTGTGTAACGTAACTTAATTTTGTTTATCTTACTATTTAACAGGATAATTCATTCTTACACTACACATAGCCTCTTAACTTATTTGAACTTACTGGTCAGGTTAATCTTGTTATATTTGTGGATACCAGCAGTACGTCAAAATTCAAAAATAGACTTAATTAAATGTTTACAAGCTGATATAATGATGATTGAACTCATGATGTTTTGAAAAAGACACTTCTTAACATAAACATGCAGATATGTATCCTCCTTCTAAGTTACTTATGTTATTTATAAAAAAAAGTGATTTTTCGATCGATTAATCGAGAATCGATTCTTTTGGGTCCGATTAAATCGGGGATCGATTCAAGGGACCTCTATTCAGATCGATTCGAGAATCGATTTTTTTCCCTGTGAATCGACATCCCTAATTCTGTCATTTTAGCCGGAAGTGGGGCCGCAAGATCATTCAAAACGAGTCTCAAATTAAGATTTAATTTTTCTATTATGACTCAAAACAGTTTCTTGAACAAACAAAATAGTATTCTTTATTATTTAATTATATTACTATTAACAAATAAACACATCTAATTATTTATATTATTATTCTTTGATTAACTTATCGGGGTATAGTACGAAACTTAGGAATTACAATTTGGTACAAAATCAATTTACGAGAAACAATAAATAATTAAAAGTGAACGCCATATAATAATAGAATTTTTCAGTTCCATCCTAGCAGTAACAGAATACGTAATTTTAATTACGAAATTTACTTATAACGAAGTCGTTCTTTCATTGATAAAGAAAACGTCCACAAAACGTTGACTTTCTTACATAATAAATTATACCACATATCACTAACCTATTATCGCAGCTCTACAGTCCGAATGCCTTCACACTAATGATAAGGATTTGGTTGTTTATTCAAAGAATCAAAATAAACCAGTACCTAAGCAGATAGAAACAACTTGTTTTGAATCAAGGTCAGTCGGTATCGCATTTTAATGAAACAATCTATGAGTTCATTTACATAATATTGTTATTTTATGCCTGTCCTTTGAAGATTTTAGTGTTTTGAAAATATTTATTACTAGAGCATAACAAAAATGTTAAAAACTTCATTTGTAAAATTGTTATATAATTAATAAATATTAGTTAACGCTCCTTATAATTTGTTTTAACATAAATAATGCGTACATACATTATTATATTACTACATACCTATTCGATATTAAAATTACGAATTCGCGGATAATATTGTATTGTCCACAGAGATATTTATCTAGGAGATTATATTAATGACGTAAATTTAAATGTAATTATAAAGTGAAAACTTCATTTTGATGCACCAAAAGTAAAGTAAATAAAAATTGAGTAACAGTTAAGTATATGATTTTTGCTTTGCCTTGTATTATACTACCGTTGCTTGGCAAACTGAACTTTCCTTAACTAAGAATAAATTAACAAGCTCAGTGTTATAACAAGACACGGTAAGAATAGAGAGAATAGAGGCTTGGAACCGACTTTCTGTTTATAATGTCTATATTAACTGAACCCATTTTATAGTTTTCAATCGCATATTTACAGATAATTTTACAAGCAAATTTGATCTTCTAATATTAAAAAAATATGTATCTACTTTTTAAATGTTTATTCCTGATGATTTTATTATTTTACTAATATAATTTGATAGTAAAACACAAATCTTATTAACAATACTAACACCAGGGTTTGTGATTAATGAACCAGGGTTGTATAAATCTATTGGGCGATGAACTAGCAACCCGTAAACATTGTTCCATATTACCTACATCAAAAGTGACAAAGAAGATGTTTCATGTCTTCGAAGTTCGGTCTACTCCGAAAAGGATTAAAGGATGTGATTGTATGATGATATCTATGTACTATTACTATAATATGTACTATTAAACCATCCGTATTAGTACTCAATTAAACTGTAAAAAGTACTTTTCACCTATGCATCCGTTCCATCATTGTTTCTACAAATATTTACTTAAAAAGGTAATTGTATTTATCCACTGCATATCAATTTTAAATAATATCAGATAATTTAGATGTCAAAAACAGACTTTTTCTTCTGCTGTCTAAAAGGATGAACATACCGTGAATAATTCTACAGGTATCTCTTTGTTCATTTGATAATTCATTAATTTAACGGATTGATTCATTCTGCAATTGCTAATTAATTATCAAAAACCACACGACGAGTGTAAGTAATATATTATATTAGATTAGCCTACGAAAGCTTAAACTATTTGTCTTACATATATATAATAACAATATTAGAATATAATACTTATAATTACAATATCTGTATTCTAATAATACTTACATATTAATAATACAATATTATACTTATAATTACAATATAATGTATTCTAATAGCCGAATAATATCCGTGTTTAAATTATAGCGGAAACATATTTAAACTCTAGCACCACTAGCTCACTCCCGAATAATGCTACGCTACTTTCCTTACAAATATTACTATTATCATAGTAATTGTTCCATGCTCTACACTCAAAGTCTTTTTGCCACAGCCCTTTAAAATAAACATGCAAATGATTTTTTACGAATTCATACAATTTTTATTTATTGAATAAATTGTATATCTCCACAAGTTGTGTAGAGATACCTTCATCTCTGTGGGCTCATTCATTCACTGTTTATATTGAATCTGTCGCATTTGAACGATTGAATTGATTGAACAAACCTAACTCGTTCATTCTCTTTTCTGTCAAGTTTTGGCAAAATGGTACTGTATTGTTGATAATTTTAATTTATATCCACTAAAATCACATAAAACTAATATTTATTCTATATAAAAATTTGTTAAAAGTTAACTGCAATATCATGGTTAAGTGAAATTTTAAGTATTTTGTGAGAAAACTGTGTAGTTGGATTATAACCTCTCCCCTTGTTTATTCCAGACGAAGGGTACCTCCAGCTTCGGAAAGCGCCGGAATAAGACACATACGCTGTGTCGTAGATGTGGTAGATCGTCATATCACATTCAAAAGTCTAAATGTGCTCAGTGTGGGTACCCAGCTGCTAAGCTCCGCTCATGTAAGTTAAAAAATAATATTTGTATGACATGATGTTAGGGTAACTATAACCTAACTTTCCATAGGTATAAAATGTATTTAATGTTTCCAATCTTATTGAGGTTTATCAGAATCTTTTATCCTACTTTGATTGAGGTGGTGATGTTTTCAGTGCGTTACCGCCTTGTAGCAGTAGGGATAGCAAAAATGGACATGAATTTATTTCTTGGTTTATGATCAAGCAAGGAATTTATGTTCACACATACTATTTAGTTATTAAATTATTATAATTATATATTAATTCCTATCTTTTGATTGCTAAGTTTATTGACTTCATTTTTATTAGCCCTAGCCTTGTTTGTTTACAATACAATTTAAATAAATTTAGTTCTGCATTTCATAGGAAGTCAAAGAAATATATTAGCTCTCAAATAGAAAGAAAACACTTTATTCACTACATATACATTAACACAAACATGTGTAGAAAACCATTAATGCAATGAAAACCTGCTGCCTCAGTATACGATGCAGCTAGGCTGCATCACTGGTCCTCTGGCAGCACCTGATTAGGAAAAACCTACCAAAAATTATATTGCTTGGCTTTGTTTGGTTTAGGTTGTTTTTATTAAATGTTAAATAAGTAAAAAGTTTCCAGCTAATAAGTCTAAGAGACAAACTCTTTATATCCTGCTACTTATGAACTAACTGGTGGATTTCTATTGGACTTAATTATCTAAAAGTTGGAGTTGTTAGTGGAAGTCATTAATTTTGAAAGGAATAAAAATATAAGTAGATACAACAAAATTGTTCTGGCATCTACAGATGTCAAAAGAACGTGAACTCTATACAATAGCACATATTTACTGTTATATCTAAATTTCGTGTAAAGAATGAAAAACATTGAACAGTCTTTCAAATCTGAATTGAATAATTTTTAATAACCATCAATAATAATTCATAGACAACTATATTAGAAGAATACATTATTACTTTCATTTCAAAACTTGAATTTATAGCAAATTTTGTTCTGGATTGATACTTTTTGATATGTAACCTCAAAACCTCTTTGAAAACTCCTTTATCAGTTGATCACCCTTTGCATCAAACTACATCATGTAGTTCAAGTCGTAGGTCTACATTGGTCATCGTTTGTAAATATTTGAACAGTTCAATATAAATAATTAAAAACACAAATGTGTTCACAACCAATAACCATTGCATCGTAGTCAGAGAGGTATCTCCAACAAATAAAATGTTGTCTAATAAAATAAATAATATCAATATAAATAAATAAATGTTTTTTCAGACCACTGGTCAGTGAAGGCCAAGCGCAGGAAGACCACTGGAACTGGTCGCATGCGTCACCTGAAGATTGTGAGGAGGAGGTTCCGCAATGGATTCAAGGAAGGCAAACCCACACCTAAAAAAGCTGTAGCTGCCTCGTAAATGTACTGTTAAGGATAATAAAACATAAAAAGTACACTAGTCTTGTTTATTTATTTATAAATACAAAACAAACACAACCATTATCTTTTGATGAGTGTCGGAGATCATCTCGGCAATTATGGAGTTATTGATTCAATGACCACCATAAAGCCAGATATTGACCTAAAGTATGTAATTGTGGGGTGGTCAACAATTGTTGGTGGCTATGTACAAGAACTGACTATTACTATATTATGTTTTGAGAGTTTGAATTCTCTACAGGGACACATGTAGACAAAAATAATGTAAAACACTCCGTAAACACAAAAATACTGACATGTAGATAGAGTAAAAATATCTTTAGTAAAATCAAATGTACATTATGTTATGTTGGTTTAATTCTCTTAGAGTGTTCACTCTAAAGCACTGGATGTAGGTCCAACTGAGCACGTACCATTGGAAATGTTTTCTGACTTTCTATGTACAATAAAGTTCTACGTACGTAATGCACCTACCTATGGTGAAAACATGCCCAGGAAACAATAGCTAGTGTTTGTAAATGATGACATGTTATTTCACCTGTCACACTGGTTACTGCCTATATAGTCTGACACTTGGGCTCGATACGGCCATATCTTACTTGCGGAGGGAGATGGACTCGTGAACCTCTGTCTACTAGATTTTCTTCTCTTGTATATATTATTTTTCTTCCTAATTATATTATACCTCATCTGGTAAAATTGGTAAATGGTTTATTTTTATAATAAGTTTTTTAATTTTGCTAGATTAGATTGTGTTATATGGTATGGAATAGTATGATTCGTGAACGTTGTGGTATTGTAGATGTGATGTCGAAAATGGAGAAGTTTGAAAACATTGATGAAAGGAATTATTAGGGCCAAAGTGTAGTTGTACGGGGTAGTCTTAGTAGAACATACACAGATCAAATTGGAGACATTCTTCTCAAAGCGGGAGTCCATACCGTGAAGAAGAGCATGTATGAGAAGGTTAATGGGTATGAGTGAAGCAACAGATATTTGTCAGGTGCGTTCCAGATGGTGGTCGATAGTTTCTGTAGAGACGTGAATATATGTATTAATAGCATCCATGGTACAAGGGTTTTTCGGGAAATTATGAACGTTAGACAACTTCAGACACCAATATTCCACCATAAAACATGCCAGGAAGAAGGTCAGGTCGTTAGCTACTATAACTATTCTATTTATATTACAGACTTGCGCCAAACTCGAATGTCCCCAGCAGCCATTCTGCTTGGCATTTGTGGATGCTTTTAGCTTCGATATTTTCAGACATATTATGCATAGTTGAACGAAAGTTATGCTTAACATGAACAAAGTAGGAGTAGGATTATACTGGAGTTCCTGATAAAACAAAGTATGGTTGTGGAGGTCTAGAATAGAGGGTGTGTATAATCTTCGTAACTCTTTATAGAGAAACAAGCAAGATACACAATAATGATATTTATTGCCTATTTCAAAATTCAGGCGTTCAGGGATAAATTTAAAAATTTATGTGCTGAGTAACTAAAACCAATAGCCTTTATGAATTAGAGTTCTTTTGTATTTTATACGGCAGGTCTTCCTACATGATCATCTTCGAAGTAAGAAAGGACAAAAGTTCGAAAAAATATGTTTTGAAAAATTCATTCAAACTTTGTAAGGACAAATTATTCATTTATTTACAGGATTATGATTTAGGTACCATATATATAAAAACAAGAAAATGAGATTCGTATAATACATAAAGTAATTGTCTCGTATCCCAAAAATTGAAAAACCTGACTTTCAGTTTTATCCATCCTAAATTAATATTTAAGAGCAAAAGAAACATTCATCAGTTTCCATCGTAGCCATATTTCCTTCATTACTTTTATGTACTTACATTTTCTCAATAAAACCGTATGGATAAATAAACATTGTGTCAAGCTAGCGTTAAAGAAATATTATGCGCTTTAGGAAGCCCTCTAGGTAGAGTATAATCACACGAGTGAAGCGGAATGCAGTCATGCCGCATCGAGGTGGAGGCACACACGTCGACTACACACAGTCGGGCTGGGCATGGGTGACCGCGCGGAGAGGAGGAGGCCGCGACCCATTGAGCCTCCCTCCAGTCAGTCACCGCGCGCTCGCTCAGCCAGCGCCTCGCAGGTTGGCTCAACACTGCCAACTCTAACGTACTGGCCATAATCTTATCACCTTATCATGTGGCACAATGATGCATACGTCGTAACGTTCTCGCGCGATAATGCCACAAGGATTTCGCGGTAGTGTGTCGTGGAACGATGTGTGTACATTGAAAGTGGTTGCGTAAAGATTTCACCGTTAGTCTTGTGTTTGCAATGTCGTTGTTTAAGAAGAAATCGCCTAAGTATACGCCCCCGCCGCCTGTGCCTGCGCCTCCGCCGGAAGAGGAGCAGCAGACCAACGGAGTGGACAATAACAATGGAGCCTCCAAGTCACAGCTGGTGTTCCATTGCCAGCAGGCTCATGGAAGCCCTCTCGGCCTCATCTCAGGCTTTTCAAACGTGAAGGAACTGTATCAGAAAATAGCAGAGTGCTATGACTTTCCTCCAGAAGATGTAAGTACTCACACAGAGGTACTAAGTTTCCTTGCCAGCTATTTTTACTCAAGTGTTCACATCATGGGTTACCAATGCATTCGCCCGATTAACAACTATTATTAAATCGAAACGTGTTCTTCTCGATACTTTAGATGGGTTGCTAGAGTCATTGCTCTGCTGTGTTAACCGACCTTTTTCTGTCCAACACACACATACACACATTGTTTCTTGGCTTCACCATAGGGGCTTAACATTAATCGCAATCTATAGGTAACATTCCGAGCAAAGTTACTAGTGACATTGATAGAAAATTGTTGATATTTAAAAAAGAATTAGTGACTGTTTTGCTCGTAATGTACTTTGCACTAATATTTTTTCCATGTCTTTGAATTGGTGAGTAAGCTGAAAATTACCTAAATAAATTTACGTCATCCGCAACCACATACCTGCGAATGTACCTAGAGTATATAACATTCACGGCCACTGAAAGCAAACAGATAAGGTTAATAACAAAAGTACACTTTGCTAGGATGTGAAAATAAGTGCTCGTCAACATAATCAACATTCATTTTAGCGATTACTCTACTCGAATATGGAATGTCTATCTATCAGATTGATTCCTTAAAGGGGCATAAAATATTTTTTCATCTCAATAACTATTTCTATTATTACATTAATAGTAAAGAGTGAACGATATAATTTGAACATTTTTTTCTGTTTGAAATACATCAAATAAAGTTAAAATATCGAGTTTATAACAATGATCGTTTTCACATGTTGTAACACCTGTATGCAAACGAAATATGTACTCACTTATTGTTTCATGATAAGATCTTAGACAAGGCTGATAATTAACGTTGATTAACTTAAAACATCAAGATATGATCAAAATTTTAATAACTGACACTTTTACAACATTACGAAACAGCGCTCAAGTTTGTTGATAAAATATCGTCAAGGAATCAAATGTCGCAGGTTCAATATCAAGACGTAACTACATACGTATATTACCCCAGAATCCAGTAAGGTCATTCATTAATATCATAATAATTTAGGGGTACCCAAATACCGCTAGAAACAGTCATTAGACACAAACCAAATAATAGAAAATAGGTCACGGTAGTACTTATGTTAAATCAAAATCCGTTAGATTTATGCTTAAAGTTTTTGTTTCCTCTTTTACTAATAATTACAGAGGTATAATAAAATTGAAAGTATATTGCATTAAAGGATAAAAACTTGAAAACTAATTTTGATTTCTAAAGAAATCGAAAGTGATTCATCTCGACGAAATGCGATTCGAAATTTGTTTAATATCAAGGTTTATCGATGCAGACTAAGTAAAATTCAAATCAGAGAAATGTTTTAATTAATTAGATTACAGAGCATTCATAGACTCAGTTAATTTATATAAATAAAATTATAATCGATGATAAATACGTCAGCTATGACGAAATAATGAATATTTGTCAGCCGGAAACTGTCTCCTATCGTCTGTATAGATTCCTTATATTTATTTGTTGGGTAGGTGGATTTGAAGATGTTGAGCAGTCAGCAACGATACATATCTAACTTTCTCAAATCTAAAATAAAATTTTAAAGTGAGATTGTTTATGTTAACCACCTACTGATTTAACATGTTTATTGATGTATATCTATCTATATCAAATTTACATAGATGGATCTTGTCTATCCTTAGCTAGCACCGCATCACAATTTTAAAACCGATACTTACGTATTTTCTACTACATAAACTCGTTTGGCGATAGTTTCGAAAGTCACTGTTGAAAATTATGTATCTTCTATTTGAATTCTATGTGTGCAGCTAATAAATACATATATAGTTTAAAAACGGATACTGAAAGCAGTACTATAAGAATATGCAACACTTTAGCTATAAGTATCAAATAATTTAGTACCCATAGAGAGTGTTCCGAGTAGACCTCCGCGGATGCACGGATGGTTGCCCCAGGAAGTAATGTTGGGGCGCCTGTCTCACGTGCGAAGCCAAACGGACATACCAAGTGCAGAGGCCGGCATTTTGATGACACGCTGCGGGCAGGTCAAGGACCCAAGCCCTAGAGTAGTTGAAGGAATGTATCTGCGTTAAAGGGATAGGCTTGTTCCAGTTACTGTCAAAAGAATGTACGTAAAAATGTGTCAAAACTGTGTACTTCATATTTCTCTAACATAAAAATTAAAGCTTGGTTCAAATGTACAAAAGATTCGTTAAAAAAATGTATTTATTTTGTAGAGACTCGCAGTAAATTTTTGCATTGCAGATATCATTATAAGTGTATCTATAATACAATACATAGACAGGTTTCTGGGTCATTCATATTTAGCCCGGGTCAAATTCGATCGAGATTCCCAACGATTGACCGACAAACCTCCTAAAACATTCACCTTGTAGCTATCTATTGTAGGTACCTTTCTTGAGTTGTATATTACCTACCTAGTCTATTATCGTTGATGGATATGCCAGTGAATTTATAACAAAGGCATGCCGGCAAGCTTAGTGGGCCATGGTAAGTACTTGCCTGCTTAGAATGCTACTCTTTTGTCAGTGCCAAAATAGGACCATTTAGGAATTCATTTTGCCAGATGGTTTGAAACGTTTATACGTATACATTGCAAATTACAAAAAATACTGAAAAAGATGGTCCCATATTTAAAATGAATAGCAATTGAATCAATCTATATAATTATAAAAATATTATGTAAATACTAGGTACCTACGTTAAAATAAAAACACACAAGATCAAACGTAATATTCCAGAAAAATTATTAAGTATGAAAATATCAGTAACCTGTAAAATCGATTTCCATTGGATTTGAGCAAGTTATTAATAACGAATAATAAGGTCAAAGTCAAATGATCAACACTGTATCTGGTGAACTTTTATTTCTACTCTTACTTTCCACGTTTAAATTATTCAGCTTTCACAATTCACGAAGTGATGTCATTGCTACGGAATCCATCAAGATTAATCACATCGGTATCATAATACTTATCATAATAACTTTTTTTAATGATTTATTTATACATATTTTACAACATACCTAGACTCTTTTTTTATTGCTCTTTGCTATTCCCGAATAAAGTAAATTCCTTAAATCATAAAAAGGTTGTCATTATGTCGATAATTTCCATAAATTGTCAGTACATTAGGTTGTATCTTATTCTTAATATTGTAGTGCTCATATTCTTTTATCCCCTTGTAGGGAGCCAGGAGTGACATGTAAGGATATTTTCTTAACAAAGAGATATTTGCATAGCCCATTTTATTAATTTTACAGATCCTCTTCTGCACATTGAATACCCATAAAGTAGACATGAAGAAACTCTTAGGCGGTCAAATAGGTTTAGAAGATTTTATATTCGCACATAGGAAGGGGCGGCCGAAAGAAATAGAAATATTGAAGACTGAAGATGCTTTAGGGTTAACTATAACGGACAACGGCGCAGGATACGCGTTTATTAAGAGGATTAAGGAGGGCTCCGTCATCGCCAGGATACCGCACATAGAGGTCAGTAACACGATCTATCTATACATCATTTTACAATAAATGTTAATGCTAAGCTGCTTAACGGTTCATATCCAAATAATATTTATGTAAAGGCACCGATAGAAGAATATTTATAGAGATGAATAAATTTAAAAGTTTAATGAGAAACATCACAGGTGCAGACTGTTCCTGGGTTTATCATGTTTGTTTAGTTAGATACTTATGAACTGTACGTATATCCTATATGATGGATAGCGAATACATTATTCCTAATTTATATGCCAGTATGATATTATATGTCTCAGGCGTTGTTATTCTCCTAGAATCTATGTACACCATGAACGCAGTGTATTTTCGATTCAAATATTTAATTACTTTAATCTTGAATGATACCTATATTTGTTACGGTAATTTTCCTTAGATTAAAGCCACATAGAACAAGAGCAACAGGAAGCGCTAATAAAATTAGCAAAGAATGATTAACTCGAGACGAATGTGTGAAGTGATTCAAACCAGTAATGAGAAGTCGCTTCTCATAACATTCTCAGATGTATCACACATACCTTCAATTATGTGCATAACGCCTAGGTATAACGATCAATAAGCATTCCGAGTTTAAAATTTCTTCGTCAATTGTTTACAGGTCGGCGATCATATTGAGAAGTTGAACGGAGAGAACATGGTTGGGAAACGACATTATGAAGTTGCAAAGATATTGAAAGCTATTCCAAAGGGCACGTCTTTCACAATTCGGTTAGTGGAACCTTTGAAGAGTGGTTTCGGCAGTATCGGGCCCAAATCTAGCGGCGCGAGGGCGGGCAAGAAACAGAATTATGGTTCCGGGAAGGAAACATTGAGGTTTAAAGCCAACGGGCAGGCCACTATTGAAAATGAGGTGAGTTTCGACACATACAACCTCCTTAAGTAATCAATATTGATTGGGATAAAACGTCGTAAGGACTCCTGCCTATTCTTCGGTCAATGCTTTCATAAGAGGACACATTACACCACCATCAATTCGATGAAAACTGAGTCTTTGAGTAGCTTACCTTCACCTTAAGACCTGCGCACACACAGAAGTGGTTATTCAAACCTGTAACTGCCACAAAAGGGTTAATGTCGTAAAATTTTGCTAGGGTTGTTTCAGTATTGTTTACTTTAGAGTCACTTATAGAAAAAGCATTGGTATAACGACAATTTACGCAGCATTAATATTGCCATATTGTGTGTGAATGGTTTTTATTGCTTATGTTAGTGAGTCACCCGCAAGGTGCCTTATAACTTCAAACTTAATGAGCCATAATTGCTTTAATGACATTAGGCAATGTACAATGTAAATTGAGAATACAATAAAGTTCGCAGCTGCACTAATTATCTTTTGTAACCGAGGAAAAACTTATGGGACGTAACAATATCTATCAAAATGTATCGTGTCCCCGAGGTTCTATCCACTGTGAAAGGGCTTGGGAATGTAATTGAATATGAATGTATATAGATAGGTAAATAGATACAGGGAAGCCTTATGGGGCTACGTAATTTACTGTAATGTAGCACCATTTAAAGTATTAGAGTCTCTAGTGTCAAGCAAAGTATGTATCGTCAAGCTCAAATATGTATACATGCTTCATTACTTAGTTTGGTTCTGTTGGAGTCTTGATACAGCACCATGGCTACGTAAGTGTTTTCCCACACTTAAATTCCACGTTCCGCAAAATAGCTAGTACATACCTACCGTACCAGGCGGTAAATACATCACTGTTCTCAGATATTGGCTACTTTAGGTTTACTTACATATGTTCTCTTTCCGATAATATAACATGATCGCTCGCTTGGTTTCTAATCCAGATACTGACCACACCTAGTATTGCTTAACTTCGGTAATCTAATAAGAGCCGTTGTTTCATATGAATTAAATTTAATAAACGGGAGAAATAAATCGACATACTGTGGTAAAATATACCTACAGAATGTTTAGTACCTACTTACTTATTATATTTATATTGGTTTAGATATTATTAAATGAATCTTACAATCCTGTTTTACCTTTTCAGCACGATGAGAGATCGAAAGCAGGGATAGACAAAATCAACGGACTTTTGGAATCATTTATGGGAATAAATGACACAGATCTTGCCTCTCAAATGTGGGATCTTTCCGATGGGAAAACCAATTCGATGCAGCTGGCTGACGCTATAGACAACAGCGACTTACAAGAATTCGGTTTCACAGATGAATTCATTATCGAGCTTTGGGGAGTCATCACTGATGCCAGATCGGGAAGGTTAAGCTAATTTTAGTTACGAATAACTTGGGATTTGTTCAACTATTGACAACTTTGTTAAGTGCTACCAGCACCATATTTTATTGCCACAAACTTTTCTCGCCCGGAAAAGTAGACACACTTGTTTCCCGATTTATGTAATAAAGGCTTGAGAAAATTATAAATTTGAAAACCGTGACCGAGTTACAAAACTTTGGCGCTTATTTGCAAGTCAATCTCAATTCGCAAAATCGTAAGCCTCTTCAAATATTTATACATTAAAACTATTCAATTATGAGCAATTTTCATTATATATGAGAAATGAAAGAACATAAGTTTTATATAATGTCTAATTTCTTCATTTAAGATTTTAAAAGTGTTTTTGAATTTTGTAACGACTTAGAGATACTCAGAGATATCACAGGTGGTAACAAATCTCACCTACCAAGCAAAGGAACAATAGGTAGTATTTAATCAATTATAAGAGATGGTGAATAGTTATAATGTTTAACAATTTTATATAACTCATGCACATTAGAACTCAAATCGCTAGACATCGGATTGACTACAATCCAGTGTTGTAAAAATTTCTGAAGGATTTAAAGCTATTATACGTTATTCATTATAATACAATGAAATATCAATGCAAGCATTTAAGCAAGCATTTTTATATCATTATTTCTACAAATACGAAATACTTGACAGATTTCATCTTTTCGTTGCATAAAGTGCCTATTATTATTTGTAGTAAATATTTATGTAGATAAGTATCAAATTATTAAAAGTTATGTATTAATTACAACTAGTTTTAATTAGTTAAATAAGATTAAGAAAAGTGCCTTATGTGTTATAAAAACTTTTGTTACTAATTAATTAAAATATACTTTCGTCATTTTATAAATAAAATAAGAGTGATGTAGGTCTTAAATTGTAATAATATTGTTTGTCATAGTGTAAATAAATCCTTATTTTGACTTATTCTATTCTCATTTATTTTTTCCGTGCGAGCTTAGAGATCGCGCCACATAAGGTGGCAGATGGAGGCGTCGCTGCAGTTGCGTAATTCAGTGTTACCAGTAAACACGCCAAAACTAGCACTCATTGTGCCATACGGCTCGATACATTATAGGTTTCATTTGTAACGGTCTTTGGTTGCAGAGCTTTAAACTCAAATAAAACAAATTAATATATCAAAATCAAAAGTCAAAATATTTTTATTCAAAATAGGTCCTATCAAAAGCTCTCTTTCAAAGTTATCTTATGATCTAAGTATAAATTAAAAAAACTATTTGGAACATGGCACTGAGCATTGTCTTTACATATTTTTTACCGAGGTTAGTTTAACGGAGACCCTAGCTTGAAGAAGAACTAACAAGAAACTCCGGAAATCACCCTTGACAAATATAAAAATTACAAAGAAAGTGAGCAAAAAGCACAACGCTGGTATTACTGAACAGTAAACAAGAACAAAATAACACGCAATGGCGGAAACGTCAAATTTAGTTCCAAGTTTGCCGTCTGCCATCATATATGGCACGATCTCTAATAGAGACCCATCACGAATATTTCTGATCAACTGATATGAAAGTATAATGTGAAGTTTATGTACATATAAATTCATGTCCTTTCATCCCTTTCGGGGTGGATACATCCTTGAAGACACGATAATATCTCCTAGATATTTGTCTCCCAAAATATTGGGACCATCACTATACCTCCTGAGCTTCGCAAATAGAAATTTAAACCCACAAGGCCCGTGATGGCCGCGAATGTTTTTATTTATTACCTGTAAAAATAAATGCCGTGTAATGATCTCCTAGAAATTATCTTTTTTGAGATTATATAAGTAATGATCATGGATAGGATAATAGTCTTACAACTATATAAGTACCAAATAGAGTTTCGTCAGGAGATTTAATGAAAATAATAAAATAAATTTGTAATAAAATAATGGTAATAAAGGATCTTTTGATCATTTTTAAATAAGACAAACACGTTCACGACCATTTGCCTTGCGGGGTAGTCGGAGGTTCAGGGGTTCATCTTCGCAATTGCCAAGGTAGTAATTCTATGGCCATCTCGAACCCACGTGTTGATCAGATAGTCAGTTATCAAAGTACCAGGTAGTAAGCCATGTCACTATTTACAAGCACTAACTATTACCTTTTCGGGAACAGGTAGCTTTCCTCACGATGTTTTCTCTCACTGTATAATTCTATGCATTTCGTAAATGTGTTTTTATTACGAAAATGTACATAGAAATTTATTTAACTTCATTTTCATTGGGACAATCTCAAGCGGGATTTGAACCCTGTACCCACTGATACAGAGTCAAGCCTCACACAACTGAGCTACGTCGAAGGATAATATATAATTATAAATTATATGATCGTGTAGATTATGTCTTAATGTACACTATCAATTTCTTTACTCTGTGGTAGTTTTCTAAATAAAAAATAATTAATGGCTTCCGTTCTCTCTCCCGACGTTCAGCATCGTCAATCGTATCTCATTTATGTTATGGTTTTTTAAAAATTGAGGTGCGTAATAGGGAATATTAGTATAAAGTGTAGTTAATTTAAGTCTGGTTATACAAAATAACACTAATCAGACCTTGATGTAGTATAATGGTTGCATAGACAGTCTAAGTTTTGACGTGCCGGCGAGCCCGGCAGTAATGTAATTTTTTTCTAAATATTTATTTTCAGTAAAAGTGTTAAATTTATTGAAATAAGTGTTTAAATAATTTAAATTAATTCTTAAGAACTTCATAAATTCTTATTTTACACGTGTTGATTACCCTCGTTGACGTATCATAAGGGACATTGCCAATTAAAAGTTAATCATTTTTACACAGGTCTATCGAGTTATAATTAACAGTTAAGTATTTTAACGAGATCATGGGTATCCAAGATCTGCAAACGTTTTTGGAAAGTGAAGGCGTCGGCGTAGACTTGTTCAAGATTGCCCGCACTCACGCTGGTGGTTTGGGTTTAGTGCTTGATGCTGAAGGTTGTCTGGACCGACTATACGGAGGATATTTCTCAGGTGATTACCCTCATCTTAGAATTGTTAATTTATTTGTTAGTTAAGATTAATCTTCAATAATTTAATGCATGGCAAACTTGTTTTATTTCCTCAGATTGGGCTTGTGGAGGACAGTGGGCAAGATGTGTACAGTTCTTGACTACACTAGCAAGTGCTCTTCTTGAGCACCAAGTGTCTTTGTGTGTATGTTTCAATGGATCTCACCCCACTCCTCCATCTACTCCACAGCAATGGATCCAAACACAAGCTACTAATCGTCAAAGAGTGAATATGGTATGCATTTAAGTTTCTCCAATATGAGAAACAAAAGTATTCTAGTTTACTAGTGTAATACACAATAAAATGCATGCTTGACATTGAAGTATGTACAAAGTAAGGATATGTATTATTATGTCCATACAATTCGCACAGATGTCTATGATGCAAATAGAGTTATTTAGAATGTATTTGTATGTAGGTGTAGACCCCATGTCATTTGACAAGGTTGAAATTAAAAACTGTATTTCTAAAGAATTATGTTTTGGATTATTATTCTACATAACTCTCAATAAGTTTAGAGGATTAATATGCGTCAACACTACTGTTACAAGTAAATTTTGTACTGTTTTACTCACAATTTTATTTATTTGTATGCCACAAGCAGTTAAGTTCAAAGATACTGAAATTATAAGCATTATTCCTCTTTACAGGTGCTGAACCACATCATGTCAAAGCATACTCCGCCACCAAAGGTGTGGTGGGTGCCACCTACTGGCTTGCATTCATGTTTAAGGACTGCCTTGCGTTATTTAAATATACCCATTGTAAGTAGAAGAAAATTATTGGTAGCTAATAAAGTAATCCTACATTCATTTGTATCCTATTTCAAATTTACTAGTTTTCATTCAATATGTTAACAACTAAGCAATATATAATACTTCCAGGCTAAGAGCTGCATTCAAATAATTAATAATTATTTCATAGATGGTGTCTTCTGATGACCATTACCAAGAAGTGGTAGGACTGTGTCGTGAGAAGTCATATGCTGGTATTGTTGGTTCGTCTGGTGAATACCTGGTGTTCCAGCCACCGAGATATTTCAGCTCTTCTCAATTGAAGCTTACCTATCGGGTGAGGATATTAAGTTCATACATTTATTATTTTAAGCATAATAAGTATGCATTTGGTTATTACTTTATATCTCAGCCATTCTGAATCCCGTATTACTGTATTAGTAATTGGTGATACTGCTGATTCCATTTGTTCACATACAAAGTAATTGTTACTAAGTTTTTGATTTCTGTTTTATTTGGGAACCTATTCTAATTTACTTTCCAATCCAATAAATGACCAGTAATGAGTTATGGGTATCATTTAGTTTAGTTTCATAAATAAATATATTTTTAATGTTATCAATAATCGTTTTTGGATATATTTTTATTTTCTTCAGGCTTCATTGGAGACAAAAGAGTATTTGGTTCATGAATTGCCAAAGCTACTGGATGTTCCTCAAGACAGATTGTGTTTAGCTGCTGCATTGCTCGGTGGCACAATAATATCAGAAAACAGTCTTTCTGACTTCTATAAACGTTTGGGTCTTGTTCCTAAAAAGGTAAGGTTATTGCAAATACTTTTTAATATTTTATGAATAAATATGATAATTATTAAAGATTTAGTTTGAATTAAAGTTTCACTATTGTTTATATTCCATAATGCAATACTCTTTGTCACTATATCTTTTTCAGGCACCTCCAGAAACCTTGATAAAAGCTGTATGCAAATTTGTTAGAGAACTTGCTTCTTCAGACATTGACGCTGCTTGTATTGAAGTTTTTGGAGACCTCAATGATTTGAGGGCAGCAAAATTAAAACAGGCTGTGCAATATTATTTGAATGGAACCAAGGATGGATTCCTTAAATATAGAACTGCAAGTGGTAAGTGTCTTATCTTTACATAATTCTCGAAGTTTTAGTGTGATTTTATTATATATTTTCTTCTAATTTAGTAGCTTCCCTTTGTTCACCCCACTTCTACTCATGGTAATTTAGTGTCCCTATATTTATTGACACACTTATATACTTTTAATATTAGTTTTCATTCTATTTAGTTGGCAAAATTTCATTTATGACACTTAAACCAATTTATAAACTTACAGCCCGTCGCCCTAAAAACAATAACATCAAGAAAAACCAAAAACAAGATCAGCAATTAGCAGGAGGAGATATGGATATGTCCAAATTGGCCACAGAATCAACAGAGAATGAGGTTTGAATATATACAAAATACATTTAGGGAAAACCAAACTCAATCCATCCATGCCTTTTTAAACTAACCATCAGATACTGAATTGGCAATCAATTGTTCAACTGCATGTTCTTTATAGTTATTTTTAACGCCCCTTTTTATTTCACTTTAGTTCCACACTGTCTTATTTTGTTCATTTCTTGTTTGTTTATGAAAAAACGCACCCAGTTGAATTATTCCAAATTGGCTAAATTACAGCGAAAAGGCTTGGAGGATTACAAATTGGCAACTATCAATGCAGCGTTAAGCGCGGACTTTAACATGGATGATCCGACAGGAGAGTTGAAGCAAAGCTTAAGTGCGCTGACGCTGACGCCAAAGGAGATCGGCAAGCAAGCATCTAGGAAACCAGATAAACACCAGTCGGTCTACAAAGAGGTCTGGCATTAACACTAAACTCTTTAGTGTTTTGGACAATCTGCTTCTATATTTAAATGCACAAGGTTTTTCTCAATTAACAATGAGAAGTGTTCCTTAATCCACCAAAATACTTCAGTTGATCTTTTTATAATAGAATAAAGCACATTTCTAAAGGCTTACTTTTTAAGCTACTTGTATATAAAGGTGATTTGTGTTAGATAAACTTTTCCATGGGATAACACATTTTTAAACTCTATTCTAATATGCTGAAGTTTCTATATAACTAAATGAAAGGACATTTACGAATTAACAATATATCCCAAATTAAGTTTTATTAATTTACTAACAAAGTATTGAATGCATGATACATTTCTGAATTATGATAAGAACTTTAAGAATAGAAGTACTTATTATGTAATAATTTCACGTATTATTTCCCAGTCTTCTCAAGCCATAACGATCCAGCAAGCGGACGACAACTGTCCCCCCGCGCCATCCGAGGTGCTGCGCACGTGTGCCGAGCGCCATGCCAGGGGGCTCATGCATCCCCAAATGCTCACTATTCTGACTCACCGTCAGGTAATACTTTTACTTTGGTTGATCTCCCGTGTTCATGCTAATTTAAGATGTTAATAGAATGCTAAATACGCGTCCTTTTGTCCGAGTAGGTCGTAGTTGGCGCTTAAGAACTATAGTATATTCGCTTTAAGAAAATAGTGACGTCAAAATATTACCACGATTTGACCAATGAGACGTGACAACGGTTGTCTGTGATTGGTCATTGTTACTTTTTTACAGATTTACTAACCTCTCATTGGTCAGTTTAACATCTGTATATCTTGACGTCACTATTTACTTAATGCGAATAGCGTATAGGGTCAATGCATTCTATTAGGCGATGTGCTAGCAATGTATATGCATATGTATATCGTCATATCACTACTTTTTGTTTTCCTTTGCAGGTGGCTCTGCCAGTTGTGATGGAAGATGAAAGACACAGAGAGATTCCATCTATTCACCACTTCTATAGACCTATACGTCAGAATGTATACGCTATACTCTACAATATGCATCATCACCGCTTCATGGCTCAAAAGGCTAAAGGTGTGTTCAGTATTCAATTATATTATTTAGCAAGCTATAGCTACTAAAATACTAGTACAAAATCGTGCTGAATATGCCACAGTCAGTTCTTTCAAACTGCAAAGTTGGGTGACTTATGTGACCACAAATTATCCTAGCTCTGATCACCCCTACCCCGCATGTGTTAATGTTCCCAATATTAATTTCCTTTATATTTCTCAGAAGATAACGGTACATCATCCACAACTATCCCTCTAGAGAAGCCGTGCACAGTGCAGGTTGCCGAATGGATATATTCCCGCGCTAATCCAGGGAAGTCTGCCGAAATTGTCCCCGGGATTGTGTTGGACTGGCCGGTGCCCACTGTTCAGAGACTTTGGTTCGGGTGAGCTTATTAAGTTAATTTTGTAATAAATATTGTAATGAATACATTATCGTAACATTGTAATAATTTACGTTGATGATGTTAATTATTACGTATGCTATTCATTTATTTTGAGTGTAGTTAATTAATAATATTGACAAGATAAACATCAATTTTGTCACTTTTGTAGTAATTTAAAATAGTAATGTATTGAAAGGTTTGAGAGATGGAAAGTCTTAACATATATTTATTTGTATTGCAGAACTGCTCAGGACGACAAATGCAGGCGTATGCGCGCCTTCCTGTCTTGCATGAGGTCGGACACCCCGTTGATGCTGAACACCTCGTACGTGCCGCAGCACCTGCTCATACTGGCCACTGTTCTCAGGTTTGTTACGTATTTTGTACTGTCGTTAAGTTTACCAAAAATTATTAAACATATATTATAGTGTATTCGCGTTAAGAAAATAGTGACGTCATCATTACCCAAACGATTTGACCAATGAGACGTGACAACGAATGTCTGCGATTGGTCAATGTGACTTGTTTTCTCATTTACTCACGTCTCATTGGCCAGTTTAACCTCTGATTATCATGACGTCACTATTTACTTAACGCGAATAGCCTATAGTTAATAACAGAACGTCACATTACACGGCATAGGTTATTTTTTTCATTCACATTACACCTGTCTATATAGAAGGGCAAGTAGCTATCATATATCTCATGATTCAGATACCGACACTCATCTTTTTAGTGTCACTTAATTTTCCAAACCTTTTTAAACGAGCAAACATGAGCTACGTAGTGAGATGGATTGGTTTTTTTGTTATTTTTTAGATACATAATGACATCACAAATGCAAATATTGAGGAGGCCAGAACTGGACGCCGTCTTAGCTACAGCGTTCTCTAATGATTTGATGAACGCACTGCACCTGCAAGAAATGAATGTAAGTCATTTTGTGTTTAGAGTGGGTTGATAAATTTCATAAAACGTTTATAGTTAAAAAATATTACTAAAAAGTCATTAGTCGTAAATGACAGCTTGCCAATGTAAATGAAAGTAAGTTATTACACGTATATTAAACAAACCTAACGGGATAAGCAGAAACGTCAATCAAACTATTTGCATCTCGAATATACCAAAAATATTGTAATAATCAGACTTAGTTAACTCCTAGTAATATAATATTTATATACTCCTATACCACTTATTTTTTTCTCCATTATTCAGGTGACAGGCATAAACTCCCGCGGCGTGCAGTTGGCGGCCCTAGTGATGTCCGGGGTGGAGGCAGCTCTCCTGGCGAACGACGCGTGCGGGGCGCCGGTGCCGTGGCTGGTGGCCGCGCCCTGGCTCTACTTCGACGGGAAGCTGCTGCAGCGCAACCTGCAACGGGCGGCCCACTGCGAACATCTGGCGCAACTGTGCGATAAGCAGCTCGATACTGTTATAAAGGTACGTGTTAGATACTTTTTGCTTTGCAATTTATCAAATAAATATATATTATGCGTGCTTCTGCTTTCACACTTTCAAGGTAGTTGGAGACTTGTGTGTCCATTGTTATGTTTATGAAGGTCGGGAAATCAAAGCCCACGTGTCACCAGATACTCAGTATTTAATGAGGTGGTCCGTGTTGTTGTGTAATGGCACTGAATTCACCACTGATTCAATAGATCATTTCATACTTTTCTCAAATCTTTTCGCTTTTGCAGGTGGAACGCATGCGCAAAGCGATATTGGAGGGCTTGGAAGTGGAGTTCGCGATGCCGCCTATCCCGATGATGGCCCCGCTGACGGCGTTCGGCCGCGGCCGCTCCAGGCCCCCCGCGAGGCTCGAGGTGGCGGGGGTGGTCGTCGGCCAATGGGGAGGAGGCACCTACCCGCGTACCTCAAGGTTCCCTGAAGTAAGGACAAGTATTTAATTTGTACTATTTAGCAGTTGGATCCTTGGAAGCTATATATAGCAGTTGTATATGTTGTACGAATGCTAATGAAACGGAATTAGTTTGCTGGGTTCAGGAAATTTAGTGATCTTTGATATAGTCTGGCTAACGAAAGTAGATACTGGATAATTTTGCAAACTTTTTGTATGACAACACTTAAAGTGTTCCTACCATCGGATATTTACCCTACAATTTGGGGTATTTTAAGTAGAAAGTACTTAGGAACAATTAATTCCAAAAAGGCATTTTTAAAACAAACTCATTTTGAACATTTTATAAAATGAGTTTTAAAAATTCGTACGTCTGCTAAAATTGTGTTAATCGAAAATAAGTTTCGTATGTACGTGTTGGATCATTTCAAGAGCTACAGTAAGCCTTACGTTGGTCTAATAAATAGCTTAAGTAATTAGGTACACTATATCTTAACTAATTAGGTAGAGAAAAACTTGGCAATTTTATTTTAATCTAATTTGTATCTGTTTTCCGAAAAATTTGGTAAAATCAGAATTAGTGTATGGTATTCCTATTTCTGACGCCGAAGTTGGCGTGTTGTTGATGTTTCTTTATGGTTGACTTGCGTATAGTTAGGTTAGGTTAGTACGGTCAAAATGTCTTGATATTTTTTATTTTAATTAAGTAAGTACATATTCGTTTAAGTTATTTTTTATTTGTTCTTTTTGTTCCTTTAATACGCTACAATGGAGTGACGTATCCGTGTGATGTTTGGTATGCAGTTAATGAAGAGATAACAAGTTATATAAGCTACTTTTAATCACGTCATAACGCGGACAAAATTGGAAGCCACCACTAGTAAAATAAAAATAAATGTCAAAGTATCAAAGTGAGTTGTTCCCCCTTTCCTTTTTATTTTAGGGTTGCAATGCTAATATATTTTAAATTTGCCGCGGTTCTTCAGTATCTACTTTCGTTAGCCAGACTGTAATATATATATTTATACTTTATAATAGTCATAGCAAAAACAATCAATTAGATGGCCAACCATTAATATTATCTCTAGTCAATAATCTACCTAATTCATCTTTTAAGTATAAAGTTTAATAACCGTGAATGTTATTATAGCAACATTTAGGCTACGTGGGCTACACGCCGACCCCGCGCAACTCGTATGGGCGTGGCTACCGCGGGGGCCGAGGCGGCAGAGGGGGCCGCGGGGGGAAGGCGCAGCGCACTACTCGCCGCCCCAAGAAGGAGCTCGGCGAGGAGGAACCAGCC
Source organism: Leucoptera coffeella (assembly GCA_030578115.1). Classification (NCBI taxonomy): domain Eukaryota; kingdom Metazoa; phylum Arthropoda; class Insecta; order Lepidoptera; family Lyonetiidae; genus Leucoptera; species Leucoptera coffeella. Next base: position 99,800 of record JAMBLF010000752.1, read on the forward strand.
AAGCCCTCCACATTGACTATTAACGGGTGAGAGTCTTAATTCTTTCTAGTCTAATTAGTATGGTTGTATGGACGAGACAAGATTGAACGGACTTGATGGAGTATATAGGGTAAGTAGATTCGTGCATTGAGTGTGCACAGATTGTACATAATTTTGACCTGTACGTACAGCTTGGCAAAAAAGTCTAGAAACGTAAACTTTTATTTGTGATCTTGCAACCTTAAAAAATAAAAAAATAATTATGTAAACAAAGTGATGTCAAATTTCCAAATATTTGTTTCAAATAAACTCTTACATAAAACGGTTATATAAATACGTAGAAAGTTAATTAAAATGAATAAGACTATCCGAAGTGATGCCAGGAGTGTGATTTACAAAGTTTATAATAAATGTCTGGCGGAAAAAAAGGACAAATCTATTCTTTCGGATGTGGACGATGTTTATCAAAGAACTGCTAAAATGACCGGTATCTGAACGTTTATTTTGTTGTATATAGTTGGTAAATGCATTACTTGATGAACTATAAACCATTGTGAATTGCTTGCATACGAGATAAGTGTAATATTATACAATAAACTTCGAACACGAGGGTTATGTTTACATCTTTGTTCAGTACTGTGGCGCGCATTATTGAAGTTGATATTCAATAATGATATCCATAAGCTGTATGTGGCGCCCTCGAGGCTTCAAAAGGTCAAGAAATCTTTTGTTGGAAATTGCGTGCGTTTTTATAATCATTTACCGGACTGGATTACGCGATTGTCCTTACCTAAATTTAAGACTATAGTTAGAGGCCGACTAGTCCGGGGCGCTTACTCGCGTAGTAAGCGCCCCGGACTAGTCGGCCTCTAACTACTCGGGGACTACCTCGCCGATGCTCAGGGTTGGCAATGAGTGCATCTAAGCTATATGTGCAAAGATAATTTATGTTAATAAGTGTATAAATTTTATGTTTCTTTATAAATTGTTTTTGTAACTGGCACTGGGCAAAAATCCTGAAAGCCGGAGTTTCTTGTTGGTTCTTCTCCGTGCCAGGGCTTCCGAACCAACGGTAGAATTTCAATGCCAAGAGACAACCAGTGTCAGGCAAATGTTTTGACTTTCAATGAATGTACTGTACTTGTACTTATATTGAATAAAAACATTTGACTTTGACTTTGACTTTTGATACTTTTGAGTATTTTTAATTATTTTAGTATTTTTTAGCATACATTCAACAATATTCCCCCAGATCCCACTTCAATATCTGTTACTTCACCGTGCTATTGTAGTTTAAGACTATGATATTCGATATTTTAAATGGTAAAGCTAAATAAATAATATAATATTTTATTTATTAGTGACGAGAAGGTCTTTTTAGGAAACAGCTGAGCGTGCGTTTCGAGCGATTACTGAGGACGACTGGAAAAATTCATGCCAGCACGTAATTAAAATTGAAAACGAATACAACAAGCGGGAATTGACTCTATATGAAGACATAGAAGCGATTAGTCATAAATTTGAAAGATGACACCAGCAGCAGTAGTTTCGAATCTGAGTGCGAGAACGACTTAAAATATTCTGCAGCTAGCTCTAGCTTTGATATGGACGTGGAGGCGGTTGAATTTTTAAATGAAAATTTATTTGAATAAAATATGGATATTTTTTTAAAGTTTGGTACATATATTAATTATATACACAGCCGTGGGTGATTGTAGTATACTACCAACTATGATGTTTTAAATACATACAGATGGTATTAGCAAATGCCCATAATGTTACACAAATAATAAGTACTAAGTACCAAGACTAGGTTGTCCACTTTAAGGGCTAATGTTGCTATGAAAAAACTTAGTAGCGGCCCCATTATTTTCTACTCTTTTTTGCCAAGCTGTACGAGCTCATAAGAAATTCTGTTAAAGATTACCTTTACCAAGGTAAATTAATATTAGCCAGTTTTACATTGTATTTTTTATTTTCAGCAAAACTGTCAGATCTGAAGAGCTGCCTATTAACCAAACAGACGACAGTACTATGCAACATGAAGACACTTCAAGCTCTGATAATGATCTCAAAGGTACGCAGTTCAGTTTTTATCCCAAGAATTGTCCTATATGATATAACGAGTGAATTATATTTTAAAATGGAGTACGTATTTATTATAAAGTTACGTCAACAGGCATATCATAGGATTAAAAAGTGGTGTGTGTTAAAAGTATCCATAAATTAGTATAGTAACTGACTTGTATTACAGAATATTTTTAGTGATGCTTCCTTTGAAAAGACTAAAAGTTTTTCACAAGGTAGACGTTCTATTGCTTGACGTTCCTTACGAGACCGTTTGTCTGTCGAATCTGTTCGGGGATAACATGTTTATTATACCTAACAAACTCTATCACGATTATTGCAACACTTGAGGTTCAAATGACAATTTACGCAATTGCGAAGTTTATGGCCACCTTAAACCAACGCGATGACCAGATAGTCAGTACACAATGAGGCCGGTGGTTAGCTGTGTCGCCATTTACAAGCACCAACTATTACCTGTTTGGGTAACAGACAGGTGTTCTCACGATGTTTTCCCTCACAGTAGCATTCTAATGTACAGTATTATTATTTATTTCAGGGGTGGGCCTACAACAAAAGTCACAAGGGAAGAATAAAAATAAAAAGAATACTGGGAAAGGAAAAAAGAAAAATCCAATCAAAACTGAAGCCATTGCCGATGCAAATGGCCCAGTTAAGAAGGTGACTGCTGAATAAAATAACAATACTTTGTCCCGATTTCTGCTAACGTCAACCTATGAATTGAAATATCAATTATTCCTAATCGATCTCATGAACATAAATTATTACTGCTAAAATTTTAGTCAGGAATCGGGATATCATCTCTTAGTCGTGATATTGTTGTAAATTATTGAAAATAGAAGTTTTTAATAATTTAGAACCATGTCACAGCATACGTAACTCCAAAAGGCATTTTGTAAAATAGCTGAACTGGATTTTTGACATAACTGGCCCCGAAGATATAATTTCATCTGTTTGCTGTTTACATTATAGGTGGAGCAAAATAACATTGAAACAGAACATATTGGTCAAGGTGATGCACCTATTGATTAAAGTAACTTTTCAGGTACTTCATTACGTTATTATGTTTCACTAATTATCTTTCATCAACGTAGTATTTGTTCAATAGTTTCATATTATCCATTGTCATTAATTTATTCGAGTGGCTAGTTAGAAACCATGATAATACATTATATGAGTACATGAACATTTTGTAGTACTCATACCAATCATACCAATTGGATTGCATCCATATAGTTGAAATTAGATCTAAAAATGGGAATAATTTCTGATAAGCACTTCAGATACTGCGTAATAGTTGAATAAATTGGTTCTGTTGGATAGCTTATATTCCGTATAAAGAACGGTCATCCAAAAGAACCATAACAACAAAACAATATTTTTACATAGTCACGTAATTGTTATATTCCTGAGTGCCTGCTACAAGGAGACTTCCCAATTTAGAGACTGATTTTATTATTAAGGTGTCGTAGGACATCATCGGATTTGTAAACTGTGAGCATTGCAACTACCATCAGAGGGCATTGCATGCGCGACATTATTGTAACTGTTGAGTGCCTTTGTATCATTCTCGTAGTGCGAAGCTTACAGAGAGGCATTCATAGTATACAAATAAGACTTCTGAAGTGGAAACATCAACATTCTCTTGGAGAAAAGTTTGTTTAGGTAGTAGTATGTTCATAAAAAGAAGTCATTGTTAGTGAGATGACTTAGGAAAGCAATAATTCTTTTTGGGAAAATTGTTTACTAAGTCAGATTATTTATTTACAAGATATAAATTTTACCAAATTATTGTTTTTGTTTATTTGTAGGCCCGGTTTGCTCTGTGCAACGCTTATTATATTGCCGTATTAGAGATAATTGTAAGTAGCTGGGTGTGACCTGTGCGGGTGACTGATTTGTATGCCTTAGACGCGTTGCGCCGCGCAAACCGCTAGCTGGCAGGGCCGTTCTGGTGCTGTGTGTTGATCGAGCGAGTGTCGAGCCGCCGAGCTAGTGCTCGGGGCTGCATTTAGTGAGTGCTGGTGCTGAGCCGCGTAGCGGCAACTCTTCCACAACGGCCGTGCAGCTCATAGAATTAAGTCTAACCATAGACGTTAAATAAAATTGACTAAATATTCGCCAAGAGGTTTTCACGGTACTATAGGGTATTATTTGTGTAGGCAAAGATAGACTTTTAGTGATATATTTATAATTAATATGCATTTTGAATACCTCATTTGCGAATATTTATCAATTTATATGTATTTTTGTAAATTTGTTATATTGTTATATTTAGCTGGAATGACTTTTTACATTATACATTTGAGGGTTGTTGAAATCGATCGGTGTGGAATCGCCCTAGCTATACACGGGCATTTTTACATTCCATTGCTTTTTTCGCGCCGTCAGCGCTCAACCGATCGATTGTGGCACTGAATGTGACTCAATGAAGACTAGTACAATTTCGAACCGCTTGTTCCCTAACCGGATCTACAGACGAAATATGTTGCTCTAATAAGGTGTTTGATTTAATCTAATAATACTTGAACCGTTCAAGTCAATGAGAACGAACGAACGACGCAGATAGCGAGCCGCCTCGGCGCCGCTTCACATGTCTAGACGCACGGAGCCCCCTCCGGCAGCGCCGCTCGGGCGCTTATTTAACATTCACTTTGATATTACATAATATTGCTTGCTTATTAAACATATTGTAGTAGCGTTTAGAATATTATCTCCGTTTTATTTGCAATTTTTAATGAATATTGTGAACGTTTCACTTGTATGTTAGAAGACGTGTTTTAATGGAATAAACTATATTGCGTACTCGAAGCATACTGTAAGTTGAGCCGCGCGCACTTCTCGCCGAGTTCACATACATTTATTCTATGATAGATTTTCAAAGAAGTAGATTTTATGTTTTACGAATAAATATTATTCACTATAGTTTTAGATTATTCAACAATTTTAATACCTTTTCTGAACTTGTTTGCTGATGTCATTAAACTACTTTTCAGTGTAATCAAAATATATTAGAATACATGTACTTTGCGTAACGTTTCTCATCATAATTGAAGTAGTCAACTACATGGAACTTTTTGAAAACACTTATAACTTAATTGTATAACCAACATTGTGAAAGGTTCGATAAAGTTTTAGTTTTAGAACGAATATTTGATGAATTGTGAAGAGTTGTATTTGTCTTCAAATAAAACGTTCCATCTAAAAGCAATGGTTTTATTTCAAAGATCTTCCAAATGAAACTTCTTATGTATTTCTGTGATAGAGGTGCCGGTGATGTTGGCCAGATGACCGATGACTACTTGGGCAGCGTCCTTGATATCATTGTATTCATGCAGCAAGCGTACTTTGATGAGCTTGTTCTCTTTGTCGTTTAAGAGTTGGTCTAATTCCAGTTCCAAGTCTGAGAGTCTTTCATATTCAGCCTTTCTAGATTTAGTAGTCATTCTGAAATCGAGTAATTCATGGAAATAGCACAATTGTAAAAGTGGGATTTTATTATGAATACATTGAACACATTTGTAGATATTAGAAGGTGAACTTGTACAAACATTCTTATTGTCACGAAATTTTCCCTTTTGGACTGGATAGAGCCTCAGAAGAGGAATATATCCTTGGACACTTTTAGCATTTACATTAGCCCCTGATGGCATTTACGAGTATATGGAACATTGATGGCAGGTTACTAGGGCAAATCCATCACGCAATAGATTCCATTCGCCTTTTACGACATGCCAGGAAGAACAACGGATATTTAGCATTCTTTATACACTCCAGACTAGCAAGGAATGTGAAATTAAGATATTTCATCACGACTTACATACTGAAGATCTACGATGGTATGTATTTATGAACTATAAGCACATAATATTGTACAGAAATGGTTCAGACTGGAATACAATATTTTTACTGTACGCAATACTACATAATTATGCACTAATAATGCATTACATCGTAACAGAATTTGAAAATTATGTTCTAACATGCACAGTATTTGGGGTTGTCCTAGTACTTTCCTCAATATAATATTATTCTCATTTCCTTTTACGTGTCCTGGGATCCATTATTTTAAACTGTTCATATGGCGACCTAGAGGACGGTGCGAGACTACTATCACCACATAGGCAGAAGCCAACGCGATGGATACAGTTCAATGTCGCAGTGAACATCTATTATTTGTGGCTGTATTACAACGCTACCTTAAGGGATACCACATAAAGACCGTGCTTTCGTCTTGGCGTTGTTCAGTGTAGCAATCACATCAACCATTCAAAAGATGTTCTTCCGGAGCTAGCCCTTAAATTAACTATCAAACTGCTTCATCTAACAAGAAAACTACGCATGATGACCGAAAATACCTCCGGTGATTACAGACTAAATGAGCACCTAGTCAAGCTGGGTATCACGGATAGCCCACTGTGTAGGGGCTGCATAGACTATAGAAACCATTGACTACGTAGTCCTGAAGTGCAGGGCTGTGACTGAAGAACGCGCCATCTTAGGAAAACCGAGGGTTTTTCGGGAAGTGAGGCAAACTATTGTTTTATGCACTTGTGATTTGAGCTGGGCTGGCTAGATCTGCCAGCGACATAACGAAAAATAGTACCAATAGGGATGGAGACTAATTGTAAAAACTGCAGATCCCAATAAACTAATATCTATTGATAATCTTTTTCTCAACATCAGTGATGCCGTTAATGTTGGAATGGAATGATGGGTTTCACCACAGGTCCAGAAAACAAGAATGGTAATTCAGTTAGATTACAACACTGGAGTCTCTTGATACTATGGATTCTAATGAATAAAATACTGAGATTCTGGTGATAAACTATTTTGTAATCTATATGAGATGATCAAAGGAATAAAACAATATTTTCTTACATAATAATTTTAATTAAACATATCTTTATCATCATCATTAACACCCATTGCACAGGAAAGCATACTGTTAATATGTCTGCCTTCATCAGTTTTAAAAACATATCCATTAGCTTTATCAATTGAATTTTTCACCTTTAACAAACTTTTTTCATCAAACGTATTGACCAGTTCAAATGTTACAAGACTATAATCTTCAATAATAGAAACAAAGGCCGAATTTAACTTTTTATATTTAGAAGTAAAAGTATCACTTTCTAAACATTCTAATAGGTAGCTTAAGTCTAAAACTTCAGTATAAAACTCAATTCCAAACTGCAATTTATCCTTATGCTTCATAAGTAAATCTGTCTTTGTAAGTATATTAACATGAGGTAATCCAATCTTTAGCATGGCATTTAAAGATAACATTAGAGCAGCAATGAATTTACCAGCATCTGAACATTGATGAGAGTCTACAAGATGCACTACACAAAGTTGTAAATTTCCTTCTGATTGCAATTTATGGAACACTGCACTTAAACTGTCATGATGGCAATAAAGTTCAACTTGACCAGGCAAATCAAATATGTAGTTAGTAGCAGAATCTTGTTGTATTTGATGGAGGAGCCAATCAATGTTCTTGTGTAAATATTCCATACAATAAAGTAATCCACCATTGGGGCCCAAATTATGTTCACACATTACTTTTTCTAGTGAAATAAGGTCTGTTACATCAATATCAGGCTTATATGACATTACATCATTTGCTGGATCTAAATTGACTAATTTTACATTTCTGCCCAATTTTCTGAGTAGTTTAGCCATATTTGCGCAATAAGTTGTTTTCCCAGCACCAGGTGGTCCTAGAACTAACTGGCCGTAGCTCTTCTGGACAGTTTTGAATCTCTTATTTGTCATCATCGCAAATTGCTGATGTTGAGTCTTTAGGTTTCTCTTGGTAATTTTTCTGAAGATTTCCTAGAATCTCTGCACACTTCTTGACAGTGGCAATGTCATAGGTTTTAAGGCTCACAAATACACAAAGTGGTTTTGTAATCTGCAGAGTCTCTGCTATGAATCGTGCAGCTGCTTGAAGTTCTTCGCCTGTTTCACCAAAAAGAACTTTAGTGGTATAAATATTGCTGATTCCTAAAGGACTGTGAACTTGATCTATTTCAACCATCATCATACTACCAATTTTCTCATACTGAGTTAATACCAACAATACTTTGTCACTATACTCAGCATAAGCTAATGAGGTAGGCACATTATTTATATTTAAAACCTCAGTTCTTATTGTCTCATTACTCGATTCTGTATTGGTAATGTTTAAACTATTCATAGCATGGATGAGATCCATTATTTTATTAGAAAACAGAAAGGCAACTAACACTCACTTTTTTATTTCCTTTGCTCAATAAAGAGTGTTTGCAATTATTCTGAAAAGAATATGAGGATAAGCTAAGACCGTTATAAAAAGAGAACTCATTCATCTATGTTAAATTTAATCACTCGCAGTAATGTGAGGTGTGTTAATCAATAATAAAAGGTTCTCTGTCCAGGCATACACTTCAGAACATTAACCCTGTGGTATAGATAGATAGACTTGAATGAAGAGTGGTGAGACCAGTTCCATTTAAGATTCTGGTTATTTATTACCTATTCAGATGGTAAGTAAGTTCCCTATGTATTCACTATTCGTAAATTCATGGTTTGTGATGTTTTGTTTTTAATACTTTATTGCTATAATCTTTATAAACTTTGGATAAATTGAGACTAATTCTAAGAATTACGACATTATCCATAACAAATATTCACATGTTACTATTGTCATCTTCATTACATACAGATAAATGAAATGCCTTTTAAACATATATAAAGAGAAATGAGAAGACGAATGGTTCGTAGAAGAGGTTAACAGTAAATTCATTAAAGTTTTGGCTCTAATAGTGGATAGAAATTTAAAGATTTTTATTTAATTTCAGTCTCTTGGTCAATTTTTATGTCCCAAACGCAGACTTGAAAGGAGCACAAATTTTATAGTTCATTATTCAAATTTAAAATACGCCAAAGAATGATTCATAAGTTCATATTACCTGTATTAGTACTAGAGATATTTTTCTTTCTATCAATATTTATAATATTCAGGATCGCTTCTTCCAAATCTAATAGCAAGATAGACAACAGTCGAGATGCGTTTTTTCTACTCAGTCACGATCAGAAAACAAATCAAAATTCAATTCAATATACCAATGATATACAATGTTGAATTTATGTGCTGACTCTATACGCTTTGTTATATACGATTATAGTCTTATATTAAATAAAACGTCGTAAAACAGACAAGGAAAAACTTCGTGATATCCATACTAAAAGTCATGCGGCTCAACTTAATGGAAAATGTACTCTTATTATTTTAAATATTTAATCATGTTCGTATAGATCATCGTAAAAGTTAAAGAAAGCGTTAAGAAATAGTGGCGAAGCAAATAAATCTCAGCTAAAAAGACTTAGCAGCCCTTTGCTTCATTTGAGTTAACATGCTGGTCTGAGATATAAAAAGCATGCAAACTAACTGCCAATCTTCCTGGCATGTGATAAGAAGAGATGAATGAATTATGGGCACAATTGAATCTATTAAGCTGCTGGCAAGCAACCTGCCCCCAATATACCAAGAAGATTTTATGACTTCGAGGTTCTGTCCACCCAAAAGGAATTAAAGGACGTCAATGAATACGTATGGATTACAATACAACACGACTTCAGACACGTGATTTTATGGCTATATCATGTTAACTCATTATGATATACCTAGTATACCCTTAAATGAGTCCATGGCATCCGTGCTAATTATTCAGAGAGTGTGGGCAATGTTAAATAAAACCATAATTATTTATTTACGTATTTTATTCCGGGAATGCGTTAAAGAGAATTGTTACAAGAATAGTTTAAATTTCAATAAACATTCATAGACTGTGAGCAAGATATAATAACTGCTCAGTATTGCGTCGTTGCAAAAATTAGGTGCCGTAGAACACAATTGGAATTCTTTAAAGTACTAGATTTCTAATAAAATATATTTTTATATTACAGTAAAGCTGATTTAAATCTGAATCGTGGATTGGTCTTAGGATATTTCAGTGCTGTTGAAGAAAAGATATGTTTAACCTTGAAGACATTAATTAATAGGTACAATATTTGGAATATACTGGTATCAACAACACTTGTATGAATCGATACCCCATAGCAATTTGTAATAATAAAAGTTGATAGAATCCAAGTCCAGGCAGTTCAAATCTTTTAAGTTGAGGAAAAATAAGTATAAACAAAATGTACAAATATTGATGAAGAACTACATTGTTGATGTATAAACAATTTTATTTAATCTCAGAATAGTTTGCAATGTGAAACAAATAGGTAAATGACTATTATTATTAAAGTTATTTCGTAAAAGCACTGGAAAGCTTGCAATTGTAATTATGCTAAAATATACCATTAAAATGACGAGTGAATATATTAGATCTAATGATATATTAACGATGAGTTTTGACATTATATAAAGATGGCTTTTGTTATGTGAATTTCAATCTAATAATCTTTTTGTACAGTCAGGTGCCCAAATCAATTAGACAAGAACAGAATAAAATAGGCGTTTACTTGGGTAAACTAGATTGTTATCAAGCTTAACTAATTAAAAAAAACTGTGCACTTGACTGTACATCAAATAACCTATGCTTACAAAGCTTTTAATTATGTTCAATCTATCACAGTGCACTAAGATTATACAAACCAACAACCATCTTAAATTCAAACTATGTTCTACCTTATTCTATAAACATGATTGGTATGTGGCTAAGGTTTAATTATTATGAGATCGGTCCCAGCCTGATATTAAATGTTTAGGCTGACTTTGAAAATTACTGTAATGACTAGCCAAATGGTGGTGTTTCCCTAATAAAAAAATAAAAAAACAAATAAAAAAAAATATAAGTAATTGGTAACACATTCAAACTTATCTAAAATACTTATTGTATTTTTCGTCGTATGTTTATAAATATCTCTACTAAGTACACAATTATGCAAATTTGATTTAATTTTGTTTAATATAATAGCAATATTCTTTTGCTTCTGTTTTTTGTTTCTATATTACAATGTAAAATAAAATACACAATCAAAAAAAAAGGTAAACAGGTGGGGTTTATAAAAATATAAGAAAAATAACTTAAATACAACATGATTGCTTACTGGTATGATTTCTAAGAGGCAAAAGATTAAAACTGTTTGTTCTGATGTATATTTAACCAATAGGAATACTGTAACTAATATTAGTGCAGTAGAAAATGAATATAAACAACCTTTTACACTGGTAACTCAATTTAACACCTAACCTTATTAACGTTATCAATCAACATCAAACAACTTTTTGGTCCAGCCATAACAATTTATGTTAACAACTATCTTAAAACCTCCCATCCAACAAGCAAAGTAAACACGACACTATCCTAACAAAATTGTTCATTCGTTACATTCGATGCGCTCATTAGAGCCGTGGAGTGTATATGTCTCACTAGCTTACAATCTACTCTACAATCCAGAGGGTATAATTCTTTAATATGGACTCTACGTGGATATGTATGGTGTAAACTATATCAATTATGTGCATTACACTAGCGACAGCTACTATACATACCTACTATTCAAATAAATGACTAGAAATAAAATCTTCTATAACAACACTATTTATCAAAACTAGATTATTACAAATGGAATAAAAGCACGTCGTTTGCAAATTAAATATTAATTGCGTGTTATATAATACTTTAAAAACTTAAATCTAATTAAATATAGGAATGTTGCTCTAATATGATTATCGAAAATGCTACTTGTGTTATTTGAGTTTATACTTCAGTTAATTAATTGTATTTCATAGTAATGTGTGGTCTGCTAACTTATATTTTGGCACTTTCAAATTAAATTAAAGTGCATGATTTAATTTTGACTTTAATGATGAACTTTTTGTATTTCATATAAAAGTATGCATGTTAAGTATAACAGTTTATAATTAATGGGTATATTTTGTACCCCTGAAGTTATCAAACTGTATACAAGTATGGTATTGTACGGACTTTACAAAAGCATATTTTTCTGCTTTGTTATGGTTACAATGATGGAAATGGTCACAAACAAAAGTTACAATGATGAAACATCACATAACTTAAGATTCACATTTCTATTGTACAATTATTAAAGAACATGTTCATTATTTCTGATGACCATCAAAATAATAACAATCAAATACAAGTATTCATTCGTCAGTCACACAAACATTAACTTCGTTGTATTCATTTATAACAATGTAATTTTACGCTAGGAGTCAACAATTCATTTTCGTTTTGACTAACCAGTCCATAACTATTGTAAATATCGTAATATTTTGATTTAATATTAGTATATAAGGTTGTGGCAAAATTAGCATTGCAAAATACGAGTTCTGATAAGTATTTGACTAGACTTATTAGATTAGCGACTACTTTTTGGTACACTTCCAAAATCCTCTAAAAGCTTGATACCTTATATGTAAACATGACTAGATAATTCATCAATTCAATGAATGACTTATTATATGCAGTAGCACTATTAAATGTAAGTCTTTAAATATTGCGGTTGTTTGCTCCTGTAAGTAAGCCCTGTTGCTGGCACTCAAATATCTGATGTGATTCTTCACATATTACAATCTGATAAATAATAAACTGAATTTATATTAAAACATGGGCTGAGGCATCTCTCGAGAGAAGAATCATTACAGATCAAATATTTAAAAATAAATGATAGTGCATAAAATATAAAATAGAATGTTTATAACAGTAATCATATTTCTGTAGATGCCCTAACAAATCTTTAAACAAACTAAACTTGTTAAATTGATGGATAGAACTGAAGTTACATCAAAGAACATTTCTCACGCCCACCAGTTGATGTTTCACCTCCATCTTTGACTATTTTCTCTTTCTTCTTCTTTCCTTTTCCATCCACCTGAAGAGACACATTGCGGTTCTTCTCCATATTTAATAATTCCTGAAATAAAATTACATAACTTTGAGTTAACATTAATACAATTTGCCAATCATAAGATTGAGTGTGAAACTTTGTTGATGGTTGTGGAGGTTACTCTAACAGGTCATGAAACATAGAACTACTGTTTAGTTTAGTTTAGTTAGTTTGTAGAGGTCCGTGGTTTCCGCAATTAGTCCCCACTGGGACCATTTTGCGTGATGTCGCTGACTATTCCAGCCAGCCCAGCACCCGCCAGAAGCGCAGAAGACGCCTAACGTCTTCACAGGCTTCCCGAAGCGACCCCGGTTTCCCAAGGATTTTAGCACGTTCTTCAGCCACGGCCCAGCACTCCAGGACAACGTGGCCAATGGTTTCAGTGGAGTCAATGCAGCCCCTGCACAGAGGGCTATCCGTGATTCCGAGCTTGAATAGGTGCCCTAGTGCTAGTTGAATAGGTGCTAGTCTGCAATGGCCGGTGATATTTTCGGTCATCACACGCAGTTCTCTTCTCGTTAGTTGAAGTAATTTGTTCGTTAATTTGGGGGCCAACTCCGGAAAGACTTCCTTTGAATGGCTCGAGCCATCGAGTTCCCTCCATCTCAAATTTTGTAGTTCCCTGGTCCAGGTTCTTATCCATGATCTGAACTTGCTGAAGGGGAGGGGCAACAAAGGCTCCGGAGCCACCAAGGCCGCCCCCGCGCCCCTTCTTGCAAGCTCATCCGCTGCGTCGTTCCCGAGTGATCCACTATGTCCTCTAATCCACTGCAGTATCACACTATTCATAATGGAAACCTTGGTAAGCTGGAGATGACACTCGTGTATTAGCTTTGATGTTATTGCGCCATCAAGACGGAAGCGCTGTCCGAGACCACCTTTATGTGGTATCCCTTGAGTCCACGTCGCAGAACGGCGACGGCCACCTCGATAATTGCCACACATTCACATTGGAATATGGAGCTGTGGACTCCCAGAGACAGTGATATATTGAATAGAACATAGAACTACTGAGAAATTTTGTTCTCCTTATGTCATACCCCACTCAGATAATGTTATAATATGTCAGATTAGATTAGATTAGATTTTTTATTACACATAACCAATTTATATGACAATTGACAAAGGCTCCAATGTGCATACAGAGAGTGTTATATGATCGTCAAAAATAAACTTATATCTTTATAATAATTATCGTATATAAAAATAGGTATACTTAGTTATTAACATACCATTTTGTATGCTTAATGTCATGGTTTACAATAGAATAAAAATTAATGATTAAATAATAATAAATTAACAAAAATAAAGAATAAAATTATATAAAATAGCAATTTAAATTTGAATAAATAAATTTAAATTGTCAAGTTATTACAATTATTATATAATTATCAAATGGTTATTATTTCAAAAACTCGTCTACACTGTAGTATTCAGAATCCAGTAAAAAGCCCTTTAGTCGGCGATAGAACGCTTCGTCGTCAGTTTTTTTCCCGTAAATCGCGAGGGAAGATGCTCGTAGTACGTGGGACCGATCACCCGAGGTATTCCGGAACCGTATCCAGTTCGACGTGACACGCTAGCAAGGCGTCCCGCGTTTCGCAATACTTTATCGCCACCCGTTCGACGCTTAAATGGCTTTAGATTTTCTCTCACATATTAGATTGTTTCAAATATGTGAACACAAGCCAACGTCATGATACGTTCTTTTGCAAAGTGGGTTCTACAGGTTTCCCGGGGACCTTTCCCTAACATGTCATAATACTTATATGTTCAACGTTAATAATACCTATGTATATATGGATTGAACTTATGATGTCATGAGGTTAAATGACCTCTTGGTTTTGAGGCATACAGTGCATCTGTGAATTATAAGAAAACTACATTAATATGAAACATTTCCTACCTGGAACAACTGTGTGACATTGTGGTTGGTTTTGGCAGACGTCTCCATGAAAGATACTCCCCATTGTTGTGCTTGTGACTGTCCCTCAGCAGCTGATACTTCTCTGATTTCTGGACTCTCGTCACATTTGTTCCCAGCCAACATAACTGGTATGTTGGGAAGTTCTGTGCCTTTGATTTCCTTTATTGTTTGCCATATTGGTTTTAGCTCTTCCAATGACTGTCTACTGCTAACTGAGTAAACCAAAATGAAAGCATGACCCTGAAAATTAATGCATATTATCATCATCACAGATTTAATAATGCTTCTAATTATATAGAAATCAAGACATATTCCTAAGGGCCACAATATGTTTGTATGTAAACACATAAATAAGAACAGTAGATGACCCATACTTTGATATACTAACAAAATACTCTAATAAATTAAAATAACTTACCTTACTAATTGATAACCGTTGCATGGCTGGAAACTGATGGGAGCCCGTTGTGTCTGTGATTTGTAGTGTGCATATTGTTTTGTTACTACTGATCACCTAGAAAACAAAGAGTAGGTTAATTGAAAATATAGAGAATGTATTATGTCCATATATGTGGCAGCAACAATTTCTATTGGGAATATTCTGCCATATTAATTTACATATTCACCAGAACTTAATAGTTCCTGCAAGCGGAGCTTTTGATATCAGGTTTATAAAGAGTTCAGTATTGGGCCATCACTTTTCACATGACAATCAGCACCCAAAGTAATTGATGGTGACAATATAAGTGATTTATTTGATTACTAAGAAAAGTTATACTTTATATAACGTCGATATTATTATGTTGCGAGACAAGTGTGCAGCAAAAATGTAATAATATTTGTATTGTGCGTATAATGAAAGTTAAAATTGAAAGTTCAGAAGATCAATACACTCACTTGTCTGTAGGTATCTTCAATAGTCGGTATATACGATTCTCTAAACGTTCCTTTTACAAAACGTAACACTAAAGAACTCTTCCCCACACCACCTGCACCAAAAACAACAACACGGTAATCGTTGCTTTGCTCCGGCATTCCTCCAAATTCCAAGATGTAGCTTCAGATATATTTACAAGTTCAGGTATCGGCTATGATTATCGTGCATAGCTATATTAATTTTTTAGTCACCATTACACGTTTAAATCTTGATCAAATAAGGACTAGATGATATTTAAAGGTATTTATAGAATATGGTACAAAAAATCGTAAAAAAGAAAGGTAAATCAATTTTTCTCTCAATGGCCTTTCATTCAAGCTCTTAACTTATTTTTATTTACTACTTTGCTTAGGTTAGATAATAGGGCTGTACAAATTTCAGACATCAGGGTCATTAATTCAATAGAATATATAAAGTCAACTTCCCTGTGTGCTTTTACCGGCTTAATCAAAAAAATATAAGTTTGTTATGATAATAGCATTGCCGAAACCTTTTCATTGATCAAAATTCTTAATAATGCTCATGTTGGACTTGGCCTATTATTAAAAACACAATGAATACGCAATTATGATACTGGGCTATTTAGAACATAATAATATCATTATTTGATAAAATATTTTGTTCATATTTTGATAAAGGGTAATCTTCGATTTTCATATTTGCC
This sequence comes from Leucoptera coffeella, assembly GCA_030578115.1. Classification (NCBI taxonomy): domain Eukaryota; kingdom Metazoa; phylum Arthropoda; class Insecta; order Lepidoptera; family Lyonetiidae; genus Leucoptera; species Leucoptera coffeella. Next base: position 116,303 of record JAMBLF010000752.1, read on the forward strand.
AGTCATTAGTAAAATAATTTACGCATTTTACCTCGTTATATTGATTTTCAATCAATATAAATGTTGGTTGAATTTGCCGATGGTGGTCTCTTCACTTTATTTCATGCAAGTTTGTAAAAAAGTATATCATAGTTCTATCGAAAACTTCTATTGTAAATTGTAAACTCTGTCTCTTTAGCTAATGAAACAAATCCAGTTTAGTCAATTGAGTAAAGTTAGGTTCAAATAGTTATTTTTTGTTGACAAAATAGAAGTGTTGTTTCCTTTTGTGCACCAATATTATAAGTAAATTACTTTCGGTGTTACCAAAGTAAGATGTCCTCGGTAGATTTTGATCCCTCTATTAAGATGTGCTTGAAATTTTTGCACTCTAGTGCTCCTGATTCTACAGAGCAATTGCGTCTAACTTTAGATGATCTTATTCGCCAAACTTATGGCAGTTCAAAAACACTTGGTAATGTTTTGCCTAAGAAATACTTGAATGAAGAGAAGGCTGAAGCTCAGAAGGCGAAACAAAGAGAGAAAGCAAAAGTGGTACCAGTGCCACAGCAGAGCCCCCAGCAAATTCAAATACCAGAGAGAGAAAATGATGATGGAATGGATGATGAGCTGACCTTTGATTTGCTTGAAGAAGATCTCACTTGTGCTGTTTGTAGACAAATAGCAGTGCAAGCGGGTAACAGATTAGTTGAATGTGATGCATGCCGTGCATTGTATCATCAGGCAAGTTTAATTTATGAGTTAATATTCTATAACAAAAAAAATCTACACTAACCATAACCATAGGACATGAGAATTTATTTGTACCCCAAAAATAAAAGAATTGTGATGTTCATGTTATAGACAAACAAAGCCAACTGGTTTCACTACCTCTTACCTGTTCACCAATCTGTCTTGGTTGTAGTAATTCTATGGCCACCTTTGGACCTGACAGTCAGTACTCAATGTGGTAAGCAATGTCTCCACTTCCGTTCGGAAAACAGGTATCCCTCACAAAGTTTTCTCTCACCTGTATATTGGGTGCATTACCCAAATTTATTTTAGTATGTACCCACTGACACAATCTCAAGCACCCAGCGACCCAGTTTTGCCAACTTATAAGTTAAAAATAATATAAGATTTTATATTTTCAGGATTGCCACAAGCCACCAGTCAGCGATAATGACATGGGATCTGGTTGGCAATGTTCTGCTTGTGCAACGCCACAAAGTTTTGTTGTAACCAGTTTACCAGGGACTGGAAGATCAAAGTCTCCAACCCTAGTTTCGTCAGGGTCATCAACACCAGTGAAAGTATCCAGTGGGTCAAGTAAAGTGGTGACTCCTAATATCAATATAATTTCTGCTGATAAACGACTGCAAATTATGAAGAAGAAAGCAGCTAAACAACATGAGAAGAAAAAGCATAAATGAATTAATTAATACTGCTGAATGGAATCTGTACATAAAATACATAAACAATTCGTAGAATAATATTGGTTTTATTTAAAATAGAGTTTCTGAGTTAAAATTATTTATGTATGTAAATGTGTTTTCTAGTAGCAAAATAAGTATACAAAAGTCCTCCAATAATTAACACATTGGTTTTAGTAATGGAGCTAGCAAATAATTTGGGAATCGATACCTGAACACACAAGGTAATCTCTACCACTGACTATTTTCAAAGAATAGATAGGGTTGTGACTGCATATACAAATTTAAAGGTTATTTATAAATAAAACAAACAGTTTCGTATATTGTATACAGTTATATATTGTGATTTTACACCTGTTTAGGTGGATAATTTAATAAATCCAACACACAACAATTAATAACCTTAATTTTTATGTCTAAAAGAAAGAATGAAAGTAATATAATTATCAAGGGAAGTCGAAACATAGTGTATAGTTTTATAAATCCATCTACTTGCTTATAATATTCGAAGACGACTACAAGCCCATTAAGATATGCTCCACCCTCTCGAGGGACGATTATTAGCTATATTGACCTACACACCGATTAGACAATCCAAAACATGCCTACGCCATAACATCGAATATTTCCATCTATCCTTTCGACTACTCCATATACTTACTTAGTGGACTAGGTAGTACCCTTCCAAATTTGTCTTGTTTTGTTACTCAAAAAACAAATAACCCTTTTTAGGGTATGTGTGAAAATTTTTATGATTGTTACATCTGAAGTGGTGATTTGATTATCTACAACAAAATAAATTTTAACCAGTTTTGATCGTGGAAATGTTGATAATAGGATTCTTCAATAAAATATATTAGTACGTTATACAAAATCTTGTTTTCTAATCTAATTTCAATAAACAAAGTAAACATGCTTAAACTCGCGCGAGAAAAAGTCAGAGAGCTATGCAAATAATACATAGGTTTTGGTCATTAAATTTTATGACGATGCTGTTATATAGTTAGGACTTAGGCCTGTAGTCAACAAACCATTTAACGTTAATCTAAAAAGTTACATCAGAAAAAAAAAATTATTCGAGTATCACGCTTTTCTCTCCAGGCGAAAATTACCAGGGAAGTCACGTCTGTTAGTATGAATTTGTTATAGCATAGAACTTTTTACGTCATTCGAGTATTTTCTCGCTGCTGACACTTAAACGTCGAAACGAGAAGCTTTTCTCGTTTAAATTAGCGTGAATACGTTACAGGTTTTTAAATGAATATTACAAAAAATTTTGCAAATTGAAACAATTCCATCACGAGTAGACATTTAAAAAAATACAATTGACAATCATGCTTTTGAGAAATTATAAAAACTCCAGCCAAATCCTTTTCGGTGCAGAACCTAAACATTAATTTTTCTATTTATCAAGATTACAGGACCTTATTATGGTGCAAATTGTTTGTGATTCTTGGTTTTGGCTTTGTAATAATATACATTAATTAACTAAGTAATATCTAAAATATAAGTGCTCGGATAAAACAGGATTTAATTTAAATTGTATTGTCTATATTGTCTAGAATAAAACTACTGTGTGTTGACTCAAGCACTAGGATACATGATTGCTTGAGTCACATTAAGTTTTTACATACATTCTATGTTTTATAACGCATGTGTTCGCTTACACCATTAAAACACGTTACGCTTAATACATCTAATAGGAAACGTCGATCCGTTACTTGTGCTTCTTTAAATTGCGATTCCATTTTACTGAGTCAGCACCCAGTAAAATATATTGCTACAATGCTGCATAGTAATAAATTTAAAGGTTTAGCAATTTTATCGGTCATTCTTTAGCGTGGGTGCTTGCGAAGCTTAGGAAAAAGCGTGTAGTTTTTTTTTCTAGTACACAGTTTTTTATAAATTAGTAGGTATTGGTTGGCATAAATTAAAAAGACGGCTTCGTGTCCAGTAAGCGACAAATAACGGATCCTATTTCCATCCTAATAAGTACAGCATAGCAACAAGGGTACAAACATTTTATTAATATATTGTACATTTAAGTTATGCATTTAACATATTTACAATTAAGTAGATTTATAATTTTTCGTATTGTATATACCTATTTATGTATTTTTATTATTATTTTCAATATAATCACGTCACAAAATTTGATATAATTTATTTTGTAATTAAAACGTTTATAAACAACAACGGACTACTAAATACCAAGCAACGAATCTACGAAAGTTAAAACTCGCAAGTATTTACGATTATAAAATCCTCATATTTTCATACGTACATACTACATCGCATAAGTATTCGCGCAATATGGGTAGGAGCTAAAAAAATGGTATCAAGTATTAAAACAACAATCAAAACAACCTACATACACGTCATGTACTTATAAATAATTTTCTAATGAAATTAAATTCTCTACTCTAAACAACATAACAGCTAAGTTATACAAATATTCAGTTATGTAGGACTTCAGATCTCTACTCCAGCTCTTGAAATATAGAAACACTTACAAACTATTATAATAGACGATCTTAAACTAAATTAAAAAATAGATAACTTTAACAACAATTTACTCTATTGATGCAATTCATATAAAATATATAGTAGCAACGACGCTTAATAATGTGCTTGTGCTATATCTTTCGTGTTTAACAGCTAATTGGATTGGTTTAACTCAATACAAAAGCGTGGAGTAAAGCGATAACCAATGTTGAATCCAAAGTTATATTTTATCTATGAGTGACGTTTACGCGGGAAAACTCAACAATACTTTTAAATTTTTAAATAAAATATTTTTGATCGTGTCAAGTAGTGCCTACATAAGTAGTACCCCCAATGCTGAAGTGACCGTGTAACCCTAAATAATAACGGACAAAGTATTGAACTAAACAAGCAGGGTAAAGGTATGGGAGTTACGCTGTATTAACAATTGCAGTTGGGGGTGCTGCTGCCTTGGGGCTGCTCGGTGAGGCGCTGGCCGCGCGCTCCGCCCGCCATCATCGCCGGCTCCGTGTCTAGGCTCTCGGACATCTTATCGCAAATTATGTCCACCAGTCTCTCGAACACAGTCTGTAATTAATAGAAAAATAATTAAAAAAACAAAAAACAGATTTAGGCAAAAAAAGACTAATACTGTGACAACCATTAACCCTTGTGGGGTAGTCAGAGGTTCGGTGGTAGTTAATCTCAGGCCACTTTGAACCCACGTGATGACTACGTTGTCAGTACCCAATGTGACAGGTGGGGTGTCCTGTCGTCTGTTAATCTCTATTATATGTTCGTTGTACACTGACATTAAGATATCCTCATGATGTTTTCCCTCACCGTATTATTCGGTGCATTTCGTAAATGTTTTCTTATTGCGAAATTGTTTATAGAAAATCAGATAAATTTATTTCTATTGGTACATTCTCCGAGATTCGAATCGTGGACCCACTAATAGAGTCAAGCCCACAACGACAATTACGCTGATTGTATTTTTATTTAGATGTAGGTCTCAAGTATCTAATTATCCGGAACTTGTACCAAAAAGGTCGCACCTTGACATTGATGTTCTCCTTGGCGCTGGTCTCGTAGAACTCGACCCCGAGCTGTTCAGCCAGGCTGCGGCCGCGGTCGGTGCTTACCACGCGCTCCTCCTCCATGTCGCACTTGTTGCCCACCAGAATCACCTGGGCGTTGTCCCACGAGTACGTCTTGATCTGGGTCACCCTTGAGAAAGAATACACTTATTAGGAAGCGGCTTTAATATTATTGCGTATGCTCACTTATATTTGCTATCTAATAAATAAATAACCAAAAAATATACTTTTGTGAAGTAAAGCGAAGTACCTTACAATAAGACAAGGTATGTGTAACATGGCAAAAGCATTGTCAATGAAGCCTTCTTTATAATTTGTAGTGCAATGCAAAGGTATTATCATTATATTATATGTGATATTGTCAGTAGCTATGGTTAGTTGGAACGAAACTAGAGTTATCTTTAGACCTTAAGTTTGTTATTTTACTTACCAATCTTGTACGCTGTTAAAGCTTTCCTCGTTGGTGATGTCGTACATTAAGATGAATCCCATGGCCCCACGGTAGTAAGCTGTCGTGATGGTACGGTAACGCTCTTGACCTGCAGTATCCTGAAATCGTAGACAAGTCCGATTATAATCGATCGAATAATTATAATCGTTATAATAAATAGACCCGATATAATTATCCATACAAATATCCGTATACAGTGAAATGTTAACATTTGTCTAATATTCTATGTAATGCTGGATAGTTTATAACAAAGTTTGGTAAAAACAACCGGCATAAAACAGATGTACAGAGTTTTTGTTTAGGACAACAAGACTTTATATAATAACGTCAAGGTTAGCAAATGCCCTAACATGTTAGATCTAAGTAAACCGATGTACTTAGTATATTATTTTAAACAGTTGCATTTAGGTTGGGCGTGCAGATGTCAATTTACACCATTTTATATAGCTATTTTTCCGTAATCGAATGCAATGAGAACTAAAATTATTTATCTACTTTTTATAATTTATGTGACAATTAAATAAAAAGCAGTAGTGGAAACTTACCCATATCTGCAGTTTGACTCGCTTGTCGTGTCGGAAAACGGTCTTAACCTTGAAATCGATGCCCCACCGTTGACACGAAGGCCGACGTGAACGAATCGTCCGCATAACGGAAAAGGAAACTGGAATCAAATAGAAAATAACTCTACTGTGCTGGAACGACGTAGTATGAACGCTGTCTGAGCTTAAGTGACCTTGTTTTTGTTGTATGTATTTTTTGTGTGGGTATAGTTTGACTCTTTAGGTAAAAAAATAACAACATACCCTGGACCTTAATTTGAACATTGGTGAAAGATAGCTCTAGGAAAATAGTTTGTGATCTTGTTCCCTTGTTCCTAAATAAAGTTAATCACAAAAGATAGAAGTCGCACATAATTTTGTATGTGTAGTATCTTATCGTTGAGACCTTTTATGCCATTATGTATCTAGTATCCAGTAGCCACTGCAATTACTCTGGTACCTTTAACGGCACGTAGTCAAGATTGCAACAAACTGTGCTTTGAATTGAGTGTTGTGTGAAGTGATTGCTCAAACATATACATATCTAGATAAAGCTACGTACCTAGTTTTTCCAACAGAACTGTTCCCTATGATGAGAAGCTTGAACATGTAATCGAAGTTTTGATCTGTGGTGTCCTTCTGCCATTTTGGATCTCCCGCACCAGCCATCTAAAATCAATAGCACATCACCACTAAAGACTTCAATCGGATTATCATAATACTAAAGCGAGTAGGTGTTATTGATTCGACCTCATCAATGGCGGCATTCTCATCCGATTCAATCGTGTTGTACACCATAGTGACAATCTATTCGCGATACATGTATATTCACTGGAACATCATGGTTTGTACTGAATTTGCATGCTCGTAATCGACAGCTTTCATGGTATTATCGCGTAATGTATGAAATGGGTTCCACTATACAATAGATTAGCTACGTAAAAAATATTGGTCTCGCTTTAATAAATACAAATAAACGCATATATAAAATAGTCCAAGGAAGAATCTATTTACTCAAATATTATATTAATATTTCCATAGCATTTTATGTTATGTTATTTTCATCATTGTTTAGTATTTAATTATATTTTATTAACTTGGATTATCTTGAACACTACGATGCCCATGCTTGGTTTAATAAAAACAAAATTACAGCTTACACAAGAAGAAACGCCTCTAGTACCGTTAATAAAAATAAATAAATATTAACTTCAGCCTTAAATTAAAATAATCCGAAAAATCGATCCGAGAAAAGTTGAAATTTTATTTCTAAGTCATAACTCAACGAAGCTAATAGTCTGCCAGTGCATATATGTAAATCGAATGTCAATTTCATGAAACTGTTGCTTTAGGGTAGCGTTAATGAATTTTTATCAGAGCCATTATCATTGGTTCCGTTCTGTATGCTGGCCTTATTCACTGATAACATTAGCTCTAATTTAGGTCAAATAATTGAAAGGCACACGTAATAAAATCGAACTGCTTCATATACACCTGTATGCTCTACAATTCAGGACCTGCGAATAATATTATAAGTTTGATTTGATGCCTGTTAGGGTAATTTAATTCTTGAGTAATAAGCCACTTGACGTTAAAGTCACTTTTGGTACGTATTTGTTTACCTGTTAATTCTACAATGTTTCTTACACTACGTCGTCGTTGAAGTCCAAGAGTTTTCGAATCCATGTAGAATGCATCATTATTGAAACATTTTCTAAGTTTAATAACTATTCGATGATCTTGTTCATCTTTTTCACGTTGTAATTACTGTTATTGTAATTGTACTTCTTGCTACACTTAATTGTCATTTTGTATTTCAATTACTGATTGTTATTCAGTATTACTTCTTTACAAACCAGTTTCGGTTTGACTACTTGTGAAGCAAAAACTATTTCTGTAAATGTGCTGTAATTCAAATTACTCTTACTGTCGTCACTTATCTTCGAGAAGGTAATAAGCTTCAGTAATGACGAAGCAACTTGGGGTAAATCAACTATGTCGGGTCTGATAAATTTGATTCAGGTAGACTTAAATTAAGTATTAATTTTCTGTTTGTATATACTCTCTCCACCGTGATTGGGATAAAAAGGCGCGACTTTGTAAGATTTCGCACTTTAATAAAGAATGTTCTTTTGTTACAGTTAGACCTGATAGATTAGAATTATCCAATTAATTTTATACAATTTATTAATAAATTTCAAAATAAGTAAGTATGTAATAATTAATCATCATAAATTCTAAAGCAAAGAAAATAAAAAAATATTATATTTAGTTTGAAGAATATTCTATATTTCTACAACCTATCTAGGGAGCTCTATAGCTCTAAGTTGTAATGTTAAAAATCGAGAGTATACTAACCCACAGTTACAACAGAAACATTAACAAACTTTAGATTTAATCTGTTTACCATAACTATCTACCTCCCCGCATAACTTGCCTACGTGAGTTGGAATGTAATCAACATAGAGGGGATCACTCGGAAAATAAAAAAATAAAGATTCATATTAATTTTACTACATTAAAGTATAAAACATGTCAGAATAATTTCTAATTTTTGAATCCAAAACATATGTTAGTTATTTTTATCAATTTCAGCAAACCAAAGGCTCTGAATATTTCATCCTAGTTGATAGAGGTGACTAAAAGTTATGTTTACACAAACATATGAGCTTGTTCATTATTTCGCCGTCTTATATATTGCTTTGATTGGAAATAAAGAAAAAAAAAACGTGAACTTACTGTACTCCTGAAGATGTTCTCTGTAATAAATGTTGAATATTCGTTGCCCGGACTTTGAACGACTTGAGTGCTGGAATTGGTTTATAGTTCCAGAAACACAGGTTTCCGAATAAAATGTTAACAGTTATAAAATAGCGAACAGTAAATAATTTTTACACTAACTACCTTTCCTTATCAAGTGCGAGCATAAAATCGATACTTCAGTAGAAAGGTACAGAAATATTCACATTTTCACACTACACTTCTTTTAATTTTTATTCCTCTGAATTAAATTGCTAGATTAAATACTTAAGCCTTTAAAAGAGATACAATTGAAGGGATCAGAAATAGTTAAAGAGGATCTAGGTCCTAATATCGCAGCTGTTTTAGGTCTAAGGACCGCCCACACACATTGACGCGGGGAAATTCAAAATGGCGTCAGAGTGCGCGCGCAACTTAACTGTCAAACTGCGTTTAGCACTGTATATGTTTTAATGTAATGGAAAATCAAATCAACATAAGAACGCAACATTTCGAATCGTTCGTACTAAGATTTTCGTAGGTGTAATTCCGAAGTCAAAGCGTTATAGCACACACACAAGACGGATGTGCAACTATGTCATTAGCTTAAAATATTTTAAATTTTCTTTGTCATATAAAAATAATATTTCTATTTTATAATGACATATTTCATAAGGTATCTCGCAATAAACAGATTTTGAGTAAAGTATAGCTATTTGGGTATGTATAACTTTTAGTTCTGATCAACCTTTTGTTCGTATAAATCCAATCAAGCTTTGCCTTGACAATGAGTATTTGGGGGCCACTAGGTAATCTCGCTGCTCCATAGGTGCATGTGGCAGGTCCACAGGATAAACGCACCTCGCAGCCTTGACCCCTTAACCTGGTTTTCCCAGTTTCTCCATGTCTATACAAATAGATTATAATAGAGGCTGTCTGAGAGCTGCTGTGATAACGGGTGGGACAATGGAAAGACATGTGATTAGTTTTTTTTTATAACATTACTTATTATATCTTCACTATATTTCATTTATATACAATATAGAGTACACACTGCATTCATAACCTTTTATTTCTATTTGTTGAACAGAACCCTGAATTCAATGCCCTCCCTCCCTATCATCATTGTTAGGTAAACTAAGTATAACTATTGAAGTTTTGATATGGAATATCAGCGATAAAACCTAAATAAAATAAAAAAAAACACTTCTAACTTGTTGTATTCTAGTTTCATCAACAAGTAGCAACTGCATTTGTTTACTTCCATAAGTTAAGAGACTTATGCATAGTTATAAGTCGAACTTATATCAGTTTATTGTCTATTCTTATCTATTTATACATATAATTAAGCTCTTATATCGCTTTAGGCGGAGAAAATCTCAGAGAAATAGTGTCTCCTCGATTTTATGGAACAATAACAATGACGAACAATCAAATCGTACAATAACCAAGATAAGGAAGCATTTACTAGGTGGTTTAACGAGAAAATGTTTTTTAACGTGGCAACGGTTGGGAAAATATAATATACGACTTTGAATTTTGTTGCCATCTGTGAGAAAGAAAATGTACTAAATAATTTTCTCGCGCATCTTTTTATAATCCGAATACAAAGTACTGACAGAAACGGTCACTAGGTGGAACCAGCGGCAGTTGCCTGTACACTAGACATGTTTAAAAATTATAAAATTTAATAAAAAAAAATTATTTAAATAAAAATTAAATTTCAACATAATTCGTTGTAGCTTAGTCGTTAAAGGTTCGACTATGTATCAATGGCTACAAGGTTAAAACACCAGATAGCACCAATGAAAATGAACTGCAGTGAAAGGATAGATTTCTAATTTGCTAAGTACATTTTCGCATGACGACCATGGTGAAGGTGGTAAAACGTTGTGAGAAAACCTATCTTTTTCAAAAAGTACTTGTAAATGAAGGAACGTGTGTTTGAGGTGGCTATAGAACTACTTTTCGTAAGGGTTATTGGTCGAGAAAATGTTTTTATTATGTCGATTTGAACGGATTGTTTGACGAATGGAAAAAACAAGATATACATTTAATTTGGGTAGTTAAACAGGCAAGGTTGGTGACAAAAGGGCTTAAGTTCTTAAATATACATATTATTTATATTTTTGATGCGAAAATCCATTATGAGAAAAAAAAAGAGAGAGACATAAATCTCGCCATAACTTTTCAAAGTATTTGTAATTAAATAGTGGTGCTATTTTCTAAACATCAAAAAACTATGAGTTACCTATGTTGATTTAAACCTTTGCTTTTAATGAGGAGAAACACCAGAGCCTTTGAAACACAGGGGCTGTGAAGCACATAGGGGTGACATTGAACGATACAATCAAGAATAGTGTCATAAGCGCACATTGTAGCTTAGAAGAGGATTAAAAATACCGCACAGAGGGTTTGGGAATGATATGCTGGCATGCGGATGGAAAATAACTGATTAATGAATTGATTGTATCTGTATTTGAATGAGGTAAAAGGGTGGTTAAGTTGGGGTCGCGATCTTAAGAGAATAGTCTAATTGATATCTTATCATAAAATCAATTATTAAAATAATCGATAGGCATACCACCAATGTATCCAAACTTGCAAAGCAAAATTTGTTTATAGCGTCAATAAGGAAAAACCTGTTTAACAATTCATTTAAATATCTAGGGTTGGGATTATATTGCCACTTTTACAGCTAACCCTCTTAGCGGCTGACGAGTATCTTGACATCAAAATAACATAAAACGACCACACTGCCGACTTGAGAGAATTGACATTCTAGTGTCAAATGAATCATAGGAGATCGACTTCGTAGCTCTCGTTAAAGTTCGTAGCATAAAGTTGTAAAGTTACTATTGCAAATTCTATTACGTTATTGGGTAGTAAAAAGAAATGTAAGATGTACGTTTTAGATTTATGCCGTAGTCTAATGTACTTGAATTTGTGTAAAATAAAATAATCTGTTGAAACATTTACAATAATTCAATTAGGGCATGTGCATTTAATGTATCAGTTGTTTTTTTTTATTTTATTTTTTATATTTTAATCGAATAGATTCGTTTATACTAAATAACACACTTATGATTATTGGATTAAATGACATAATAAAACGCTGTTTTGAATAATTGGTGGACATAGTCGTATATTTTCAAGACGACTTTTATGTAACAACTTGAACACAGATGGCCTCGCAGCTGTCAAAGTTTTCGCTATAAACATAAGCACAAGTGCTTTTAGATTATTGTTCAGGAGCTGATTGTCAGAAACTCGCATTAGTAGTTTGTTCAAACAATCATTAGAACTTTTTGTGTTATTTTTTTAAATATCAATATTATTTATAAGAATTTTAGGATGGACAGAAAATTGTGCTACAATGATTTATATTTTGACGTCGTTCAAAACTATCACTGTTAAAATACTAATGATCAGATGTTTCATAAACAGAAATAAATTTGAAATTTTACATTCTATTTATAACTGTACTATATATTATATAATGTATGTGTTATTTTTATTATCATTACACAATCATAACAATTTTACATTTCCTACCAATAAAAGTGATCATACATAATTAAAAAGGAATCGAGCACAGTAGTAAATGCAAAAAAATTATAGATATTTAATTAACATAATTTTAGAGCTGGTTTAATATTTAAATTTCTGTATTCCTCATTCTAGCTCCTGCATAATGCTACGTCGTAACGGAAAATGTCACAGCGGGTACAAAAATAGGACGTATGCGTAAACGACGAATGTACACGCTATTGGCGACAAGCGATACTCTGATGTCATCTGGACGTCATGTGATGCGAGCCCCTCCAAAAGCGCATTTAGAGAAAAATAGCAGAACGAACATTATTTTTGTATAGTGTTTTCAGTGTAATCTATTAGAATTGTAGATATGACCATTGAACATTTACCGCTTTTTTGAGGGGAGATGCTTTTATAGATACTTATGAATGAAAATTTCATTTTACGATGTTGCTTAGAAAGTTTTAGTAAGCTTTAGTAGGTTTGCTTGGTTGAGTGATTTATTTGTCTAGATTAGCATATTTATTTATGACTTATTCATATTACTAGTGTTTCTGGAATGCTAGTTTTACATGACCGCTGCCTGTTAAGGCAAAGCGACAACTCAACCCGACTAGTTATTATCGATCGACCTAAATTTATTCGTCATTTTAATTAGTGTATGTTACAATGTTTAAAAAGGTAAGTTTGCATGCTCAGGTAGTTTCAGTGTGATTGCAGGTTATTGTTCGTATGAAAGATGGCTGTGCACGGTGGTGCGAGTACGCCACGGCAGTCGTCGTCGACCCGTGCGCCCGACGACCGCGCCGCCGCCGCTCCTCCGGAATACGCGCGACGCAATCCTCGACCGAAACACGAAAACTAACAAAAAAAAAACAACCTCGACACGATCAACTAGATTAATATTGCCCTCGCCCAACCTGTCCGTATTTGATTTTTTAAGCAAATGTATTTGTATTCTATCTTCAATAAGAACCTCAAACGAATTTATTATACAAAATTTAAAATCGTGGAACATAGTTTGTTTCCTGAAACTGTGTGACGATCAAACAATGTAGATGCACAAATTACAAACACTTTATGAACTATTTACACCTACTTTTGAACAATATATTATAATAAATTAATCTTTAAACAACTCTTAATAAGTGCGACCAATCCGATAGTGTAATAATCGTTTTTATGAATTTCCGAAATTCAGCGAGCAACTATACCTTTTAGTGCTAGAAAAGTGTTGTGTGTTTTCTGTCATTGATATCTCCTACACAGCTAAGTGGATTCAGTGTTTATCATCGAGCTTGACGTAGGTTCACCAAGAGGGTAAGTTAAGTGTTAAGTATTCTAAAAACTACAATATTTTTCTATATGAAATATAGTTCTGATAAAGCAAATGATAAAGTTTGAGATAATCATATTCATTGGAGAGCTGAATGCTCCTCATAACCTAGAGGCAACCGATGTCATTGGACTTGGCACCGAAACCACAATATTGGGTCGTTATTGCAATTATATTTTAATAGGACATGGTTTTGGCAACTCTCCGTAGTAGCGTACAAAGAGAAACATATATCGCCTTAGAATAAAGCGACCAGTCCGCGCCTGATACATGCAAATTATTCAGTGATAATTGCAGATATTTATGTTGTCATATGTTTTATGTCCAGAAAATTATATCGGAAGTATGTCATATATCTGTTTCATAGGATCGCATTAACTACAACATCTCAGGCATATGTTGTCAGATGAGGATCCGTGATCTCATATTACATCAATTTTTGCACTCATACATATAATTAATGAATCTCCGGGACACAGTATCCCTATTTATCATTACTTTTGGCGAGGTTAATATAAACTTATTTTATTACTTTCGAAATTTAATGAAAGGTTGATCCTCCATCATCCTATAAATATGACTGTTATCCCTTAGTCTTATACTACGACATGTTGGCAATAAAGGTAGATATTCATACTTTTATTATACGTTTTAGTACAAAACAATAGGAGTGTAAAAATATTAATAAATTAACTATATATACTTCAATGGACTAGCTGAAATTAAAAAACTCCATTACAGATAGTAGTATAATATGAGTTGTTACCTTAACATGGGCTGTTATCTACATGATCTACACATACATATGAATGTGTAATTACAGAGAAAACTTTACATCATAACATTAATGTAAAGTTATTTCAGTTACATAATGAAATAATGGCCCTTTTACTCATTACTATTGTGTTACAGGCAAAAATGCACTTACTTTTAATTTAAATGGCATTCAGAAGTAATATCAGGTAGGCAGAGGTTAATATTAGTTTTTTTCCTAGGTTCTATCAAAACACATTGGCTTTGTTGATATACATACATATCTATACATTTGAATAATTATGTAGATGTACTATATAAAAACTTCTATAAACAACAGTAAATGAAATATTTAAGATGGAGTAAAAACCTCTGATATTACAGCATTTAGATTATTTTGGGATGGTGTATCGATTGACCTAATGTGGGAAGTGTCTGTGTGGTTAAAAATAGTATTCTTTAATTATTCCAATTTAGTTCTATTATGTATATCTGACTTTTTTTACTTTGTGGAATTATTGTAGCAGAACAAATCAATCTGTAGACGTAGTTGTCTTTTTTCTGAAAACCAATTATTAGTAATGTAATTTGTAGGTTGAAAATAAAATCGAAATTCTATAAATATTAGTAAAGAGAAAGTTAATTTGGTATTCACGATGGTGAAGTTATTTAATAGTTTATTATTCTATTTCTCTTTACAACACTAATTGATAACAGAAGGCTCAATTCTCTACTGAAACCACACCATCGTTATTTTCTCATCCAATTTTTTGCTACGTTCGGCTGAATAGAAATCCTATTTCATTCACTGCACATCGAATGTGTGATTCATAAACGATATTGTATCGGTGGCCTAACTCCCAAATCGTAGCCCTGTGCACGATGTGTCCGCTTTGTTGAAAATTCCAATCTCGGAGTATTACCCTATCAATTCCACCAAGATTATTTTTCCATCAAAAAGTATGTGGAAGGGTTCTTTTTATGTGGCACTAGGAGTATATAAAACCGACTAACTGCTTATAACTACATACAAACGTTTTAACTATATTATTGAATATTTCTTCGGAATAAGGGCCTTTACAATAATTTATGTTCTAAAGTATTTTATTTTACTTAAAGTTGAAAATCTCTAGGTACATTACGTATTAAAGTGAAAGAGCTTACATTTTAGTTTGATTACAGGTAATTGATAAATAAAGCACAATTATTAGATTGCAGATTTTGGTTACAAATTGTTGAAAGGGTTATTGCTACATTTATTTCAAAAGTTGCTTTATAAAAGCAATACAGTAATAATAAAAGTTTTTGTAGCGCCAAAGCTTTCGCAATGCCTAAGGTTGAAGCCTCTTGTTGACGATAAAAGAATTTAAGTTGCGTTATTTGTGTTGGTAGTTTTCCTCACAAGGTTTGTGTAACCAATCACATTTTAATCAAGCATGGATCCTGAACAAACGCTTTGCGAGTGATCTTTGGTTTATGTTTTACACGGAGCACATAATGAGAGGAAATATAATGTTTACGGATCCAGTGCTTCTATACTTAGAACTATTCATGATAGCAAACTTACGAGTAACAGTCTAACAAACGAATGAGCTTATAAAAATATTTCATTTCGATCTTTAATATCAACAAAGCGACATTTACTCTTATGATTATGAATTATTTCGTCTTTGTTTTATTATTGCCCTAATTCTGTGGATGTGGGTGTCAAGAACACGAATAACACATCTAACTCTGAACGCGAGACCAATTTCATCTAAAAGTTTGTGATATAGTTCTAAAAATACAATAGTTTATTGATCGGTGGTCGGCATCGGGTCCCACAGTTGGGGAAAGCAAGAATCAGGTTATTTATTTTGCACTCTTCAATTAACTATGTATTTCCTTTAGCTCAGGAAGGTTTGGTTTTGAAAGAAGTTGTGATTGTTATTTTATTATATTTAATCTTTGGTTAAAGACTATAATCAATTGAATACAATATTATTAAAAAATTACTCAACAGTCAAATTGTTTAAAGTTAATATAATTAAGAAGTATGCAAACGCGCAATGAGTTTTAATAATATAACGGCTCATTGAAATATTTCTTCTTAATAAATAAAAAAAACTAACTTAACTTGACCTTAATAAGTAGTCATCAAAAGCTGTAAGGAGGTAACTTAAGTTATTAAGGCACTCGGCTATAATCTTTCCTTGTTAAACACCAAACGACATCGAGGGATTAATGTCTCGAGATTATATCTACTTCATAAGGGATTATGGAATTGCGATTATTTATTCATGATCAAGGGATGCGATAAGCTATTCTTACAAATACGACATTATAGCGTTTAAATAGTTTATATTATTAGTAATATACATATCGTTTATTTATGTTTATGTATTTAAAGTAAATGAATTCATAAAAAGAACATCGACAATCAGTTTATTTGAAAAATCGAGTTGTCATATACTCAGTTACATACGTAAACGCTTCATAAACGTTAAAACTGCATTGTCAAGGACGTTGGCAATTTGTTTTGCTGAATCAAAGAGTGAGGAAACTCTTAGGAACAGCTGAGATGAATCCCGGACACAGGTGGGTTGACTGAATTATATTTAGAGACTTGACTTCAACGTTCATTGTCACCGAACGCGAGCCAAGGCCCAGCTGATACAGATGCGATTTGGCTGACCGATGCTCTGCCGAGTGCTCATCGCGGCAAAATATAAATAAGAATTATGCATGATTTAAAGTGACAGTTCGGTTTGGGTTCAAATTATGAACGTAAATACCATATTTATAAACACTATACTTAAATAGATACTGCCTGTAGCGAATAATTGAATGAGTAATGAGTTTAACAGATAATGTTAAATAAATGAAATATTTGAAAGATGACACTAAGTCAACACCACAAATCAGATTTTTATGAATGTTTTAGGTAATCATGTATACCATGTAGTTTTAAATCTATTGTTGGAAAATATATCCATTCATTTGTGTTAAATGAAGGCAATTTGTGTTGAAAGCCCTGTTATTATTATAATTCAGATACTAAAGGGAGTCAACTTTTAATGAGGGTGTTGGTTGGTTATTATTAGTATAAATCAATAAGCTACAGAATAAATTTTCTGTTGTTATGCAGACGTACAAAAGCCAATTCGAGATAAATTATGTAAGTGAAGATTAATGTAACGGAGTGTATAGGTAGAGAACAATGGATATCAGTTAAGCGGAAAAATAAGATGAGGAAAAATTATGGCACGTGATATCTTTCTACACTCTATTGGGAAGCGAATAAATCTTTAATGTCCATAAATCCACAATCCCTAAGGGAACCAACATAACTCCATATTTAACTTAATATTTCAACAATCAATACAAAATAAACAATGTACTGAATATTACTACACACTAGTTTTCACATATTTGTTTCCAACAAAATGTAACATCCAATAAGAATATCTATATATAACAATTAAATGACTCATCCACTTTGTTCATATAAAAGAATTACGAAATAGCTTTATTGTATAATGCTTGAATGAGCTATTAACATTATGAAAATATAGCGGTAGAATTTGTTCGACGCTGTCTTTAATGGTGATATTTAAGTGCTCACATTGTTACTATACAAAAATAACTACATATTTATATCTTAACGAGAGCAAATTTATTGATGGGATATCTGCATTATATATAATGATAAATTAATATATATAAAAAATAATTTGTTAGGATTTTCAAATGGAAAAAGTCCGTACCTTAACACTAAGAACAATATGAAGGTTTTCTGAAAAATGAGGCGGTTTGAACTAAAAGAAAATTTACTCTGAGAATATTATATGAAGGACATTTTTTTATACTGTATCTTTATATTCAAAGATTGAAAATCTTTTCATATTTTAGTATAAATGTAAATAGTGAAATGTGTAAAAAAATAAATGCATTATAGTTGACCCTAACTTAAACATATATATATCGCTCGTATCGATACAAAACTCAAACTATGATATTCAATGAATAATGTTGAGAACAATCTTGCATTCATTCGTAAAGGAGCACAATAGCTCATAGGAATAAAATATTCAATGGAATAAGACAATAACAAAGCAATGTTTACAAAGGGGATAGACTTAATAGACTCGTAGCCACTGGCTTTTGTGATTTCATAATGAATAAACTTTATTTATTAAAGACTTGAAGAGGTTTATTCACTTTGAAAATGATTGTTATATTGAATTATCACTAAGAAATTTCATTGGAACAAATCGCTACTTCGTTATTAAGTTCACTGAAGAGCTATTCTGTTGTAAGGCCTTAGCTTTAATATTCTAAAGTACCACCTATCTTGTTAACGGGTGAGTTCGAAGTCTCTATAGAATTATTAATTCCGCAATCAGGAAAACGACACGCGAACCTATGACTATCCCACATGAAATAAAAGTAGGGAAACTGTTTTTTACAATAAAAAATACTATAAATCATTACCGCTAATTTTTCTTTACAATGCTAATTTTAATGCCAATTATGTGGATTGCGATCGTTAACCCGTTCACGGTATTCAATACCTTGTCGTTTCTCCTCAAACCCACGTGTCACCAGCTTTACAGGTACTAACTTTCTTCTGAATTTAACCAATTCAGGGTCCTCACCATCCATCATCACATGATCACTATGGTCACCCATTCAGGTTACAAACACGTTTAACGTTGTTTATTATGAAACATCTTACGAGAAAACGTTATGTCAACCCTAGTACGACCGTAAATAATACACAAGTCAATTCTAGTATATACAGAACTATATAGTAATATTTGAAGTATGCTATTCAGTGCTTGGTAGTCAGTCTGTCGTCTAACCCAGTCCGAACATAATCTCCGGATCCTCTATACGTGTACATAAGCTAAAGATCTAATGTGCTAAACCCACCTACGTATGTGTGGCCTCACCCGCAATTATCACCTTGTCCATTATCGCATACACACGTCCAGTGCAGACACCACAAAGAGGTTTGTCTTTGATTTAGGTTTAGCTTAGGGCCTCAAATTACGAGTATATGTGGGCTTTGGTGCTAGTATTTAGAGACCGGAGTTTCGGATTAGGTATTTCATCACAAAAATAAAATAGGTAGGTTCGTTGTAAGTATAAATAAATAAATACAATACCTAACTTTGTAATAGGTAGTGGATTTGGAATTAAAAAAGTTATTTGGCTTAGTTGTAGCTTTGTTATGATTTTAATAATATGTCCCTGATATGACACGTAAAAAAATTTATCGGCAATCTTATCAAATGTGTAGGCGATTTCAGAGAGTACGTAACTTGTTGTTCTGAACGAAGAAGATCAATACAATAACGAATTTACTTTTTTTTATTATGTTATCTCAAAAATTTATATTGATTACAAGTACAAAAGTCATACATTTAAAACTACATAAAAGTTATCAGACCTTGATTGTCTATTACCTCTACTAATCTATATATGCCACTCCTCTGAACAAAATTGAAGACTATAAAATTACATCACATGTAAATCAAACTCAAATGTTAATTACAAACTACGTATAGATATAAACATTCAATGGTAAACGCTGGTATCAAACTGTATACTGATGAAGCATTTATACGGCTTATTTTAGTTAGGCTACCGACATTATTATCAAGACCTAAATTAGTTAGCTAATTAACTAATTTAGTTAATAGTGAAACACTATCTCTCCTTTCATAAACGTTTGTTTTCGTTAGGAATCATGTTTAGAGACTTTAAATACTCATCAAGAACACACATTGCAATTTCAATTTGTTGTTTTCATAACATTTTTATAGCACTGAAAGAAGGACAGTTATTGTTATACTGACGAGGGAACCATAACATACACGCACATAAGGACCTTGTTTTATTTATAAATAATATTTACTCATACAAGAATAAGGCTTCTAAAATAGTCTCAACCCACAAAAGTATTACTAAGTACACATAAGGATATCCAATACCAATTTACCTTTCCCGGCCATTGTTTCTTTCTGAACCCTGACAAATTAATAATGCACAAACATGGGCACCAACTCGGCGCGTAAATAAATAATGAGAAACCACGCGTGAGACAGACCCGTGGCATTTGCCTGTTAAAATGTCAGAAATTCAAGGATCAATTTGGACCTGTTGAACGCTAATTTATTAAAGGTCTCCTTAATAATGAAAATATGGTATGTATGTTACGTTAAATGCTACGTTTCCTTCAATACTTCTGAAAATATTACCAACATTATAAATATTCGGTCGATACACGGTTACGGTTTCATTGAATTAACTCGCTTACTTGGTAAACATAAATATTTATGTCGACCAATTTTTTTAATAATTTGTATGTAGTAGAGTATTCAAGATAGGATCAATGTGATAACCTGTTTTAGTTTTAAGGTGACCAATACACAACTTTATTTCCGGTTATTTAGAAAAAAAAATGACTCAGGTTCATCTGTGGTTTTAATTTGACACAAAACTAATATTATTAGTCGGATATACAAGCGTTAAGAAATTGAAAACAAAATATTCATTACATATTATTCGTGCGAATGTTTTATTTTTACAATTCCAATCAAATATGTCGTCGCCTAATTCAGTAAAGTGCCGTAACGTACACTCAGAAGACTTTTCTATGATTATTTATTTGTTCAAAACATTGTTGATAAATAAATCTGTGTTGAAATAAATGATGACATAGATAAGGTGTCAAAATTTATTGTACCCACGCCTTGTTGACAAGCTCTTGTTACTCATTAGCGCAAATTTATGACTTTCATTTTTCATATTGTCTTATTTAAGTAAGTGTTCCGTTAAAGTATGTTAATCATAATTATTTGTGTTCATAATAATTGCGTATGAAAATAAATGCACGTATTTCATAGAGCTGAAATGGTTGAGCTTTGAAAATATTTATCTACAAAATAGACGTCACTTTACTGACCAAAATATTACAGCTTGTTGCTTGTTATTACTAAAAAAATATATAGCAAGATGTTTATGATCACTGTATACAAATAGGAGACTCAACATCTGTCTCGTCGGGAACATACTGGTGATTGGTTATAAAGAGACCTTTGAATAGTAAGTAGTTTAGGTAAGGATAGCTAGATAGTTAAATATGTAAGTAAGTTGGTTAAAAAGCTCGAAGTGATCTCTAGATAACATGAAAAAGATTTTCTTTCGTCACAAAGTTGTGACTCCATATATTTTTTTACAAATTTTATACATCACGATTTTGTGTCTATATCTGACATCAGGGAGTTCATGAATCAAGCCACTTTTCATCAGATAGTCAGCACTTTACGCAACGTTCTCAGTTCCGAAAAATATGTTTTCACTCACCGTAGAATAATAAATTGATCACTTACATAGAGTTGCGCAGGAATAAAATAGTATGTCGGATATTCTTAGCTATATTGTTTTCAAAGCGGGCGTAAGATTTATCTAGTCAATATATAATACTTACAACATAGGAAACGTTCGCATGTTTGGGTATTCTAAATTGACATGTTTACTTGCTTTTACGTGTGTACACAGTATTACAGGGTTCGAGAGGGACTGACCACATGTCAGCTTTAGTTTGTTAAAGCTTTAATATAGTTTCTTGTTTGTTTTGTGTTCCTTTATCCACGCTAGATACGTCATCATAGATTCTATTCTCAAACTGATGAACAGAAACATTGCAAACAGCATTATTATCTGTTGGCCGTGGAATTACAAAGGTTAATGGCTATCTAATTTAACAAGATGAGTTGCGAGCGCTTTCGACTTAATAATCGCTTTGTTCGGAGACCCTCTTAATTCGGCCAGCCAATTAGCAATATTTGTTCAATTGTTAATTCCTTAATGAAGTTCAAAGCAGTAGTGTCTATTACGTACCTCATTAGTCTTTTTGTGAGTAGATTACTGATTGACTGACATTAAAACTTTTATATATGCTTGTATTTATAACCTTTACTATTTCAAATATACGAATACTGTAACTGTGATAGATGTGAAGTCTATGCACAGGTTTATGCAGTATATAAATGTGTTCTAAACCATTACAATATGCAAAGTTCTTACGATTACTTATACGATGGAAACTAAAAGTAATTTCTACACACTTATAGAATTTTAGTTAAAATATGCTTTCCCAATTTAATTGGCTAATGGGTAGGATGTAGAACGACCCACTCCACTTAATTCTCCAACTTAAACTTTTTAAATATAAATTAATAAATTGGATGGTAAAACCAATTAATTGGTGATGGGTTGCAAGCGGAATAATTTCCATTTATAACATTTTAAATAAACAATTTTAAATTACATTATAATTTCGGCCGAGTTTACAGGACAATAATCTATTATCTATTTATGTTTATAAGAAATTTGTTAGGTGTCTATTGGTATGTATTTTGGAATATTTTAGGCAGGTTTCACTATATTTAGCCGCTTGTTTTCCATAGAGGATTAAAAATTTCTTTACGCAGACTTAAGTATAATGTAACAAGTGTATAAATAAGACTAATTTTCATAAGCACACTCAAGTACTATTCAACAAGATTTTTTTTTAGAAAATCATATATAGTATGATATGAGCGGTTGTCCCGTTCCCCTGAAATCTATTTACTATTACAAAACATTAATCTAATACAAAAAAATATAATATTAATCTGTATTCATGGTGCTGGTCACTGCATTTTGCAGCTACTCGCTGTGTTAATTCGAAGTTTAACACCTGGGTAATCAAATGCGGAATGTGAGTGGAGGCACGTACCACGCGACCTCATGGCAAAGTTACTCATGTACTGGCTGTTGATCTAGGCACTACGTGTTGGATATTATCCTAAGCTTATGGTAAAACCTAAGTGTTCAGTGCTGAGTACTGCAAAAACTCGCAGGTGTATAAGTACATCGATAATCCTTAGTTGTATTTGAGGACTTGGTAGATTTTTTTGGTGTTCGTATTACATATTTTAACTTTCTAACTACAAAGAGTATAGTAATTACTTTTAGCCACCTCAGATATTTAAAACCAAATATTAGCTATTAGCTTTTCTTTTGTTACAAGAAATTGATATTTCGAGTTTTAAATAACAACTAGATCAAAATTAGAAAAAATATTCGTATCCTTATTAATCAACCAGTCACTAAAGGAATCAGAAAAGCAGGGTTAATTTTTATCCTTGTCTTTTGTAATTGGCAAATGCTTGAAGAGACAGCTCTTTGAAATGTTAGTTCAGGTACAAGCGAATGACATTCCATTAGATAATGTTTTGCAACTAGTCAGTGTGGAGCTTAACAACTAATTAATTGCTTTGAGATACACAACATACGCCTTTGATGTTATTTTCAATGCAGAATTTGTGCTTCCAGTGAAATGTTCCGATATTTTAAACCTACATTTTGATATGGTAAAAAGTACCGTGCGTATAAAGTGTTGGTGTGGTCCATATCTTTAGACTGTTTAATAGATAGTTATGATGTTTCCCTCAAAATTAAAAATACAGGACTAAATACATACATAAGAGTTACAGACAACAAAAAGTTGAAAGAGTTTAAAAGATACAGACATTTGAAATGTTTCTGCCATGAAAATTTTATTAAGATCTTCAGGTTACAATGAAATGCATTCAGGGTTAAAGTTACTACGATAATGAAAAACTATTTTAAAAGCATTGGGATACTGGAAACCTAGTTTAAACTGCAGTATTCAAAAAATGTGCTGTAGAGAAATGACGGTGAATCTTTAAACATTAATGAAAATTGGTAAGCACCTCGTTTAAATCCTCTTTGCTGTCGTTTGTCCATATTATTCCAGTAAAATAAACTTTTCGTATAAACTTTCACAAGCACAACCTTTAAAATTATACTCGTTGTTTCGTTAGCAAAAATGAGACTATGATATGTGTGTAAATATTTGTTACATGATAAAAAAATCAATACCACTATCATTCGTGAAATAAGTACAGGTACGTTATTAAATGTTATTGATTCGTTTTCCACGTAGCAACCGTAAGTGCGTATGTTATAGGCATTTATATTTCGTTTTTTGTTTGCACAAGCCTGTACATACAAACATCAAGTCTCGAAGGAATTGAATTAAATTGAACTTGATTTAAGAGCCAGTGTTTTGAGCAGTTTTGACTACTACTTTTACTTTGATGGATGACGGAGACCCAAAGTAAATCAGTCTGCGAATATGACATTAGCTCCTGGTTACCTCGGTAACCATCTATGTAGTTATGTCGTCTATCTTATTACTTATTAGCTATGTAAAAATCTATAAAAAAGAGTTAAATCTTATATCCTCTATATAAAGGTGATACAAATGAACCATAATAAATATGGAACTTTTCAAGTCTTTCAACTATTCTAAACATGAGATTGATATTTTTGGTCATTCATATTTTAACATAAAAATGTAAAATGCGTAAGAAGTTTTGTACTTTATTGATACAAAGCATGAGAATAGTCATGTGTATGAAGCTATTATCATACCGTTTAGTATCGATTGTCAACTTTGTTTGCTTTTTGAGTTAAAAAAGCGGAATTCTGTCGTTAAAGTTTCAAGTTCAATACCTTTGTTTTTGTACACTTCACTCCAATGAATATTCAACGTTTATAAGAAAACTATTTCTTCAATCACGACAAGGTTAGCAAGATATGGATATATCCTACTCACATATTGTGGGTGACCTTTTTCTTATTGGTTTTGTTGGCGTATCTGTTGATAGTTTTCTGATAGGTTTCCCGGAAATATTAATATTAGAATGAGTATTCGAGCATTTTTCTCAGAGCTTCTATTAGACCACAAAGCTATTTCGGCAGCTATTATACTAAAAGCTGATGTATTTTTGATAACCATGTGAGCTAGTTTTAAAATTCTTTTAATAAGCGTAGTAATTATTTACAATTAAAATACACTTGTAGTAATTTATTACTTGGTAAGATAAAACGAAGAGGCTTAATTTTTGATTGGTATTGGTGCTAATTAGTTTGTAAGCAATATAAATGATATCTATTGTATCTAAGAAGAACGTATGATTTCATATTAATAAGGGATTAGCCGATTGTTGGCCGTGGTTGATAATTGGATGCCAAAATAGACTCGATCCGACTGATACCGGCGTGCGGTTGGTTGACACACTTTTGTTCTTCGGCCAAGTGCGTTCCGAAATAAATCACTGTTTTGAACTGCAGAATTCTCAAACGGTCTATAAATAAAAGTGTCAAAATACGTTTTATTTTCGTAATTACAGGAAGGTCTAGATACACATCTGGAGGAACGATCTGTCCCGATTGATGTTTTTAATGGGATTTAAATAATTTTATTCCGGTTCCATTACTGTAAAGAATGAGACCGACACTATCGTGGTATTTCATAATTACTCTTCAATGAAAAAAATAAAACTTTAATCTAAAACATGTTTTTATAACCACACAAAATGATATATACTATAGGAAGTCTTAAATATGAAAATTAAAATATTAAGGAGTATAAGAAAAGAGAAGTTTTATATATAATTTTAACATTATATAATTTTTCACTAACATTTTAAGCAGGTTTGCACCCAAAAGGATAACGAAAATAATCAACTAATTAAGAAGAAAAATAAACAAATAAATTATAAATTACTATTCGTTTCTTTTGACAAGCCATATTACCATATGCCTAAGTAATGTGCTAGTTAGCTACTAGCTTATTGTCAATCACGCTACTCCTTTTTGAAAATAAGAAAGGCAGTGGTATGTTTGTTTAAATTTCCTCACAGAGACGAATAAAAAGGCCATCACCCCGTAAACATACAATAAACAATACATACAAGCATTGCAACGAGCTGACAAACCATATAAACTCCAAACGCCGCACATTTCGTTTCTAAGTAAAGGCACCTTAAATAAGTGTACAGTAGAACGTGGTTATAAAGAAGCAAGTATGTTTGCTGACGCAGCACAAAAGTAACCCTTAAGCAATTTAATGTCGCGTCATCACATTTTGATTACTTTGGCTTTTCAGTAAAATATATAAAAGACTTAATGCGTATTGATACAAAGAAATTTAGTAAGAAAAGAAAGTGTAACTACTGAAAAGAAACTGTTACTACACGATGTTTATTATATTTATATTGGCCGTATTAAATTTTATGTGACATGACTTACCTTGTTATGACGCGTTCCTCAAGGAAGTTGGTTGTAAATGTCATATAAGAAATACCATACGGATTAAATTAAGTGGTTGTATGCTTCACTACAGCTACTCATACTAGGGAAATATTAATAAAAATACATTTTCTATGAACAGGATTCAAAAATCATTTTTATAATACAAACACATAATCCTTCTTCTGCATATGATATATTTCTGCATCGAATTCATTATTATATTAGTCTTTTTAATTATTAGAAGTTTATATCTATTATCGTTATAAGTCTATAGTTTAATAAGTCAAGCGATGATACCAAGAAATTCTACTTAATCAAATATTTTAACAGAAGAATGTTTTGAAAAAAATCCAAAACATTTTTTTGCATGCCATTTTCAATCTTAATCTCTATCTACATTTTCTTCTAGCGAGCAACCCTCTTTTTCAAGACTATTCATGATTTTATCGTCAATGTCTCCTTCTCATTTCTACGATGTTAATTAAACTCACATGGTTTTAAGTTTATAGCATTGTTTTGTTTCTAATTTTTTTAGCAATTCCATATCTGTTACATATTTTTTGTGAGAATGATACAGAATCGATCCTAAATCAGCGATATAAGTGTGTTTTCTACAAATCCACTACTTACTTGGGATTGGCCCTCGGGACAATAGATAAATTGCTTTATCGAAAGAAAGAGTCCCGATACTACTATCGGTTTGTGTTCAGTTCACTTTATATCTATCTATGTGTGTTGTCCATGACACTATTCGCCACGGAGACATTAGCAAAAAAATGCACTTAGTCCTTTTATCCATCTCGTGAAAGACACAGGAATCGCCTTGGTTACCTTTACCATTGGGGTCGAAATGGCATTATTATGGACAATGGGTACTGGTTGCAAGCTCTACGTCCAATAAAATCTTTTACGACTATCCTCTTAACACCTCTCTAACAAAGGCCGGATGGAAAGGCAGCTAGTTTATACAACTAGTCTGTTGGTAATACGAGAAAGAGTGAAATCAGCTTCATTATAGACTTCATCCTTATTTATATTATCGAGTGAATATGAGGAGGTGTATGCGAAAGTGGTGTGTCAGGATCGGGACAGATGTGGATCCGTGATCTCTGACTTTCCCTCTACAGGAAGTGGGCGTGATGTGTATAAAGGTATTATATTCAGATGACATTTATCAAGCTGACTACTTTTCATAGTAAAAGTCTAGGTAGGTATAGTAATCAAATGCATTCGAAATACGTGTTGTTTTGACACGGTATTTTGCATAATCGTCTCGCTTACAATCGTTTCGTATATTTACGTACTGAGATATGTTAGTAAACGTAAGTGCATATAACATGAGCGCTCGTTTACTGCCAAATCGTATCAATTGCTGACCTCTCATGTCACTCTTCACTCTAAATTTATCCCGGGTTATACAAAGATACAGTGAGTGTGTGTAACAATAAAAAGTAAATTGGCTAACCGATTACCTTAGGAACGCTTCAAACTCTCTTTTTCAGAGCTACGTTTTTATAAAAAGTAGCCGAGCATAGTATTATAATTAATACTCATTTGAATAAAGTTTTAAATAAAAGGTTACTAAATTTACTTCTTAATGCATGAGGGAAAATATAATACTATCGTAGTCAGTATTCTTGTTGCAAGCACTCAACAACTTGGTTTAATATTTCTTGGTTAATAATATATTCCCACCTGGGTTAAAATGAGCCTTTAACAGTTTTATTACCTAATTAACGTATACTTCAAGTGGCAATGGTCTCACAAGAATAATAAAAAATTAAAATTTTAAGTTATATGAATCATATATTTGTCTTTCATAAGACATTTTTTACGTAATATAAATTGATATATTTTGCAAACAAATAAATGCTAATGTTGTCTTTTGGTAAATTTACAATAGCAGACATTCTTAAAACATATATAATAATATAATATTTAGGACACTATCACACCAATTGAACTAGCCCCTTGGTAAGTTTATTTAAGAACCTAGACTGAAAAAGATAAACAATTCGTTTAGTGTCCTGAGCATAAATATGTGTAATAAGCATCCAGAGTCTATCAAGAGCTTACCTCCAGACAAATTTAAAGTTGGCGCTAAAGCGATTTTAAAGGGAAAGGGTTACTACAAAATAAAAGACTATCGGGATGATGTAATGTGACGTTCCATCTTGGTGTGATTGCAGCTTCATGGTGCATGTTCTTATTGAGACCCCTTTAAGTACTGGTTGGGTGCGATGAATGGCTTATTAAAGAAACAGAAAAAAGGTCAATTTTTCACGTGAAAATGTTTTTTTTTACTATTAATAAGTGATTTTATGATCCTTATATTGAATAAAAAGCACTTCATTTCAATTCACTTGTGTTAATGGTACTAGTCAACGATATATACCTGTTTATTTGCTATGATATGTTGTCAATTCATAAATACCCAATAATACCAGTTGATCAAAAAATAAATAATATCGAATGCTCATAGTTAAATGTAAGTACTCAGAATAATCACGTAACTTCAATAGCAGATTATAAATTTCTTTAGAAAATCTAAACAGACGATGAAGTTTGTTATCTCACCTCTTTAGAAAGTTCATTATTACAAGGATAAACTTTGTTGGAGCACTTGCAAGAATCTAGGTAGGAATTCGTAGCACCATAAAATGATCATTAGTAGAAAATTATTAGACTGTCCCGATAGATCAACTATGTTTTTTTTTATAATTTTATCTATTCAGCCGTAATGAAGGTAAATGATACGTAAATAAAATATTTTTTTAATTTAAGTTACCCGAACTACAAAATATTTTTAAATATTAATTGCAAGTCTTAACTTTAAAGACCAGGGAGCAAGGTTGTTTATATTATTCACTACGACGAATGCACAACGAATTTTATTATTTAATGTAGGAGCAATGCAATTTTAATCACATTTTAAAACTAAATAATAAAAATACACTTACCGTAAGCCCAAGAAATAAATTAAAAGTTCTTAAGTTAGTTCGTAACAAAGATGTACTCGTAATCCGACCAACTTTAAGTAGAAACTAAAGGGTCAGAGTCCATACAAACTTTTGACGTCCACAGAGTTGCACTCAAGCTGCCATTAGTCAGAGTGAACTCAGAAAATAATTAATGTGGTCAAAGAACTTTTATTCCAGGGAGACACTTATGTATACCAAAATAAGTTTCATAATTATACGACTGAACAAGCAATTTGCTAGGCGATTGCGGTGGTGATAGTTTTATGCCTGAATAGCAATTTGATTATTTAATAAAATTGGATATGAAATTTTGTATTTTATTGATATATCTGAAATATATGCATATATGAGATGATTTGCCTCTTAATTCTTCTGAGAGAAAGAGAGAGCCTTAGGTTTAATACAAAACGTGGGCGATCGCATGCAATGTAATATTGTCTACTCTGAACTCTTTTAGCTCTACGAGTCAGTTAACTTTCTTGTAAAAAAGATTTTATAAATACTCGTAATATGTTAATTAATTTACATTTCGTGACATCTCATAGTTTACAAAATTATAAAGTAATTGTAGTGTTGTGAATAACTGGTTGTCTATTCAAAATATGATCTTAAAGCTAGAAAGAAAATTAACACTAAATCTCCTGTTCCAAGACCGAGTTTGAAAGTGGAGGAACTCGGAGTAGTAAAACTACCTGCTAACAATTTAATAGCATAATTAACTAACTCCGTTACTACGGATGAGCAGAGGTAGCGGCTAAGAACAGATGTTCACGAAAATCTATGCGGAACTTTATTCGGTCCTAACTTTGTAGTGAATTTCTTTAGTACGTACCTCAGACACTGAGAGAACTTTAATATAGAAATTGAGGTGATGAGTTAGCAATTGTTTTTGTGTATTGGGTATCAGGCAGTTTATTACATCAATTCGTTTCTACATAGTTGGTTTATCTTTTTTACACAACGATACTTAAATTGTGGTGAAATGTATACGCTAGTTGAAAAAATTTAATGGCTGAATTTGGGTGCATTTTTGAACGGTGAGCACATTTCGCTTCTTTGTATTTGCACAAAGGCAACCCGGCACAATGGCATATGTACGAGTAGAGGGCCCGGTGTATTTACTTTGCTAATTTTAACGAATGCGCATCGGCTTTTTGTTTTAGCGTGTTAGCTAGAGGTGATAGTTTTCATTTTTTGCTCAGAGAACAGCTGAGTTTAGTTATAATAAATTTTCTGGAAAATCCATACCGATACTACTTATTTTATAAAATTAGTAACAAGCTATGTTATGTTACATTTTATAACTTTAAGTCTTATTCATGACAACCTATGTGTCCTTAATTATATTAAACATCACTTTAAATATTTTTTTTTATTTTCAGAAGAGTGATTGAATAAAAAAAACCAAAAAATAAAACATATTTTCCTATGTGTACTAATTACTACTTTAGCAAAATGAGTATTCATCAAATACACCAGAAATTTCTTATTTAACTTACAATAAATAGTAAACACTAAAAAAGTAAACAAGCTAAAGGATAACAGAAACACAATTTTCAATATATTTTCTATTTTTTTTTGCACGTAGTCGATAAATAAAATCCTCATATTTTGTAATTGTACATTTAGCGAATTTCGTACCGCTTTATGTTTGAACAAGGTGATTGAATGTTTACTCTGCTGATTTTTTGAAAGAGTTCGTCTAACTTTCAGGTTTTATTTTAACCTTGTACTTTATTTATCAGCACAAAGAAAGAAGTAGCATATAAATTATATGAAAAATCCAATGTATCTTTTCGAATGTCATAATGTCCGATGTTTTCATGACTTTTATTATTTCGTATTTTATTATCAGAAAACTTACAATAAAACATTTTAACAAAATTTGCAGCAATATCAGAATGGGAAGTTTTTATTTGTGATCTATGATTAGAATTAACGTAACTACCAGTTAATTGAGACATCTAAAGGGAAGATAAAGCAATTCTTACGCTGTCAGAGCTTTTCGTTGCCGTTGCTGGTATAAACTTTGAACTCAAACACAAGGTCAGTGTCCAACTAAATTGCACGTTCTACACGTACTTGCACAAACTCCACACCAGTTGCGAGTCAATCCCTAACTTAAGTTGTCCAAAGTCTTATTTGCTACTAAACACAAGTACAGACTACAACTGAAACAAAATACCCTTTTGGCAAATTAAAATGACGTAGCGGAAAAAATACATGACAATTTGTTGTGTTTTGTTTTTAACTGAGTATGATAGATAACTACATATTTTTCACGACCGTTAACCCATTGAGCACAGAGGCTTCATTTACCATTGACATCATTGCGAAAGGTTGGTTTCATTGGTTACTATGCGCAGCGTCTATAAATATTTTGAGCCTATATACATAGTTTTATTACAACAATACTTATTCAAAGCATTATCTAATAAATTACACGAAGGGTCGTCTTAAGAGGAATGTAATTGAATCGATATGATCTCACAAAAATGATCGATGCCCTGCAAAAACTTCCTTAATTGATTGATAATGACGTATGGAAAGAGATTTTCTGATAAATATTATCAATTATTACGAAATCACACTGAATGCGCGGATAAAATAAGATGAAAAAACAATCAATTAATCATAGAGTACACAATAGTTATTATGTTGTATTTTTTCCACATTTTTACTATACCGTGTAGCACATCAAAGAAATTAATAAAACGCATTAAGCACAAATTCTTTCATAACGTATTCAGCTACTTTCAAATTAGTAGTAGTGTATTATAATATAATTATAATACACTATATCATTATACCTTGGGAATTAGCTAATCTAACTTTCGCGTACCTATCTCCGTTTAAGTACATAAAAAATATTTTTCCTTGCTGTTCCGTAACACGGCGATCAAATCCGTATCCTATCATTTTTAATTACTTAATCCCATCAGCTGACACATCTCCGCTTAAAGAAATCTACTACGATCTATATATAACAAACGACACCACAAGTAATGAAATTGATAGAATCATGACTCAGCGATGGTTTTCCTCCGTAGAATAACGTAACGAAACCATAAACCAAACCACCTGCGGCTGTTATTTTAAATTTGCGTCGCAAATTAGGTGTCATTAAGAAATACCTCGAAACCGCCGTGGCCCCAGGGAGGTATTTTACCCCAGTAAAGCAAAAAAACATTAGCTCCGGTCCTGTGGGGTTACTGTATAAATATATAAAGATGTTGGTCTGAATTCGTAATATGCTATATAAATTGGATTTTAGAAACGAGACGGCTTGTTACTACATTGTTATGAGATGATGATAAAATATCAATGTAAATACATAAACAAAGTAATATAATAATATATAATATAAACAATTTACTAAATAGAGTTGTTATGCTTAATACAAATGGTTTTAGTAGTTTTTTATGACTCTAGTACAAAACAAATCTCACTCAGAAAGTTTTTAAGACTTTTACGTAACAAACACATTTTTTTTGGGACTAAGACATAAAATGTTTTTGGAACTCCTCTGTATTTGTTTTCGTACCAACATAAATAAAAAGGGTTTTATTGAAAACAATTTGTCGTAGCACGAATAAAAAGCCAACCATAATCCTTTTCATCAGCACAAATGCGTTAATTGTATCTTGTCAAAGGATCGCTAAAACACATAGCTTGGGGCTGCTACATTAATTACAAATTCATATATATATGAATGGTAAAGGCTGTATGTATATATTTAATGGTACTAGAAAAATAAAAAAACGCTGTATTGCGTGACATTATAGCTCGCTTCATCTTAAGGTTAGTAGGACATGGAATATCAAGGATCGGCCTATCCTATTCGTGATCCATATTGCCTAGAGACTGAGTTTTTTACACATTACGTTGAAGGTAATGATTGAAAAGAGTATTTAACAAATTACTTGAGACTCACTATGCTGAAAAGAAGTACTCTCGGAGTCTCCTTTAAAAATAATAAGTTTTCGTATAACTATGTATATTCTTACAGGCATAGTAAGCATAACTTAATGCAGCCTAACGTTATCAACACAGCTGTATTTTGACATTCGTACAGATTTACATAAGCTTAGTTTTATACTTACTATTTGTTATTACTTATATTTTTATTAGTTATGAACTTTGTACCTCAGGTCGACATGTTTAAATGAAACATATGCATAAAATACATAAAAATAAACACAATTTCAAATACAAAACGAAATTTCGCAGAAATCAGTTCAATACACTCATTTTATTTGCGGTTTTATGCAATACAATTTATAATGGAACTCATTAAGGATTTTATAATTAGTACATCGCGAGTTTTGGTCCTATTGAAATTTCAATAGCAGTTATTAGCTGAAAGGTGCCTATTAAGCTTTCCCAATTTACCTAAGACGAAAAAAGTTTAACTTTTTAATGAGACGGCGGCTCATGCTGCTGCTATTGTGTAAGGGTGCTCGACCTCATTTGTGGAGCTTCCGTTTGCTCTCGGCAGGTCACATGGCGTTGTTCATGCCTCTTACACGACGAAATAAAATTTAATAATGCCTATTACAATTGAAGGAATCAAAAGAACAAATAATGTTGACTGCATTTACTATAGGTGTCAATAATTAAAATTTGTTATGCCGCTGGATGTGGATTTTTATTTTATAGTCATATTATACTATATTACTGTGGATAAAAAATAATATAGGTATAATTTCCTATGTAACAAAGATAAATTAATCAAAAGAGTTTTCGTAATTAATTGCCAAAGGCTATATCGTTTTTTCTCTAACCTTGGTCAGGTGTTACTTAGTAAACACTACTGATACTCGTATATACTTGGTAGAATTTAGAAGCTACATTCAGAAGTCTCACGTTTCCCTTTCACGGCACACCCTTTTAAGTGACTTGAAATTCTAATGCAAAACCTTTTGTGAGTTTATGCCTACTCGGGAGTACCTATTTGTATACTTTTACATTTCCGTCCCTTAGGGAAACTCAAATAAACATGTTCCACACAAAGGCTTAGGAAACTAAATTGTTGCCAGCGTCAAATAAAACAACTGAAACGTGGTTCACAAGCTTTGCCTTTTTGAAGCAAACAAGAACATGTTATTTTCGAGTATCACGTGCTTCAAACAGTTTTTGTGGAAATCGAATTATATTATACTCCAGGTACAACGACAATGACAATGCTCGAAGTTGTAATTATTATAATGGTTGGATATGAACATAGAACTATAATTGCTATATAGAGTTTTTATTAAACATTTACCGGAACCCCAAAAGAAGGAAATTGTACGTTTGATTTTAGTTATTTGCTTCTTATGTACATGTTATCAAATTGTTGAAAAATCGGTATTCAAATGTTACAGGTACTGTGTCCTTATATTATTAGATTGAGGACAATGGCTCTCTAATGGAATAATAGTACTGATAGTTGTGACGTAAATATATAAAAATAACTATTGAATACGCTTAGTTTTAAAACGTACCAAAAAAGGAGCATGGTTCACCACTACAAAAGGTAAAATAATGGTATCTCTTCATTGGAATTTACTTAAAGTTTTTTTATGTTACAACTGAGCATCATATCAAAAATTTATCCTAATTAGTACATAAGGATACTAATGTACTCGTAAAAATATTACAATTAGGCTATTCCAGTTTTTGTGTTGTGTGAAAGAACCTTGAGCAAGTGTTGAATAGAACCTTTAAGATATATTGACAACAAGAGTTAATTTAATTACATACTAAATTTAAATTCTCGCGATAAAATTTCTGACTTTTTCACTGAATCTAAAATGAGAAAGAGTCTGCGGAGGCTTCGTAATCAACACTCTTCAACCGAAATAACTTATATTTAACTTGGGCGTAAAAGTTTTTTTGAGCCACTTTCAATCTTCGCTCTTGGTCCACTTGAAGCGTAAAGTTTTGAAGATATCTACTCGTTAAAACCGAATGAGATGGATCTCGTGACCTGCTTGCGTCGCGGAGCCTCTGCATTGTTGGAGCACTTGACCCATTTGAGACAAGTGCCGGCTGATGGTGTGAAAACACGATATGTGAATAGATTTCTGTGCAAACATCATGGAAAATATTAGTATAGTATATCCTCTCAACAATGGTAATAATCATACAATTCATATAACTGATTAAGATTATTCTTATCTCTAGGTTGATGGAACGTTGAACAGAACTGCGATAAAAGAAGAACCACTCCTCCCTTCCCTATTAAATACCTTTTCCCTTATGGCTCAAATATTTTTCCTGAGACATTCCTTAGAGTATTCATGAAAAAGCTTTATTACATTCCAAAATACCCTCTCAAGTTTGTCATGTCATAGTGGCAAATAGTCTTTTAATCTTTGGGAATCGAGATTTTAATAGAGAACGAGAAGATCTTTACTATAATCGGTGAGGAGAGAAGCGTGATCCTCTTCGGAGGGCGCAAGAGGCCGGCGCGATGCGGTCTCGCCAGGGATGTATGTAATATACCCTGCGGAAGAAGTAGTGTCCCTGACGTACAGTCGCTCGGAGCCGCGCCCCCGGCAGCGGCCGACGCTTGACGTGCTGAGCGGTCCGCTCCCGGCCGCGGCGTCCCACCCCTCCCCGCCCCCCGCGACACCCCTCCCCAAAACGGCGCCCCCGGAGCATGCGGAGCGCGCGCCCGCCTCGCCGACGCCCTCTGTCGAGCGACCGGCTAAGCTGCGCGAGCGCACCAAGGCGAAACTACTCAAGAAGCTTGGCCGTCAAGAGGACACCGAGTTCGGGAAGATCGTCAGGACTCCCGCGCCGGATGAGTTTGAACTCCCCGCCCCGCTACCCACCCCGGCTTTCTCCAGGAAGAACATCTTCGACAGAGACTTCGATGCTCTGTTCGAGGTGGCAGCGACGCCCCAGTTCGGGGCGCACATCCGCGTGACCACGCCAGAGCCGGACCGGCGCTCCGACGTGTCCGCGCTCTACTTCCCCTCCCAGTCCGAGTCGTCCGCGAGCCTCCTGCCGCCGAGGCCCCACTCCGAGCCCTCTCCCTACCTGTCGGCGTCGCACAGCAGCATCGGGCCGCGCATCTCCCTCGAAGGTTCCAACGAGTGACAGTGAATGCGTTTGCAGTGTGACCTAACTTCTCACCAATAACCCAACGCCATACTAAGCATGAAGATGAACATTCTTACCCATACAATGTACATAGACAATTTCGCTTCAATAACTCATATGACTTAATTCGTTTTTGTTGAATTGTTTGATTTGTTTTAGTGATCTAACTAATGCATATGGATCTTTTATGAAGATATCATTACAAAATAATGTTTTAATTACAGGAGCAAATCCCAAACAGAAGAAAGTAAGTTTCTTCCGAAGATTGAGTCGCTCGAAGAAAGCCACTCCACCGCGGACTCTGAGCAAGATGCAACAGCAGTCGGTGGAGATGGTGCTGCGAGAGCTCACACATCCACAACACAACGAGCAACTCAAGAATCACCAACAAGTTACTTTCAAATTAGTTAAAACAGGTAAGATATTAATGTTGCATGAAGGGAAGTGAGAATCTTAAATATTTGAACTTATTCGTATTAATTAACTTAAATCAAATTCTATAGTAATCCTACAAGAGAGTGTCCTTATATACAAGTATATGTATGTAACAAAAAAACACGAATATTCATTGTAAAACACAGACAATTTTATCCAATTAAAGTGAAGTGTTGAGCAGTCGAGTCCCCAGTGAGCGAGTGATGAACGGCACCCAACTTGGCCCATCTGTTCGATAAACAACTAATGGCCCGATAGAGCTCGGACCTCTTCACTCTTCCTTAAATTCTACTCTTTATAAAATATTATTATCTTTAAAAACCTTCCTAATTTTTGTAGCATTCCCTAAACACAATTTTGTTTTTATTTAATCCGTAGCTTTTTGATTGATTTAAGCCGAGCCATGTTAAAATATGTTGTTTATTTTATTGGATTTGAAAAGCTCTACTTTTGCATAGTAAAACAAGTTTTTAATGTCTAAATTTTACTAAAATTATCATGATATATGAATGAATGAGTAAACAAATATTGTATAAATTCCATGGATTCATATTGCTCGTTCATACAACGTATGTCTAGTTGTTACCATTGAAAGTAAATAGGTTTTAAATATTACATTCATACAAGTCCAACTTACATAAAATAATAATATCTAGAATGTCTCAATAGTTTCTTTTCATATCCCTTCAATTAGATTAACGTTTCGGTTTTTCGAATTATATATGTATATTGGATATTGGAGCAGAATCAGAGCTTAAAGCCAACACAATCCTTACAAATGTAAACGGGTCGGCAAGCAAACCTCAACCATCTAATATTCCGAGTATGTAATACTAACCCTCAGGTTAACTTTGACTAGTGAATTGATTAATACATAATAAATGTATTAATTAAAACATCATACGTATTAGTTAGTTCACTGAATTGCGGTTGGGATGTAGATTTCTCTTGAGCTTATGAATTGTACTCAAATCAATCCCTTTCGGAGAAGCCAGAGCTTCGGAGATCATATACTAGACACTTTACTGTGGTGCTTTGGCTATTGTCCTAGTTAAAATGTCATTCCATTTTAATGACTTATTTAAAATAATAGAATGAATCGATTATAAATACGTTTTATACAAAAGTGACATAAACGCGTCGATATATCGTTGCATATAGCTAAGAAAATCATTATAGAAATGTTATTATTTATTCTACATTGTATTGGATTTTTGGGCAAAAAAGTATCCCAATTCAGATACTTTTTTTCCCCAGATAGTTTAGGTCCAGGTCAGCACGGCATAAGCGTAGTTACAGGATTAAAAACACAAATCGTAACACAATAAAATTTATTTAGAAAAAACAATTAATTTTCTATATGTTAGTTACCTATCCCCTCAAGGATTAAAAATCTGACATTCTTTCTGTACAAAGCAGAACAATTACAATACATTTCCAACACACATTCCTTCTACTGCATACAGGTAATGTGTGATTTAATTAAATATTAATTGAAGTGGAACCATCACGACTGAGTGATTTCTTCCCTGATACGTGATCCAATTAGTAGAACGAGAACGGTTGTGATTGTGTCCCAGTAGGTATGAAGCATAAAGGAGCAATCACACGATTCAAAATTATGATGAATATAGGAAATGAGAAAGGATTTAGGGAGATTTTGTTATTTGGTATGATTAAATGGTATATATGAGACACTCGCAATTATTATTAAATTTTACAAGAAAACGGTACTTACCAGGTATATTCTATAAACAAAGTATTACATTTGCTAGCTGAAATTTCCGTTATGTTATCAATATACCTGGTTTCGAAACTTATGTAAATTTCAAAATTATTTTCCTAAGAATAGTGAAGGAGAGAATTTTATATCTTCGAGGTTCTGTCCTCTCTATAATTACACTTAGAATAAAGGGTAAAAATTAATAAATCATCGTACACAATATTTTTAAAAAGACAATAAATGCTCTATATTCTCTACAGTCAACGTGCAAAAGTTCCTTGTCAATTAATTTTTTGTTTATATTTTGTTCTGAAACCGTATAACTTATGCATCAATATGTACTTAACAGTCATTTTATATTATAGAACTCATTTTTAGTATAAAAAAAATACAGTTATGAACTCAATCTTTATCTCATTGTACTTACTTAATTTAGAACAAAAATTAACCCAATTTATCTCGTCAGTCTTTATTTAAGCTTAGAAAAGCATAAAATGTTGGATCACGGCACGAGGCATTTTGCGAAAAACATATTATTTTTCTGCTTTGTATAAAAAGGGTTTTTTAAGGATGAGTAATTTTGGATTACATTCCATTCCGCGCTATTCTAGGACCTAATTAAAATTATTTACTGCCTCTTACTTAAGATGATGAACAGGTAAGACGGTTTGAAACCCGTGATGAAATAATTATTCAAAAAGTGAATGGTAAACATCGAGCTGACGAAATGCGTACATACTCGTACCTATACTTACATATACACACATGTGATATCTACGAGTATAATTCACGAAATGATCAAAAACTTCCTTAGAGCCACGTTTACTTTAACCTGCATTAAAACATGAATGAATAAGGAATGTATGTAGGTGTCAAAGTAGCCTTCAGGCAAAGCTCTTCCCAGTCAGTCTTGGTAAATTTGAAAATTAATCCCAGTTCCATATGAGCCACGTAGTATGTGTATACTCCTTTCCACGCTCTCTATATCAATCTTCTGCACTCACAGCCCTTTGTATTTTAGATTATTCGACTACACTGAGCACTTTGTGTATCAGTTTTGCCTGGCAGCTTTTTTATCACGTATTGTCGCATGGTTTGCGAATAATAATAAACTTAGTGCTTGAACAGAGCTTGATATCCATTCAACCGTTCTCCTGGTAATTTTCTCCTTTTGTTAATTCTTATGAACTCATACTCATGTCCCTTCAGACACATAGTCACTCATGATCCTCAATCCTTTTTGAAATAGAGAAACCATCGGATAAATAATATTTGACTAAACATTCTATTGTGATGATGTCTTTCGAAGTGAAAATAAAATTTTCCTTATTACATGTAAATGATTAGGATGAAACATTAATTAATTAGCGTACTACGAAAACATCAGATTGTACTTAGAATATTTCAAAATAATCTAATTATATCCAATGTCACTCAGTTCAAGGAGACGCTGACGAAGTGTCATGTCAAGAATTAAACGCAATTAGCCATTATGACAGTGATATTGTTTTGAAGTAGGAACACATACTAAACATAGGTATATACACTCATATTAAAAGATGTTTTTACTTATTCTATAGACAGGGTTTAGTGAAACACGGTCGGCCTCTTGAAAGAGAATACAAAATAGGCGTATTGTCATTACTAACGTATACGCTATATTTGGAATAAATATCATTGTTGTGTATTCTCTTTAAAACAGTTTAATGGATTTTGCTTTTAAACATTAATCTAAAATCAGTCATTTGCTTACTATGAGAACAAAAGAAGATTACTAACATATTATTCGGCTAATGGACGACAATAATTTTTGGAACTTTTAAGTATAAAGCAACGCCCATTACCTTTATCGTACATCAATCGTTATATCTCTGGATATTAAACTAAACAAAGTATACAATATCAAGCGATTTGGTCAGATTGCTTTTAATAGCTTAGCTGCGTAGACGTTACGTTGAAAATGTTCAATTTAAGATTGAAAAGGCGTATTCGAGTCGTGCTTCAACGGCTTTATCATACCTGTGCTAATTTGAATATGCATGGACCTAGTTATCTTGTTAGGAAAGATGTGCCGTTTATTTTGCGCTTCATATATTTCATAATTTATATCCTCATATGGCTGGCTGTATTTTTTACTATACGACGCTATTGTGTACATTACAAGGAAAACGTGATCCGATTTACACCAAAAACGGATTACTTGCAGTGGAATACTTCTTTCCCTTCTATAACTATTTGTGAAATACCAAACGTCGATAGCATTTGGACCATCACGGAAAGTTTGACAGGCAGTGAAGACAAGGATGAAATTAGCAGATTTATGGGCGAAGTCAGTTTCTTTGACGGAACCTGCTACAGTTGCGTTTCTTTTTGCGAGTCTAGACCTCTAAAGTGCTCTGCCAACTTCACGGAGACTATCGCTTACTACAGAGCCAGTTGTGAAGGTCTGTTGAAATACTGTTTGTGGAAAGAGAGAATTATTCATTGCTGCAGGCACTTTCGGCCGATCGAAACGGAGTATGGAATATGTTACACGACTAACAACAAGCACGCCGAAACGGATTTTCCCATTTTCATAACTTCAGCTAAATCAAAAAGTTTGGAGACACTAGAGATCATAGCTGCTCATGACTTTGAAGCTTTCTTACACTCGCCAGAAGACATACCGTTTTGGAACATAGAGTATGATCACCGAATGATTGTACATGTGGAATCAAAAGCAGTGATTCAGTTCTCTATATTGGATACAGTTAACGACCCAGAGGTGTACACGATAGCTCCAGAAGTACGAGGGTGTCGTTTTCCTAACGAAATCCCTTCAAACTTTCGGGTTTATAAATACTATAGCTACTCTACCTGCATAAGCGAGTGTCGCTTTGCGGCGCAAATCAAGTTGTGCAATTGCACCCACCATTTGTCACCAGCTGTTTATTCTCAGTACTACTGCAACCTGGACGGGCTTAAGTGTTTGACGACACGCTACGAAGATTTGCGCAAGTTAAAAGTGCCCAATGTTGTAAATGCAAACTTGGAATGCGAATGTTTGCCATCATGCACCGAACCCGAGTACAATGTCGTTTCGAGAAGTACGCAAGAGTCGGGGACAAATATTTTGACGTCCTCCGTGAAGTTTGCTCTGAGCAATAGGCCGTACGAACGCTTTTCGAGGCAAATTGCAAGAACCACGTTGGACCTAGTTGTGGCGATGGGCAATTGTTTCAGTTTGTTTTTCGGTGCCTCTATTCTGTCTATTGTTGAGGTTGTGTACTACATTTGTTTGAAAAGATGGAAGTATAATAACTAATAAAACTACTTTAAAACTTATTGAAATATTCATATTACTTTCGAAGTTCAAACCTTTGCTGTGTTTATTACTCGAGTATACTGTGTAGGAAAACAGTAACTTTATAAAATATCACCAACTAATAAACTTAGTTAACAAAATTTAACGTGTTTTATTTTTACCGTACAGCACCAAAATCACTGAAATTGTTAAAATGAAATATAAGTTAATTTAATGTCATGTAGTTTGTATAATTAAATTTTATAACTTATTAATGTTAAATATTTGTAATTTCATATTATCTGAATAAAGATTTATTATTATCATTAGTACCCCTTGTATAGTTTAGGTTATTCATCACAAGCAATAGTCTAAGTCGCAACGATGCGGAAACTTGCAAGTCACAATGTGCATTGAATATAACTTGATATGGAAACCATGGCTGTTTACGCTATCTTTGTAGCGACGCCACGATGATACGAACAATTTCATTTTCGCACAATTTTCACAAAACTATCACAATGATCAATGGCGTAATCATTTAATTCAAATATTATTACTAACAATTGATGAAAAAAGGATTATATTTAGTCATAAACTTAACTTTCTCTACAATGGACACGCGAACTTGTGACACCGATAAATCAGCGTGTAAGAACCATGTATTAATATAAACTTTAACTGAAGATGATATCAAGTAGAGATCCGATAAAAGGACATCGCTGCCTTCAAAGGCCTTATTTAGTTATCTCTCTAAGTGTGACATAGATTTCCTCAGTAATGGAGCACTTATCGGCCTAACGAACTAATGTGATGTGCGCGGATGAGCACTCTGCTTTGAAGAATAAAATAACTTCTCTATAAAGCTCCAAAGATTATGATTTTCAGAAGTCTGGGCTAAGGTAAAGTTTGCCGTACATGAATAATGAAGATACGTATCTTACAAGGCCAAAATAATAATGAATAAGCTAATTTTGAATAGAAAGTATTTAT
This sequence comes from Leucoptera coffeella, assembly GCA_030578115.1. NCBI lineage: Eukaryota > Metazoa > Arthropoda > Insecta > Lepidoptera > Lyonetiidae > Leucoptera > Leucoptera coffeella. The sequence goes on from JAMBLF010000752.1 coordinate 159,323, forward strand.
ACAAAATCAAAAGTTGTATATTATTCGATTACGTCTTTATATCTTTATATTAAATACGATAAGGCTCTTTTATTAAAATGAAACCTTACTACTTAACTATTTCTATATGTAGGTATTACAAAATGATCATCTACTTACATAAAGTTATATAACAATTAAGTTAGCTTTTCATCTGCAACATTTTCTTTATGAATAGTTGTAATTTATACCTCGTAATAAAACAACGCCTAAGACCTAAGTTAATTAAACACGAGATGCTCAAAGCATACCATATCTTTATTGTTAAATATGGCCCTTTATTGCACGTTAGCAAATTTATTTAGGGACTTCATTATTGCGTGGCGATTTAGTTAGGCTAACAACTTTAACTTTATAAAGATACAAGTTAGTTAAAAAGAGTTAAATTTCGTTTAAGATTAATCTATTGGAAAAAACATACATCTTCTTAATTATTCAGTAAGTTTACGGGGATACGCTTGATTGATAAACCTTTCATTGCTCACCGTTATACAAGAATCAAATAAAATTCTGATTAGCACCATGTAGCTCAACAAGTAACGTACCTATTATTATATCTAAAAGTAGCTCTTATAATCGAATGAATCTCCTCTTTACATAAGAATGCGTATTATGGTTGACCTACATTATCATGATCGATGCATTTTGCTCATGTAGGTATCAAAAAATGAATAATTAATGAGCATCAGTGCTGGTAAACCGGGAGGGAAGATTCGGAATTTGAATTGCGTAGTGACTGAACAAATTTCTCTGAAACGATATAGCACTTTAAATAACACAGCGATTATTTACAGCCCCAAAATACATAATGAAATAGACGATACGAGTATCTTAACACTAATAACCCTTATAAGGTGACTAGGTAATATAGTTTAGGCATGTTATCATCACAGTAAAAGTGATCCAACACATCTGGAATTGTTGAGTTTGATTACAAACAATGAATTTTTTTTAAATGCTGAACACGAAACAAATGTAAGTAATTTTTTTTTGTGTAGCTATGTCCTGGCAAAGTTCTGATCAAATCTCAAACTGATTCATTAGCATTGAACCTTTTGATGTTAAGATGCATTAGTAAATATTATATTATATTGGTATAAATATGCACCCTGTTATTAGCTAATATTCTCTTTGGACAACGTAATAATATCGTTTCAGAAGACAATAGGCGGATTATAATGTACATGCCCAAAACTTTATTTGAATACTTGTTAAAATTTATCACGAAGCATCGATTTCATAGGATAAAGTTTCCGAAGGCTTCAACTTTGGAAGTAAAGGTACGTCGCCTAGGGGATTCTTTGAGGCATTTTAAACGATCAATAGATACGTATAAGAGACCATCGTTTACAATCGCCTAAGATTTTAGTCTGTTTTTGTTGTTGAACTATCTGTGGTTTTTTTAAGCTTAGCCACTAACTGCTTAGGGCTAGTCGATATACTGAGATAAAAACCGATATCACTACATAGGTTGCCAGTAACCAACATTATAGGCGGCCATCCTACGTTACTTCTATGATATTGAGTGGGATAATAGGTCAACAACACGGAGATAAGTTATAATGCTTAACACTAGCTAGAGTAAGTAAATTATCACATTTTTTGCATCAATTTTATTCCAATATAAAAAATAATCTTGACAAATATCTGTTACAGCTCTAAGCTCTGCCAAATTAAATATATGAATAATTCATTAGTAATCGTGTAACAGGCAAACCGAGAGATATTCCAGTGTTTTATATTCAATTTTTCTTTCAAGTGATTGCATAATTTCCCTTTGATTATGCATAACCAGGTCTCAAGCAGAGAGCAACAAAGGATTGCCTCCATTAATATAATTTGCTGAAATATTTTTCAAGAACCGTTTGTATTTATGACAGAAATAGACAAAGATTTGTGTAAACTACCAATTTGCGTCTATGTAACGGAAATTTTTTTACAGCATGTAGGAAGGTGACGATTGAGTAATATATACATAAAACAGTTCACAACCATTATCCTTTGCCGAGTATTCAAAGTTTCGCTGGTCCATCTCGGCAATTGCATAGATAATAATTCCATAGTCACCTCAAACCCACGTGTTAACCATCTGACGCGTCCTAAGTAAGAAATTAAGCTAAATTAAAAGTGAGAACAAGATTTAAAATTTTCATTGCCTGAAGATTGTAAGACAAACATGTTAGAGTATTCTCCGAGGCTTGTTAATCGGCCCAAACCGTTCCAAGGTGACTACAAAGAGACTATTACCTCGCGGGGGCGCGGCTGTGTTCAACTTTATTCAGGAAGCGGCGCTAATTAATGAAATATACCACGACTGGGGAAAACTTTTTAGTGTGTTAATTTATTCAGCATTGTGTTCACTGGAATTCTTTTTGATTATTCTGTTGGAACAGACCGGCACGCTGTAGTTTGGAGTTGTATACAAAATGCGCTTGTTAATGCATTTGGGTTTTAACAATCAATTATACGAGGCGACGTCTACATCTCGTAATATTCATAGGATCCGGACTTAGTATTATTTGATTACAGACTTTTCTAGCCAATTCATTTTTCAATGATTTTTTATTTATACATCATACGTTTCGTTAAAATGTTTAACTTATAACTATGTATACATACTAGGTACTTACTTTTTTACTTATAACCGTGTTTCTATTTATACTAAATAACTTATACCAGCATCTATTCACATAACAACCCTTTTCAACGTGATCGTAATACACTCTTTCAAACTAGAACTTACTCCTAATGGACTTGTATTAATCTTATCGCTCAATGTCACATCTAGTACCTTTACCGCATTTCAGGGGTGTATTCTGGTTAAATATTTCTGACAACACTAATCACGAATCCCATTTCTCTAATACCTTATAACATGAGTAGTAGCTCATACATCCTACGTGAAATTAGATATCTAAGTACAATGATATGATTTAAACCACAGCGTTGTTTAATTGGGAACAGCCACGTTGTAACGTAATGTACGTAGGACGTAGGTTATAGCATAAACTAACATATTTTTACCGATTTTGCCCTTTGAATATAAAAAAATCGTCTCGAACAGAGATAAGTTCTTCTCAGTCATCATATAATTTCTATTTTATTTCAATGCATATAGACAATTAATTAAAACTGAGTGAAATCATATCGTTTGTATTCCAGTTGCCGATTTCACTTCACAACTATCGCAGCTGTACGAGAGACATGCGTCGGAGCTTCAGGTCCTCGTTTCAAATTTCAGAAAACGTAATGGAGATCTGCGGAAAGAACGGTGAGTGCTGTACTTTACAATGAAATTTCATTTCAAAGTTAGAGGAGGATATACAAATGGATTTACTATTTTATTTACTCTTTCTATGTTCGAGTACATTATCACAATAAATTTTATATTTGAGGCAAGAGAGAGTAAACATTGTGAGGGAACCTGCCTATTCATTGGCACAAGTAATAAATAGCTACTGCTCGAATAGCGACACTGTTTACTACATGTCACATTGAGAACTGACTACCTGGTCAACAAGTGGGATCTAAGCGGTCATAGAATCACTAACTCTGCAAGTTTGTGTTCTGTTTCATATACTAGAGGTATTTAATACTAAACAGCAGTACACTCGAAGGTGCTATTAAGTAGAATAAAGAAAGCTCTCTCGGCTTGATTCCCCAAAGGTATAAAAAATTGATTTAATGTCCTTGCCGCTTAGCTAGCCTGGGCCTGCTTTTTTATTCATAATGTCCCAAAGTAAAATTGAGTTCACGTAAAGGTTTCTTTGAAAACAAAAACGAGTTCATAGCAAAATAGGTTTCATTTGTTACTACGGCGTTGCGCGATAAAAAGGTATTTAATTACAGTTTGGCTTGAATGATCTGCAAGCAAAGCATCTTAATTAATAAATTTGTTTTAAAATGTTTGTTTTCTGTTACATAAAACTACGAAACGCTGCAATAGATGAGAGACAATAATTTTTATTTTCAATTAATTTTATAACTTAATATACTAACGCCACATACTAAATAATTTTAAATAGCACAATTTCTAAATATTTCCTCCCGATTGATGTGAAATGGTTAGATACATACTTAGTTATTTGATACATAAAAAGTGAACCAATAATAATTAAAGTTAATCGAAAAGATTAAGACATTATAAAAGGTTACCTTCAAGGATATGAATGTTTATTGAGATGTGGAGTTTCGAAGAAATCATCATAATCCCTAGTCCGGTATAAAGCTCTATTTATTCCTTCTAATATTCGTATAGTGTGAATAGAACTTGTGATTGAAAATATGAGGTAAATATATAAACAAAATATTTGTATTGCCTAGTTAATTATATAGTAAGTTTAAATATATCAAAGACGGAACTATAATTGGTCAACTTTAGTAACTTCGACATAAAACAATCATTTATTAAGTAGGTCAGCTTGGAATTTAAAGCATTATTTTCGAAACCACACCAAAATATACTAGTACAAAACTCGTAGCATACATTTACTACAACTTGGTTCTACCTATATAAAACTTACAACAGACATGTAACTGTCACAAAAGAATGTTCTTTTTGAGTTTTCTCAGTATAAACATTTACATAAAATGGATTATTCCAGAGCAAAGAGTGAATGGTATCTTTTTTATCTCATATTCAATTTCGGAAAGGAAATCGAATCACAGATGTTTCGACACGAAGACTCTCCGTTTAGGAACATTATCACTTGCGCGAATTTGTGCGACTCATGTAAAGCCTGATTGAAAATGGTATTTTGACGGATCATATAGAGTATTTTCACAGGGGTGCCTGTGAAATTTACAGTTTTTATTTATTTTTAACTACATCAGTATTGTCAAAAACTTCGAACCACAATAAATTAAGGTACACTTATTTATAGTATTTCTTGACAATAATTTCAGTTTTATGAGATTACGTTGTAACGTTGAAATTATTACTAAACTATCAGACGTACTTCTGAAAGATTAGAACTTTAGGTAGTGTACTTCCCCAAAAGATGGACAGAGATTAGTAGCAGTCAAACGATGGTGGTAGATTATACTTAGACAGTTATATGAATGAGTATGTTATTATACTAAAGTAAGGTAAATGGGTGTGAGTGAAGCAAAAGAGATTTGCCAGGTGTCGATCTATCTATCCCGTTAGGGACTTTGAAGCGTTAATATATGTATGTAATAATACATGCACTTTATTACTGTATTTACAGTGCATCGACAGTCAATTATGAAAAAAATATTATTAATTATTATACATTTAATTGCATGACACGACATAACATTCTAAAAGCAGTCTATTTAAGTTCTATCAGCCAACATGATCGGCTTATATCCACTAAAAGTTTACTTTAAACAGGTACCCTCTCAATCTTTTTCGGACTTCTATCCCTCTCATAATTGAAACTAAACGTGTTTTAGGTGTAAGAGTGCATAAGGTTCAGCGCCAACAAACACTTTAGGTAGCGGACCAGTACTTTGCATTATTTATGAGGTCGGGGCCTGAATTCAGTCACCCATCCTGGTAGACGCACTGCGGAACTTACATACTCCTTGGAACTCTAAAGGATATTGGCATAAGGTTGTGTTTACCTCGGCACGCCCGCAAACTATAGGCCGTTCGCTAAATTCACTCGCCACAGAAGGAAATATATTTACCATAATCGTTTTTGTAAGATCCACTGAGTATAGTTTTATTATCAGTCGGAGGAAAAACTACATGTCTCGAATAATAAATTGTACACAACTTGTTGTTTTTACTTATAGAAACTCTATTGACAAAACCTTCGTAGGTGAATTAGTTGTCACTAAATCCTTTGACCGTATGAAATCCAACCAGTACCACAGTCTTTCCAATCAGTACTAGTTTAACTCCCGGCCTGTATTCTTGTATACTGTGTCAGTCTATTAACAAAATGTTCAGGCACTCCACAAATCAAGCAGATAGTGCCGCCCACACTACCTTTATATGTTGGGTCGAAATAGAAATTCTTCCCACGAAGTTCAAAGTACTGTCTAGACTTTACTTAAGTCAATTCAAAGAACTCTAAGCGTTGGCGTAGATTAAACTGGTCATTGTAAACGCGCCACAAAGAAAGTGTAGCAGCAAATAAAGCCAACACATTCAATTGGCGAAAAACGTTTGTGCATTTGCGGTATAAACATTAGAAAAGCTGTAAACCACATTCACTTACGGAATTAAATTTAAAAAACTAAATAAATTTTGACATAATTTTGTTCATGTTTAAAGTTAACTTTATCCAATTTGCAATCAATATTTTTAAATTATGCGTATTATATGACACAACACGCCTAGAAGTACTTTTTCTTCGTATTAATTGAAATTATAATATTAATGTTATCTAGAGAATAATAAAAGTTAATATAAAATCTATGAAACGTTCAAGATCTGAGACTGAAAGATTTTTAAATTGAAAGTCGTTTAAGCGTGTAGGTAATTAACAACCATCGACAATTGATTTGGCCTTCATTAAAAGGAAATCCTGTGTTCTTTATTTTCATATTAAAGAAGCTAACACCTGCAGCTGTAACAATAATGAAATACACGGAAGAGTTTTGAATATCCCACCCAAAATAAATTAGTTGCTAGCTCTTGATATTTATAGTAGCAATTAGCAAGCCATCAAATATTTATTAATATGTTTCAGTTAACGGAAAAATGGATTAATTTAGAGACCCATAACTGATAAAAAAGCTTTTATATCACAATTTATTCTAAATATATATTTAAGTAAGCACCTTATAAATACGCATCTATTTACCCGAAAATAAACTTGCGTCCGAGCGTGGTAAAAACGTAAACAAAGTCCTCTTAATCCGAAGCCGACCTTGTCATTGGCTGGCGCGGCACGTATGTTCGTGATCTTGACAGCGGCCTGACTTTCTCATGGATATTGAACGTGGCATTGGCTTTTTGATGATGTCCGCTCCGTTGGCAGATGCCCAGCACCAGGTGACGAAGTGTAGCGGGTCAACCTCGGACCGATTCAGGAACTACATTCCGACCTAATTGTTATTGATTTTTGACGATGCGATGTTTATTAGCGGCTGTCGGTGGCAGATGTTTTCGTCGTCTTCAAATCGATTTAAAGTGACATGAGGTAATATACAATAAACCAGATATCTGTATTTAAAATAGTGTATGTAAATCTATGAGTCAGGTCATATTATATTCTGATGCCAAATTAAATATAAGTAAACATATCACGCGTAGTTTATAATATACTCGTAATGTCAGGTCAACATCAAAACAGACAAAAAACGTGTTATATAATCGACTGAACGATATATTAAAAACGATATATAATTGAAGGACTTGGAAATATAAAGGGATATTTTTATTTTAATGTGACGCGTGATACGAGTCTTTCCGTCTCTAATTTGCAACGGCACGGATAGCTGAACTGAATATGACAAGCCTGTGTAACTCCTATAATATTGTAACTTCGCTTCCATTCATTTCGGAGGCTTACGTTTTGAAACGAAATAATTTGCGAAGCTTCTGTACATAGGTACCTGTTGGAGTTTGAAATATTAATGAACATAACACCGAAAGCTGACTTCAAAGAAACGGCTTGACTGGATACAATGTAGTCCGACCACAGCCACTTAACGACCGCCGCAAGCATTAAAACGAAACCTAATTTGAGAGTGCTTACACTATATTGAATCTGCATTAAATATTAAATTTATATATCCCTACTCTCTTACACTTTACGTGTCAATAAAGTTCTGTCTACTTAACAGATTATGAGTTCATCATAATACTGAAAATTTAAAGTATGTTAAGATACGAGTAATAATATGCTAACTGGCATCTTAACAAATGGAAACAAAGAAAGGTATTAACTATTATATGTATATAAAAATGCTAATGTTTATATAATGTCACAATCTAATTAATTCAACCAACAATGATAAAATACTTAGTGTAAATACTATAAAATATTTAATGCTAAATTAGTGGAGGCATACTATTAAAATATGTTTTCATAAATGTGTCGAGTATGTATTGTTTCCGAACCAAATCCGTTTGCAAAACAGTTGTTCAACAATCAACTTGTTGAAATGGGATTGTAGCATTGTCTGTGATAGACACGTTTGCTTTGTTCATGGAAATAGGATTTCCGGCCACCAAAATATGTATATACATTCAACTTATTGAACCAATAAAATACATTAATATTCACTATTTTTTTCTAGAATGGTCAAAAATAGATATTTTTTTGTATTTTAGGGGACACTTAAAATTATATACTATAAAGAGAAATTCATTGCTTTTAACATTTATGATAAGTGGTGTTCAATGAAACATGCAACAATGTTCATTACATGGAAAAAGCAATTTGAGGCCAATTAATTTATTAAAATGGTACAACTTGCAAAATATAAAACATTAAGTTTTTTACTGTAACGATATAATGCTATAAAATATGTATATAAATGTAATTGTTTTTGAACCTATGCTGTTTTTGTGTTTTTTTTTCTATTCTATTCAACCGGACGAAGCTATTATGTTTTCGTGTCTTTGTCTACACCACAAGGGATATTGAGACATAAGATTATGAATGAATATATTTCAATAATAAAACTTATATTTACATTAAAAAAACTGAATTAAAAATTATATAATAAAAAAACAACAATACTTTTTATTATAAAACTGTAATAGTTAGTAAAGTGAACAATAAATTTCGTAAATTGAGCAATTAATTTAACTCAGTCAAGTGAGATTGAAAATCGCATAAGATTGTTTTCAATTTCAACCTGTCTATCGCAGCTTAGACGTTGACTAGCAAAACCTTTTAAGCATTACACCAAAGAAATAGTAGAGAGAAGGCTTAGGCCGCTCGTCCTACATTCGTCAACAAATGGATGTCGTCGAAAAGGCTGAGAAACTGTTTTTTGATGGAACTAAAGTCATTTGTCTTCATAGTTGTTACCCCTTTGTTCACTTGAAAGAAGTCTTTCTCAATGGGATGCTTACTCGTTTCAGGTAAAATGAAATTCAGCTAAGCGAGCAAATACGGTTTCATAAAGTAAATTAACTTTTCAGGAGCAACTTTTATAAGGAAAGCCATTAGGAGTTCAGATTTAACTATTACCTGTCTGTGACTAGTGAACTGAAACTTTACTGTACTGTTTTACCGTTTGTTTATTCAATAAATTGCAAAAGCTTTCATTGCGTTGAAATATTTAAGTGAACTTTATAATCAATTAATAAAATAGATATATTTACATTTAAACATATAGTAAATAAGTATGAAAAATAAAATACTATTGTATTTTTATTAAATATAATAAATGTATAAACAGCTTTATCATAAGTTTATTCGCATGTAAAAATATCTGTATTATTAAAAGAAGCGGGTCTGTCGCACGTTTATTGCTTGGCCGAGTATGAAATCGAGATTTAATCCCTTTCCAGGAAACTGCTTCAGACAGCATACAAGGGCAAACATTTCTTCATATTAATAATACAAATTCATAACGTTCAATCTTTTACGGGGTACTAAGAGGCTTGTTTATAATCATAGTACTTGTAATTATATTCATTGAGTCAATTTATACGACAAGCTTATACAAGCCTATAATGATATGGCAGGCTACGAATAGTTGCTTTGATCAGGTCATATTATGCTACGAGTAATACATATGCAACATATGCGTTATACCCGAAGGAGTTTTCAAAATAATGTTGCATGAGAAGCTTCAATTCATTAATTAGGAAGAACAAAATATCACGAATGCTTTAAAATTAATGTATGGACTTTAAATAATAATATATCTCTTTGCAAAGTATGAACAATAAATTGAACAATATTTCACATGAGGAAACTGTTTCGATACGTTAAAGTGCTCTTCACTCCGTTCGTACAATATTATTTATTTTGCAAAGCGCAAACAAGTCAAACGCAAACAATATTATTGCTCATGCTGACAGCCGAGTGAGGGCTCTATTATTATTTCTATATCAGTCCAGTATTCATAAAAGAATTAGAAACTACACGTCATATTGATTATCGACATTATGTGATTGTTTATGACACGTTGACAAACGAAGAATTATAAACCAATGCATATATTGTACTTCATTATCGAATTTCTTTTCATACAAACGCTTTAATACGAACAAGTTACAATTAAGTTTACATCTAGATACAGGTGGATTATTTTGTCTTTTCAGTTATCGTTCAATATAAAGTAAAAAAAATATGTTTACTGCGACTTGTTGCTATCTCGTCACCTAAAAGATAAATTTATCCCTAGTCCCTTAATCACCTTGGCTAGGAGGAAGAAAAGCTGTCTTCTTATTTACGTATAATGCTAGCACGTGATAGTGCAGTTTAAAATAAATAAGATTACATTCATTCATGTTATTCTTAGTATCTAACATGACTTTTATGAAAAATAACATATACTGGAGTTTCATAACAAGAATGCAACCAGTCTTGAACTTAATATGGAAACGTCATATGAATTTAAAGTTTCCGTAAACTGTAGGAATCGTTTTGGCACGAACTTAAGCGTTTGTTATTGTACTAGTAGTGTTTCGGTGTAACTTTGGCTTACTAGTAAACATGAACATACATTTCACGATAATAGTCCTTTACGGATTAGTCACAGGTTTATGTGTCTTTTTAAAATAGATGAGTAATGAATTCAATAATGTAGAACTAACTTTGTGATATGTTTAGTAATTTCCTGTGTATCTTATTACATTATGGCACTGTTTACCCTTTATAAGATAATCATAATGAATAGGAAATGTGAGTGTGTGTGAATTATGCTACGTTCGACTATTTTTGACGTCTCATTACCTTAATAGGAGAACTATATGTTCATATAGGTTCTTATAGCAGATCCAGCCATTAAAACTGACATGCATTATCATTCAATTTATTGTCACTAACTGTACAACTGTTACTGTGGAAAGTACTGAGAGTTATTTATTATGACACTAATATTATACCAATAAAATACACATACACGACGACCGTTTCGACGACCTCCGTGGCGCGATCGGTTAGACACCTGAACGCTAATCGTGGGGTCCCGGGTTCGATTCCCGGTGGAGGCACAGTTAAGAACTACGCTTTTCTACTGCTTTCCAGTCTGGTTGTTGATTATATATGCTATATATGTATTTATCTATATATATAATATGTATACATTTCTTAAATATACGTTGACTAGTACCCTTAACACAAGTCTTAAATGTACTTACCGAGGGGCTAGTTCAATTGGTGTAATAATGTCCAAATATTATTATTATTATTATACACTATTGGAAGAAATTAATGTCGTAAGGCTTAATTAGTCATCAAAACTATTTTGTATCTAATAAACTTGTGCATTATTGGCCTACTTGTTTATGATGCTACAAACATACACACTTTACTAAGGACTAACGATGTACTATATACACCCGTATAAACACGACTCAATTTCCCAATGGAATAGGCAGACTATCGAACGCCCTCTTGAGGCATCCTGAAACATCTCTCTAGCCTTCCTCACATCCATTAACTTTCTCAAACAAGCTCTTCTGTTCTTCACGCACTAAATACGTTTGTATGAGACACATGTATTTCAAGCCAGTACGCTCCAGAATGCTTTGTTTTCAATTAAATTTTAAACGTCAGTTACATATGATTCAGTGCCGCTGCTTTTGTAGCATTATGTAAAATAAAGTAAACGTAACCATCGAATCGTACTCATGTTCGCGTGTCTTAGTGATTTCATTGTTTTATTTCTTTTGTAAAGTCAACTGTTTTAATATAGATAACAAAGTACATATATGTGTCCAAAAATAAGATACCTTACAAGGTTGGCCCTAATGCGTATTTTTAATTTGATCCAGACATAAAGATAACTTAGTAACGGCTTTGGCGAATTCATCCGAGACACACAATGCCACTTCATGTATAACATTTTTGGCTTTTTGGTGTGTACAGATCCTTAGAAATATAACCCTTAGCTTCGGTGTGATATATCTTAATTTTTGTTCCATTAACTAAATTAAGTACCGAGTATTTTTACTTACATGTTTATACCACTTAATATAAGATTGAAATGTAATTAACGATTTATCAGTCATCCTTCACCTTTATTAGAATGATATAAGACATAAATACAATTACTTTACATACGAAAATTCATTCTAATATGTAGGCACTTTCACTTTAGTAGAGAAGCTGAAGTCGAACACTCAAATCAAATCAAAGTTGTCCTAACAAACTTCGTTAGACACGCTTTTGATGTATGTTTGCCAGCGCAGAGGAACCCACTGGTATGATAAAAGTAATATCACGCTTCATTTCTATTCGTACGTGCTCAGGCGAGGACTGAACCAGGAATCCACTGATTCAAGGTCAAAAGTTTCATCACTTGACTGCCGGTACACCGTTTCCAAAAAGCTAAATTTAAAACGCACTACACTACTTTTAGGGAAAACTTTTATATATTCATACACATAGCTCGTCTACTTACAAAGGAAATAGGTGACATACCTGTTATATTACAAGTACTTAGAACCATCGAATGTGAGGGAAAATACCGTAAGGAAACTAACCTATTCCGTGAGTACTTATAAACAACAATAGACTTGGTTTTTCACAAGTCACCACAAGTGTTGATTAACTGGTTATTTGAAAGTCATTGGTCTCGGATGTCAAAACAAAGACAAACGCATCCACGATCATTAACCCTTGCGGGGTAGTCAGTGGTTCAGGTTTCCATCTCCGCAATTGCGAAGGTAGTAATTCTATGGACACCTTGAACCCACGTGTTGACCAGATAGTCAGTACTCAATGTGACAGGTGGTAAGCTTCCTCACGAACAGGTCGGTTCGGGGAACAAGTAGGTTTCCTCACGATGTTTGCCCTCACTGTAGAAATGTACATAGAAATTCATTAAACTTCTTTTCCATTGGTACATGCTCAAGCGGGATTTGAACCATGCACCCACTGATGCAGAGCCAAGCCCCAAACAACTGAGCTGCGTCTCGAATGTCTATGTATAAAATAGTAGTATTATCTGTTGTCCCTGCCAGGATCCGTATGCATTGATGCTGGGTTTAATCCTCTTAGCTTGACATTAAACGGGGGCGAGCGGTTGTTTCACAAAAGGGTGATAATCTGGTGCGGTTGGTATTAATTATGACTAAAAGCAAGTTACGTTATTAATATGTTACTACGTTCGTAGGGAAATACATAGTTTTATATAATATTTGATTATGGAGGATGAAGGTTGGAATGAAAGGAATATTAATAATAATGATTATTTTTATAGTATATTGTAGAAGGTTAACTTATGAACGATTTTCGAAATGCACAATATTATGCTTATTCTTCAATAAATTTAAATACGCATTAATTTTATATGCATGCTTTTAAAGGCAACATGAACCACAGCATTTTAGGTTGGATAGATAACGCTAACAATCTAGTGAAAAGTATATGCAATGTGAATCAATCGATTACCCAGCAATTGTAGGTATAACCTAACAATACCGCGCAAGTTACAAAAGCTCAGCCTCCTTAGCAAATTAATAATAATAATAATAATATTTGGACATTATTACACAAATTGAACTAGCCCCTCGGTAAGTACATTTAAGACTTGTGTTAAGGGTACTAGTCAACGTATATTTAAGAAATGTATACATATTATATATAGATAAATACATATATAGCATATATAATCAACGACCAGACTAGAAAGCAGTAGAAAAGCGTAGTTCTTAACTCTGCCTCCACCGGGAATCGAACCCGGGACCCCACGAATAGCGTTCAGGTGTCTAACCGATCGCGCCACGGAGGTCGTCAAATTGGCAAATTGGCTAAGAACATAATTATGTTGTTAAAAAGTTTTAAAGAGTTAGAAAGACCGCAAGATTTGACGAATGCGTAAGTCAAATCGACGTATTATTTTCAATTAAAATAATTATTCAATAAATAGATTTTGACGATTCAAGTATGAAATAGTATAGGCGTTCTGAGTGAATCCAAGTTTTAATTCATTTCCAGAACATCTCAATCAAGAATGTTAAATAAGTCTTTTCCAATTTTGCATGGCTAATGATGTTTACGCAAGATCCAGTTCCGCTTTTAGTTGGAGAGGAAAAGCAAAAAAATATAGAAAAAGTTACAGATTTATTGATTTAGTAAAACATTAACTAGTAATACATATACGTGTATCCTCTAAAATCATTCAGTCTTAATAATAAATAATTAATGAGCAATCAAAAAAATATTTCTGTTATAATTCCACGAGGAATCCAAAGATATTCAATACACAAGAGCACAATAGAAATCTAATACGCAAGTCGATAATATCATTGTTTAAGTCTTATAAGATGATTTACAACAATGGAGTATTCGCTGTAGTTTGACAATACATATTGTTATCTCCGTTACCGCTAATTCCCGAGATTATATACATCCATACAAATAATTACTGATTCCCTATAGAGGGGTAGACAGGAATCATGGATCACCATTTGTCCTGATCCTGACAAACCAATGCCGCTTCATTGACACTCATACACCAGAGATTAATATTTATTAATAGTAACAAATAAATTAATTTTCATTAATAGTAACAAATAAATAAATGGTAATTCGTTTTTAAGTATAGTTTAATTTTGGTTTAAGTATTGTTCTAAAATTTATATAAAAAAAGCGAATCAAAACAGCTGCATACCCGGAAGGTAAACTTTTATTGTTCCATAAATATTTCCTAATGAATATTGAAATCTATTTTCAGTCCATAATCAATATCGTTGTAATTAAACAGAAGTTAAAAATATATCAGGGTGTACTTCAGTTAAGAGGAATATCTCCCGGCCATTTAGGAGCCGAGACAGCGGTTTGCGAAGCAATTTCTGAAGTAAATTAGCTGCTTCAGGAACATCTGTAGTACTGCCCTTAGGGCTTTTCAAATTAGGACTATGTAGTCAACAGACTGATACGTAGGTGACGCCCAATTTTGAGGGTGATAGTCTTTAAGTTACTTCACTATTTTGCAAGTGAAAGTCTTCAAGAGAGGATGAGTTATAAACACGTAAACTTTTATTAATATGAATAATATTGTAGGATGTTGCGTTGCATTGGTTATATCAGATTTCATTTATATTTCGCACGCATTCCTGATATAATGAAGTAAGAAATAGAATATATCTATTTCTTGAGCAGTACTAACTAGTTCGTGATTGTTGAGATATCAATATTTCAAATGATATTTATTATATATTTATCAATATTTCAAATGAACTTGTACCATAAAATTCTAGCTGATACCCATTAACGACTAACCTATAAGTAACGTTTAATGGTAACCTTTATGTAAGAGTCAAGGGACCCATTATGTTCTGTTTCCTAATTCAATTTGCTAGGTAACCTATGTCCAAATGACAGACAGCTCCACAGAGTAAATAGACGTTTAGGACTCCCAAAAGGGAGTTTAAGTACCCAATATCCAGTCATAAGTAAACCATTAATAAAATAAAGATATGGCTGCTTAGCTATGTATTCTTGCTTATTATTGGTTTTATTCAATTTAGTGAATTTCTTTGCATTGAAATTGAATCCATATAATAGAGAGGTACAAAATAAAATACGTTTGGTGATATCATATGAGTGCTCTACGAACCCAAAAATGATATAATATCTCATTCACGAATATTAAGTACTCGTAAATTTTTTGTAATCATAATATACTATATTTAGTTTTTACACAAAGTCCCACACATTATACTCATATTACAGTTGGAATTAATTGCATTCTAGTTTATTGTATTACCTGTGACGTAAGCCAGTTACGTGTTATCACATCGACGTCAAATCAAACGTGGGCGAGTGACAGCGTGCTCTATTCACACGATTTGGAATCTGTCCACTTTGGCACGTCTGTCATCGTGGAGTGTACCTACCTACGATATCGTATCTACGAGAAGTGATATGAGAAAAACAATATTACTTATATTATCATAGTGTAGGTATATGTAACAATTTTATAAAAATATCATTTTACCCGCGAACCTGTTTGTAGGATATTTCTAAGAATGCAAAACTCTAATGAAAGTGTGAATCAGAATTATAGTATCAAGAAATTGTATGTATGTAAAATAATACGAGAAAATTAGTATTGTAATCACCATAACATAAAAATACATTTTTCCTTTAATTGATTGTAAGAAATGCTACGAATGCAAAATTCTAATAAAATTGTAATTCAGAAATATAATATCAAATCTAATTATCATTATTTTGCATTTAATATATCTTTGCAATTATTAATGTGATGTATGATTATTGTAGATAGACATAGAATATTCTTGGGCAAACGTAACACGTATTTATCTAATATATGATTTATTCTCCATTGATTTTAGGGTACCTGAGAGCTATTACAGATATTTGCATTCATACGCAACCTCGCCTCAATAGCTTAGATTAAAGTTCATCTTATCTACTGGTAAGGAGCTATCGGAGCTCGTTTTTCATCGGCTTTAGGTCCTATCTCTCCTCCCAACCTTCTTAAGCACTTCCGAGCCATAAAATGACTCGCTATGTGTCGATATTTTCTAAAATGCAGATACATTTGGGTGGCTTAACTAGTACTTGCTCAGGTACATCATTTGAATATATGTATGTTAATTTAGGCTAGACAAAGCCTTTTAGAAATTTAGATAATGTAACGTATTAGAGATTGAAGTAGAAAAGTAAATATGCTTAATATGTAGGTTGGATTTGCCGGTCACTAAATCATTAATAACTGGTTACTATTACCGTACTCTTTTCTAGTCGTAAGAGACGATTTAGAATAGGCTATTTAATTGATACTTCAGTAACTTGTGTAATTATAATTTACTTCAGTAAATTATAATATATTTTTTCATTATAGTCGCTTTAATTTGTACTCTTAAAAGTAACATAATATAATGAATAATAATTTATCACATTAAATTACGTTTTTAACATATGAGACACATCCTTAAATTCTTTTCAGGAGACTGTTGTTATTGATTTTCAGCAATTGCCATTTTTACACTTTGAAGATTTTAAAGTACATACGACGATATACTACAATTACTCTTTCTCCTTTATACGTATGAACTCGTTCTTGAAACCTTTACTGTGAGATAGCAAACACATTGTTGCGCGCTGGACAAACATACTTTACCGATATTGTTGGTCCATTGGATCAACTTCTATTAAATCGCAACCTTAAAAGTAAAACACTCAAAGCCATTTACTGCCAATAAAAGAAAACAATAAAAAATCTAAAATTAAATGAATAACATGAGCATAAAGAATAAAAGAGTTTGCATGAGATAGTTAATGAGCGTGCGTAAGATAAGATACATTTATCAAAATCGTGGCGGTCTATAATATCTCAATCTTTTTAGGGAAGTTAAGGTTTCAATATACTCGTATGAATATAATATCAAAAGCTTTTATTTCCAGGGCCTCCTGTCCATCATCGCTGTTCCTGGCGTGGGAAACGCTTTTACAAGAGGTGGAAACCGACGTGGTTGGCTATAGCAACGTAGCTCAATCACTGGACAGGGTTGTCGCCGCCCCTTTGATCGACCGCACCTATCATCTCAAAATGCAGGCTAGAAAATTGTTTGCCCACAGGGAAGGATGCGAACTAATCCTGGCCAAAGCTGATGATCAATTAACTAAGGTAAGCCTTGGTATAAACAAGTTATTGCGGTGTGTATATTGGCTTTGAGTAGTGGCATATAGTGTAGCAATAATTTACTAGTTTGTTGCGAAACATATAAACAGAATAGCATAGCAAGCATATTAAGTTATAGGAAGAGTTATTTAAATTAGAATAGAAGCTACTTCAATAGACTCGATGTTCTTAAAGAATTTTTTCATTCTAAGTTTCAATATACGTTTTTGTGTTTATGGTTTGTACATACAGGAACAGTTTTTACAAAGACTATTAATCAATGTCATATTCGATTTTAACGTATGACATTGACGAGATGTAGGTGTTTGACAAGCGAAGAATGTGAAGGTAGGTCGGAAATGGTCACAAAAATATGTGTTTTGTATATTTTACACGCAAATGCCTCAAATAGAGAAATTATTTAGGTCATGAAGTTTGCAATATAATAATTTTGATAAACTGCTTTAACGGAATGTATAAATTAAGTTACTAAAAAGTGCAACATATTGAATCGTTTACGTAATTACTTGGTCATATTAAACAACAACTAATGTCTTAAATTTAGTCTATCAATAACCTGTTTCATAAATTTTTTACATCAACAAATATGCAAAGAAATGATATATTTTAAGCACACTTCAGTATAAAACAAAGGCCGTAAGTAGTATTTTATATGGTTAGAGTGAAAATCTGAAGCGAGCTCCTCCATAATGCATCTTAGCCACCAAGGTAGCCTTTGTGGAAATGCGGCTCGAGTCACCGCTGTGGACAGAAGGGACTTTAAACGGGAAATCGCCTTTCGGAGATTGCGACTTGGTTAAGGGAATGGAACTTTTAAGTCACTACACTGTCTGTTTATTTTATTCAAATCAGATTTTTTATTTTATACATTAGGAAATAGAGTCTGAAATTGAAAAGTAATTTCTTTACTACCGCGTAGTTAGCCAACGTGAGGTCAGGATCGCTTGAATAATGACGGTATTTGGTCGAATGATGCGGGTAATCAGGTGCAGTGAATTAAGGCAAACATCTCGAGGAAATCATACTTATCATGTGGATAGGTATAGTAATAATTTGTGGAACGGGGAAGTAACTATTTATCATCTGTCACTGTCAGTTAAATTGAATCGTAGAAAGTTGTCTTACGAAATCAAATAAGAAATTCTCAACTCCTGCAGATGTATTCGTGATAAACATATTCAGAGCTGTATGAATTATTCAAATACTTAGTACAAGTGTGATTGTATGTGGAAAGTAATTAAAAGTTTAATGAAGCAGGGCCGTGAATATCAAATAAACCCCTCGAGTAAACCTCGACAAATTTTAATTATGCTCGTATAACACTGACTTAGCAAGAAACTCTTTCATCTGTATCCTATTTGAAATTTGCTCTTCTTATCACATATGTAAAGGCCTATGTTACGTACCTCACTATATTTCCATTTTAAAAATGAATATTTCAGTGGCTCCATTTAGCAGTTTTTCCAGTCCGACCTAATACACGTATTCAAAAAACATGCGTTCATATTTCCTACGTGCCGTGTCAACTTATAGTTACTCTGTCCTTAGACGATGTTTCAAAAAACCACACTAATAAATCATAAGATATGACGATAAGCAACCCATTTATATGCCACTGCTACGACTCGCGGCTTCCATTGTATATGCTAATAAATAAAGAATCGAACGCATGTTTCTGCTTTTCAAAACTACTTTGCAATCACACTAACATGTACATATCATTAACATTTTGATGAGGATTTTGAGATATAAATCAAAAAATACTTTGATGTATGATATTATACTTTTACTTGAATGGATTGGAGACATTCTTAGTACGCTGCGAGAATGCATGCTATGAAAAACAGAAGAGTATACCTACGTGGGCAGATTAACGGATGTGGATTTAGCGAGAGATTTAGCAAACGATAGGCTCTGTCTGTCCTACCTTTGTGACTAAGAAGTATATATACACATATAAGCAACCCACTTTGCTTAAGATTTAATAGAAGTTAACCTTATGTTATCTTCACTATGGTTAAAAATTCTTTCCGGCAGAATTGTAAAGAAAAAAATAAAAATGTGAATTAACAATATCATTTTTAAAATAATGAATATATATTTATTATAATTTTTGGCATGAGTAAATATGGGGTTATTATCAGAAAGTATGCATGAATGTATTTATTTACTTTTCGTTACTCGGACTTTTAATACGCTATTAATATCGGTTCTATAAATTGTGGCGAAAGGCAATTACTGGTGTAATTAAGGATGAGTAACTTCATTTCAAATTGAAAAGTGCTTATTTCGCAATGATCGTTAATGGCTGCCTCGACTTCGCCCCGAAATGCTTTACTGATGAATTTAAATATAAAAACATTATTATGTAAACAACTTATGAAAAAAGCTTTTAACGATAAACAACCTAAATAACAACAAAATATGATAAAAAACATCTCACAATAACATTTTCATGTCACAATGTGAAAGTATCAGAACACAGAGAAACTTTTATCCAGATCGTAAATTGTGAAGTCATACGTCATCCGCTGCTCGTATCCGCAGGTAAACTTGGGCGAAACCACACGGTTATGTGGCAAACAGGAGCTTCCTGTTACAACTGCACTATTTTATTTCCTAAGTTAGTGTGACAGTTGAATAAGATGTATGGCATGTCACCAGATGACAAAAAGGGACTAAGGGAATAAGGAATTAGTGAGAGGCTTTTGGGATTTTTGTTGGATAATACCTTAAAATAATAAAAATTGTTTAACATTAATTACTAACACCAGGCTAGTTGTGTAGCATTCTTCTGACCCTTCTCTATTTTAAATATTTTATTTTATTTCATCTGATATTAACTTATCAGAATATAGATATACTGTCTAACGAAGTCTAGCATAGCTCTTACGTATGAGGATCGTAGAGGAATGCGTCCCATTGTACCGCAGGCAAATCGAATGGCATCCGGAGCCATTGCATGATTTCACGTTCAGCGTTTGCTCCACTGTCTATTGATTGCATCTCCTCCTGTAACAGGTTTATTATGGTTCCGAGAAAAGGCTCTATTTTGGGCTGTATCGGATTTACCTCAAATGCATCTAAGCCTGCGCTTGTCTGGGATGTAAATAGAATGTTCGCTAATGCTTATCTTGTCCTCAGCTCAGCCTTAGTCTCAGTATAGCGTGATGACATGGCAACCATATATTATTATTTCATATTAATGTCATCAGAACTTCGATAGTTATGCTATAGATAATAATAATATATAGATTGGTTACTGTTCTGTTCATCCTGAAAGAGATTTTTTATGCATATTCGTGAAATTGAGATCATAGTCATTTTAGTAAAGAGTAGGAAATAAAAACCATTAATAACATAAATAATTTATATCCATACATGCTTATAGATGTAGAACAAGTATTATTGCGTTTTGTATCGCGGTTTAAATTTCATCATACCTGAGCGTATTGAGGGGCAAAGCAAATTATTCAGCGAGGGATGAATGGCAACTGGGTCAAACTCTATTAATAGTTCGTTTCATGCATTTCATTTCAATCTTTCTTCAAACTTTCATATAAGGTAAATATCTGATGACCACCACCAGTATTAAATTACGTTCATAACTTAGTTTGGGCTAAGTTGTAGCTCGGTTCGACGCATAAAACTTGGAGCAAAAAGCAAGCATTCAATTTTTGCTTAATAAATAGTGAGTCGTGATATTTTAATAGCTTAAAAAAGTGTAAAGAAATATGAAGAGAAAGTTACTGAAATACACATTGTTAAGTCAAATAGATAAAAGACCATTAACCATTGCGCGGTAGTCAGAGATTCAGGTGTCTATCTCCGCAATTGCGAATGTAGTCATTATATGGCCATCTCAATACCACGTGTTAACCAGATAGTCAGTACTCAATATGACAGTTGGTAAGCCATGTCGCCATTTACAAGCACTAACCTGTATTACTTGTTTGTGGAACAGGTAGGTTTCCTCACGATGTTTTTCCTATACCGTAGGATTCGACGTATTTTGTAAATGTACTTTTACTACGAAAATGTACATAGAAATTCATTAAACTTCATTTCTATTGGTACATGCTCAAGCGGCATTTCAACCCTGTACCCACTGATACAAAGTCAAGCCCCAAACAACTGAGCAACGTCGAATTCAAATAGATAGTA
The DNA here is from genome assembly GCA_030578115.1 of Leucoptera coffeella. Lineage (NCBI taxonomy): Eukaryota > Metazoa > Arthropoda > Insecta > Lepidoptera > Lyonetiidae > Leucoptera > Leucoptera coffeella. The sequence continues at coordinate 181,232 of JAMBLF010000752.1, forward strand.
ATACTATAAAATTTAATTTTATATTTAATTATAAGTCATTGACTCTGTATTCACGTTGTACAGCCATCAACCTAAAGATCGCGCTGTCTAAGAACAATACATCATGTTATGATTTCACATTTCTATTCAAATGAATTATCATAGTTGAATAATTAATATACCACATCGTTCCATCGCTCCGTGGCTTCATTTGTTTATCTTGAATTAAAATATAAATTGACTTGCATAGTATAACCCTTAACACGTCGATTTATTTGATTGTTGAACTCCACTAATAACTATAGAACTTGGTAGAGAGTTCTCGTATAATAATATTAAAATACGATAGATGGCGTAATGTGAAAGTTGTACTAAAATGTACTCAATGTGGAAAATGTAGTAACATTATTGAACTCTCTACGTTGAGTGTAAGTAGCAAGATCAATAGGGCAATTTATAGAGTTGCGAGTAGTCATTTGGTATCTCAATAGGTACGAAGGACGATTCATATATCTTTGTTTGTATTATCGGTGCATTATACGCATGTGCGTTCTATACGTTTCGGAGTTGACAAAACCACAGGGACATGTTTTGGCAACACTTATGGTCGATAAGTACTATTAGCACCGAATACGTATTGTTTTGTTATGTTCGCCTACCCCACGTAAAGCAGACATGATATACTTTTGTAAGTTTGTTGAATTTACTTTGATATAATCTACAAACATCTACAGAAAATTGGAAATTAGACAAGGACACGCTGGCTTTATTAGTTGCTACGCAACTGCCTGCCTGTTAATTATAACAATAATATAGTTGCTAACATTATTCTTAACATTCTAACAAAAACATCCTTTTTGTAACATTCAATCATTGCAAAATACCTTCACTAATGAGTTTTGACTGTAAATAAATAAAACCCCGCACTTCAATTTCTAATAACTAATTTAGAAAAGCGTGACCCGAGAGAGATTAAGAAGAGTATTATAGAGAGTGCTTTAATAATTGAGCCTAATTCTGTCGTGAGGATCAGTGGTATTCTTCCCATTCTTCTCAAGAGGGACTCTCCTTATAACTCAAGTTCTTTTGACCTCACGAAAATTCTTATCTATTGTCCGATTTCAATGGGCCAAATCTTCAAAGTTGCTTATTCAATACTCCTTAATACACTCGGGTATTGAAGAGGCTTCGTAAATACTTCAACTGAGTCGGAATTTGATAAATCTATCTAATAGGGTGATAACTGAATAGGATTTTAATGATTATTTTTTTATCCTAACTGGTAACAGCGTAACTTTTGAAAAAAAATAGTTAAGCAGGTCAGAAACTTGGCAAACATGCTATGCTAGCATTTACTCTAACATATTATTCGCCCATTGATTTGTTGTAGCACATATTCGGTTTTTTGTGAAAAAAAATGTATACGAATGCATATTATGTAAAGATTATAATATAAAATATTAGGAGTATATTATCATCATATCCGATAAAATTTACAGATTCTTACTTCCTCAATTTAAATTACGAGTTTACCCTCAGTTTTATTGTTCGTTTTATCTTTTGGCAAGTTCAGTAAACAACTCATCCATTAGGGGTTAGGAAAGTATCGAAACTCTAATTAAGAAGCTTCATTGGTGCAGTTAAGCAGTGAGGCAAGAAAACGGGTAAATGGCGAAATAATTGGATCACTCCTTGAGTGTTCTTTCAAGTACTGTTAATTAATTGAAATGAATCTGGTGCCCGCTAATTGATTTATGTTCCTAAAATATTTTCGGTAGACTTAGAGCTAAAGTTTCGGCCACAATGGAGATTTCATTTCGGAGTTTTGTTAAAATCTCTTCATTTCTGAGTTTTGTTATATTTCGCTAACGAAAACAAATACTCTGCTTATCTGTGAACATCATTTGATACTGTATGGTTGAGAGTAAGAATGGCAAATCCGAAATTTTACTTGTAACGAGGTCTAGTCGGTGTAACTATTCTAGGTGTATTCAACCTTCTAACCATCACTTTAAAAGAGTTAGTTCTTAAACCATATGTATGTAATAAGAGTAAATAATTCAATTATGCAGTACTAATACATTATTTCTATACCTAATGATATTATTGTTTCAGAGTCGTTTGGACTACAGAGCAGCCTTTTTGACGTACAGTAACAATCCGAACCCCGCAGCGCTGGCTACGTACTACGACTCCCATAACAACTACGTGCAGCAGCTGACTGCTACGAACGCCATGCTGGACCAATATCACAAGCATACGCTACCTACTATGCTACAAGTAAGTTAAATTATTAATAATATGAATAGGCTACTATTCAAGTAACTTTTCTACTTTGATAAGTATTAAGATATATATAGCTTGAAACTAATGATGAAAAAGATGAGTAAGTCTTGGAGGTTCTGTCCATCCTAAAAGGGGTGAAAACTCGTGATTATTTATTTGTATGGGTGATATTTCTAGAATTAGTTATTGTATACAAGAATTTCAATTTTATAACGATACCTGATGTTTGTGAATTCCAATAGAACATAATAAACGCACGTTTGTTTCTGAACATATTAATCAGTTCATGGAAACTTCACCTAGCTTTCAATAGAAAGAGACTCCACAAAGGAACTCCAAGTATAAATCACATTCTCGTGAATTTCATTGAAAAATAATATAATTTTCCCAAATAGAGTAGTTTCGCTGTAAAGGAAAATCCGGTTTTACGATCCCGAGAGATTGAAAGCTTAAACGAAATACCTTTCATTTAATTTTACGAGTATGAGACTGCGATTGTAGGATTGTTACCTCAAAATGAGATGATCTGCGGCCGCAATCCCTTTCATAAAATAAGTAAATCATTTCAAGAGATTCTTCGCCTACTAATTGGGCTCAGTAACTGAATAAGACAGTATTTAAGTGGATTAGGTAACAAAGAAGTCTAATGTCTTCGAACCGTTCAGAGAAAAATACGGTTATATAAATAGTTTATTATCATAATTAGCATAAAGTTATAGTAGTCAAAACACGTGGAGCTCATCCTGATATACTCGTAGCCTTAAACGTTGTATGACTAAAAGATATCAATAAATAGAACCTAGGCTAAGCAATGGAAAAACTGAATCAATTATTCTTTGTTTGATCCCCTAAGGAGTCACTGAAATGTTAACTTTTATAAGTGCATCGAGCGCAGACTTGCTACTCCATAATAACGTGCTTAAATATCGACTCAACTATACAATTGAATAAGCAATGAATTCAATAACAATGCAAACGAAATATTCAATCAGATCCGAGCCAAACTCGGGGGATATCTCTGGTTCTCATCCAACTCCACCCGGGATGTGTTGCTTTGAATTGAATTGCTTCGCCGACTTGCCGGCTTGTGCATTAGTTACCAGCTCCCTTCAACCACCTTACAATGCACGCTGCAACCTAATTTGAAATGTTGGGTTTGCACTTGATTGAAATGTTCCGGTGTGGCTTTCCAAAGTGATCGCTGCATTCAGTTAGCGGATGAAAACTTTATTAGCTGTGGAACCCGTTTCTGAGAAGACCGTTGAGTGGTTTCACTAAGAAGTTTAAACGTACGTAATCGTATGTACGTATGTGTACGTAGAAACAATCGTTATAGTTTTAACTTGGAAGGTAATCAAATGCTTTTAATGGCTTAACCTAGAATTACTTAAAGGTCATGTTTTCATAATTTACTACTCGTATAATACGGTACAGTATTTGCTATAAGAATTATTATTCAACGAGGCATTATATTACATATAATATTTTAGTCTATCAACAAAATCTAATAAGTGTGCTTACAATTTTTGGATTAAGTTGTTTAAATTAGTTTTTTTTAACATAGTATCATAGCGAGAATTGTTAGAATTATTTAAGAACAATTTTAAAGGTATTTATTTCTTTATTCGATTTTCGAATTTTCTGCATGCATTTCGTATGTATAAAGATTTTTATTAAAAAATGCGACGCGCCAGTCTGACTCTTATTCTTTACCTTTAATGTAATATCCAAGCTCAATTTTCATCTCATGTTTTCATATAGGACGCATCGTACGGAGTAAGGATTTTGTAATATTCTTATGAGATATAAGGTAGTGCATAGTCGGACTATATAAGCTAAGTTAAATTGACAATACATTTCAGGATACATATGAACTCCCCAATGTTTTGTAATAGCGTTAACTTAATATAGAAAACTTTTTGCTGAGGACCTAAATATCAAATTAATTCTAAACGATTTTGAAATTATCAAGCCACTGTAATTAAATTTTTATGTCCAATGATTACTTAAAAGGGGTTTTCCTTTACTTGAACGGTTGTCCGTTTATTTCATTATACTAAACAAAGAATCTTTTGTTCTTCAGAAAGTTTCCATTCCAAAAACACTTGTTCTCGACAAGTCGTTTTCATACTTTTTTTTCATCCAATATTAGAAAAAGAAATTATTTCCTTAGCAAAGGAAATATAATGAGTGCCGCCAACTTTTCGATTTGTTAACATCATCCAGAGTTGTAATAAAAGCTTAAGTAGGTACCCACTGTGAAAAACATTATGTTGCTAACTGATGATTAAATGTCAGATGTTATGAAAATAACTCTTACATCTCGCCTTACCTATATATACCCTAAATACACAACCTTTTGTTATTTTAGTCAGAGTACAAATGATTGCGTGAAAATTTAACTCAGTTCTGTTCCTGTAGATGATTATTAAATACAATTAGGTAATATTGGAGTGTACTAGCGAATTACAAAATCATTATTCAATGAAATATTTTGCTGAATGAAAAAATAAGCACACAGAATTTTTAATCTTCTTTATCCCAAAATTACGTCGTATGCACATATTCACTGCATCAAGTGCCTACTTCTTATATGTACGAGTATTGTTGTTGTATCAAAGTGTATATAAATAGTATTATGTCAAAATGTATATGTGTAGCAGTGGATCAATGTTTTTCTTTCTTTCTTTCTATATTATGTTTATAATTATAAGACAAGCAGACGAATACAATTAACTTAAGTACTTAAAGCCTCACATGTAGAAGAATATTGTCTTAATAACCCAATATATTCAGGGCGTGCTGGAAATGTCAACACTGAGACAAAATATTTCAGTTGTGTTTCTTTTTCCAGGAACTAGAAGAAGTCTTAACAGATGTTACGACTGCCGTCAGCGAAGCCATTTGTCAAAAAAGCGAGATCATGACTAGCAAGGTATCTTACATGTTTCTTTTTTATTTGGTAACTGATCTGCGAATGGATTTCAACTAGCTGATTTCTTTGCATTTATAAGGCTAGGGATGTACATTGCCGTTGGCTTATAATATTATACGTCTTTCGAACTTTGCTGTGGTATTAATATTGTGCAATAAGAAGGTCACTAATTCTAATAACCACAAATCAAAATTTCTTTCGTCTTTGTATTTTTATCGGCTTACTTTTTAACACACAGAGGTAATATTTGTGTTTTAGGAAGCAATGCAATTATTTTAAATAAAATAAGGAAAGAAGGAAATAAAAAAGGAGGAAACATACAAAAGTATAAAACATTTATTTCAATGACGCTACACAGCAGATACATTATATATAGAACTAATGAAAATGATTAGTTTTCCCAGAAACTCCTGAGTAATTAATTAAAGCTAATGGAAATGCTGCTTAAAAATTAAACCTTAGGGAAAATGGTTTCAGTAGAAACTGATCACGAAATAAAGCCTGTTTATGCCGCTTTAACCAAACGGAATATTTGAATCGTCTAAGTGGAGTCTAAATTATGGATTTCGATTTGGATATAATAAGATTTGGTTCAATGGAGACCAAATTGTTCCCTTTTCTAAGGCAGGGGTTAGTTCTTTTCTAAAGTGAAAACTGTTTAAGAAAACGTGAATTTAATAAATGTCATACTTTGGGAATTACAGCGAAAGATATTACTTTCATTGTAAGGAAAAGCATAACGAAAACCAGTATATTAAGGAAAAAGATCAACTATAAATGCTAAGTTATGGAAGCGTATGTTTTTTGAAAATTAGATACGGTAACGGTTTTTAATATGAAGGTGAATACATTTTATCTCCAACCATATTCATAAAAACTGATAATGAAGAATCTCGATGTCAAAATTCTGAAAATTATATCAAAATATGTCACATAGTTTTAAATAATAATATTTCATTTCAGAATTATCTAATCTCACATTAGTTTACGATTAAGTTCATGAACACAAATTGAATTCATATAGAAAATCATAGAACGTTAGCAAGAAACTTACCTGCTCCGGTATTCTTCAATAAATATCTCGGGGATTTCTCTAAGAAATATTTCCCCTACGGGAATTCCTTAATTAAAGTGAACATCAAATGCCTTTATCCCAGAAGATGAGAGTCTTTTGTGTATTCTCCTTCGAGTCAAGCAATACTTGAAACTTACAACGAGTCTACATTAGTTTCCAACTAGTATTATGCTTCATAAATACAGGCTTTAACAATACCATCCATTATTGAAGTTTGCTACTGTTTATTTCAAACTAAATCAAGTGTTACTGAGAATTTGATTTCAACAATTACGGGTAGTTTCAAGTAATCGTTTCTTGTTCATTTCTACAATTCATTTTATATTTAACATTGTACAATTGCGAATACAGACACAACAACCTACAAGGGTTAATAAGTCGTGCTAAATTGTTTTTGTATTTTGTTTATGTAAAACAATATTGAAATTTCCCGACTTCCGTTGTTTTCCTTATGAGTAGTAAAATCTTACATTGTCGTTGAAGTATCAAGCGTACAAAGTCACGGCATGGCGTCCTAAGTCATGCATGTAGTTACACCCAGCTGTCTCATTTCATTCTGTTTATTTGGCTGTAACCTTCGCTAACTTTCTACCGCGAAGTTTGCCCGAGGAACCAAGGTAATTTTGTCACGAGCTGCTTAGCACCAAACAGTGTTAACGTACTAGAGTAAATATACAGTTTTAGGATGGAGAAGTGAAATAAATTTAGAAGTAAACATGTTTTACTCTTGTGTATGCAATATTTATATGTTTAAGAAGTATTAATACTTTGAAATTTTGATTAAATATGAACATTGAAGTTGGGATCTACCATACGGTAAAAAGTGAGTCCTATATGATAAGCACCTCGTTTGAAAGATCACGTGGACTACTTATGCCTACCCCGCGAAGGAACGAACGTAATTTTTATGTTCTTCAAAAGTTCCACATATACTATAATTACCCAAGCTAGACAATATAATAGCATGAGTCAGCACATTAACGCATTTGATCCCAAAAGTGCCAGTCGGAGTCGCGCACGGGAAAAATTTCGGGTGACCTCATTAACGTACGGTGTTATTCCCAGTCGCCTCGTTTATGATACCCTTACTTTTCTCAAGGAACATTTCAACTTCTAATGTACCGTAACAGAATTAAAAAGTTAAGATGTTGGCTACAATTAGGGTAACAAGCAGAGTCACAAAGTTTTGTATATGCCTCAGTTCGAGCGTAATTACCAAGTAAGTCAAATTAAGTCTCTTAAATGCCTTACATGTGTTCATTTACATCCAAATTCACATTCGATTTCCTCGAAGGAGTGGGAGAACTTGATTTTTGTTTACAATATAGTATAGAGTTTGACAACCGACCGTATCGTTTAACAAGTCAAGTTTTAGAGAAATGAACTTACCTTGGGACTAGTCTAATTGGTGTAATAGTGTCCTAAATATTATTATTGTAGAGCCTATTGCTGTAAACTTAGTACGAAATTTAGGATGTTGATTGAAACTGATTAACTGGTAGGGTAAAAACATCTCCTCTCCAAAAACGATCATATTATTTCAGTTTAAAATAACCAGCCACGTTCGCAATTTAAGTACTGTAAAATATTTTACGCTCACGCCAAGGCTTAATCTTTTCAGTCGAATAACCAGCTGCGGCGGTACGAGTCACTCTGCGTGCAATCGCGGGCCATATCCAGTACTGCTGACTTGGCGCATCTGGCGAGGAATCTGCTGACTGCTCAACCACCCACGAAGCCTCCCCGACGGCCCTTCCTGCCGCCATACCCGCCTGAGCCTGAAGATCCGCCCATGGATGTCCCAGCGGTAATTTAACATCTTAATGACGTCATATGTTTATGTTATTGTTGATTTGTAGAAGCTAGTTGATTTATCTACCTTAGGGTACACATGCAAGGAGTAATACAGAATAAGGAGGATACTGATTGAAGGGATCCTTATCTACGGATATGATATTATATAAAAGTCATATGGGATCGAAAAATAAATTATTACATGAGCGATTCAGTAAGTTAAGTTAAGCTTATTCAAAGCAATTCTCTACAGTCTTTTGTTACACTTATCGTGCACTATTGTTCAAAATCTTTCGTTTTTTCACTATTAAGCACTAAACGAGTCAGATTAAGAAAATTTTGTGCAATTGCTGTACTGATAATATTATGAAATGTCCATAAAATCCAATCTCAGATGCAGAAAAAATATTTTTGTGGAGATATATACGAACCCCGATAGATAGTTGTGCTCGAATTACGTTCTCTCTATTCTGGATTTGAGTTGATGAACAAAAGGGATTAATCAGATTTAGACCGACAGGTGAGACCCACTCAAGGGCTTAGCGGCGAGTGTCGGAGCAAATTCACTTGAGCTAAGTGTACAAATCAATTGGAAGCGTTAAACGAGCCAGTGAAGAACTCTTAATGAATTGGATTACTCTTAGAACTTATCACTGCTATTGCTGCTTTCTACTCTATTTCATTTTATATTACAAATTCCTATATTTATGGTAAATCAGACCCGTATAAATGCATAGGTTTGAACAAAACGAAAGTTCGTAGAATCGTTCGTCTTGTTAGTCCGATATTAAAATATAATATAATTGTTTTACTTTTTGGCATCTTTAATATGTGACTTAAAAACTTCTTATTATATTGACTATGCTTGAGGAAACTGTCAACGCATATAAATGTGTATATAGTATGTACGTATCCGGAGCAAATCCACGTTTCTGCATAATAGTTTACAATATATAATTTTCATGGTTACCCAACTTATCAACATTCTGAACGTAAACTAGAATAAACAAAAAATCCTTAAGGCTTCAAAGCTCACACCACTTTTTCCCTTCAGGAGAGTATGCCACCTGTTCTCCGAGAAGAGATGCTGCTGGATCGCATGGGGGGAGTCCAGGCGAGGATGAGCTACGAACAACTAAGGAAAGACGCTTTGGACCTCGAGGGACAAATTAAACAATATCAGGTATAGATGACCGCGATACATTTTTAATTACAAAACACAAAATGAATTTCATTTTTTACTACCATTACCCCTCGTGGTCAAAAGATCCGAGAGATCAAAATACATAGATTGCTAACTAACCGCTCTTCCTCCAATTATATCGTAGAAGATGACTAGGGACGGATAAATATTGTTTATGGACTTTGAGTGACATTAGTTATAAATTTTTCATATATGTTGTTATTATTTTTATGGAGAATAAACTGATTTCAATATGTTATTGTACGTAATTACGTATTTGCACTTTATTTAACGTTTACATAAAACGCCCGAAATCATAGCATTGAGCACACAAACTAAGTATCCACTTAAGGTACCCACATAAATCTACTAACCATAGTTGCGAACTAAGTTATATCAAAGCCTTGCCGAGAGTTAAGTGTCCTTTTCAGAATCCGAATACATCAGATTTCTCTAGAGTATTCAGCTGTCCTAAATAATTAATTTCTCGAATGTGGGTTCACTTGCACTGAGTAGTCAATTCATAAATCTGTTTTCGTATGGAAATGGACCATTTTCCAGTCGCTGCATACGGTTTGATAACGCATCCAGGTCTGATGAACAAAGTAGGTTAATAAACCATTTGCTTAATTGCTTTTTCCCAAATTCAAAGGGTGAATCGGTTTTAAATTAATAGCTGTTTCAGTGCACTTTGATTCACATTAAACCTTTTTAATAAAAGGTCAGATTAAACGTAAACCCGAGACTTGGAATTGCTGCGTTCATTTTATTTTGTAGTAATAATGCGAAGCGATCTATTACCTTTATTAACCTTTCACACAAGCGTTCTAAATAAGGGTAACCAGAAATTCTTATCAAATCTCTGGGACCGAAACTCTCTAAGCACATTTATCAAAGCGTGATAAAGCTTTATCGCTGTTGTAAATGTAATGTAATGTTTGTTAATGTACGTGTAATTTATTGTTAATGTGTAATTTAAAGCACTTAAAATTGCTCTTATTCCAGCTTATGAGGTTATTAGATTGGCTAAAGGGCATCTAATAACTTCATAATACTTACATTATACATAATTCCATACATACGTATATAAGGATTTGATATCCGTAAACATTTTCACAGGAGGGCCTTGATGCGTTGATTCGGTTACAAAATCGGAGCCTGGAGAGCAACATGTTCAATAAAGTCAACGAGATTCAGGTACATTTTACGTCTTTCCTAACTTGTTGAAAAATTTTATGTAAGGCAAACACAAAGTATCCATAGAGTAATTAATATATTTTATTCAAGTTAGTCACGAATTTAAGAAACGTTGTACCGATAGAGAAAACAGAAATACGTCTGAATCGTTATAAAGACAGCAATCGATTGCACAGTCAATATTCTCTGCCTAATCCGTAACGTTAGTAGAGCCATGAATAAAAGTATTTATGTTTCTAGTTCTGCGTTAGCCTGGAAGTCTAATATGCTGACGATACTAACGATATAACGAGCTACTTTTCCATGTTGCAGATTGAAAAAAACGACTGAGACTTTTCATCCAACGTAGAACTGATGCATTTCATTAATTTACATAGAAATGCAGAATAAAACATTTCCATTCGTACGCTCAATGAGATACTAGCCATTATCTAATATAAAGCCCCAAAGCAGATTTGAACCAGATTTTTAATCAAAAATGCTCTAGTGATAAAAAGATACAACACTGTGTTAGTAGCCAATTACCGTGATTGTAAAGCATGGTATATTTTATTTTACATTAATAAATTTATTTATCAACAGGAGGAGATTATGATAAAGAAATATGACTACAGAGCCAATCAACTTCACTTAGCATCAGTGAGAGCTCAGGTAAGCACAATTTTCACAAGTTTCAGAAAAGAACATTTAATAATATATACGATATAGAATGACACGGATGTATATATATACTTATTTCCTTAGCTTTTTACGTGCATAGCTTGTTATAACTATGTACTTATACACTGATATTTAATTTATTTGACTTCAAGTTATTTTATCGCCCTCTCTACATTAAGAAAAATAAAGGTAAGCTATAATTGTAGGTTTCGAAATCTTAGAGATTCTCCCTCTTTGTAAGAGATGTCGCTAGTAAACTGTAATACATTTGAGAGGTTTGCAGTTACTGATGTATAAATGTATTTTGCTGTCTAAACGAAATTGTTCATTTTTATTTAATAAGGTAAATGTTACCTATAAGTATATATACTTTCAGTTTCATATAAAGCTTTATAACAAACAACTCTTTTGATTTAGGAAAGGATTGGTTGACCGCTAGCGTAAAATATGTAATTTGTGAAGCAAATGTATGATTATATTCTACAACTGTTTTAGGATATTGTTGTCAATATCAGGTTTGGCTTGCAGAAATGATTATAAGTACAAATTAATTTAATTTAGTACGTGAAATCGCTTAGTAAACAGTTATTTAATAGAGTTAGTTTAGATCAAATGAACAATATAAAGTGACCGAATTGCAGGTAATCGCAGTTAGAACATATTTTTAAAAATAGAACGCCGTTTCTATGGTAACCAAATGCTTTCTTGATTGATGTACGCATGCGGGCATGCGCTGTAGTAAAGCCTTCACAACCAATCGTATATTTTGAGCTATTACTGGACTGTACTTATAAAAAAGGCTAAGATCAATAGATTTGAAATATACCGCCCATTGTACGAAATATTCAAGTAAGTGCATAAATATTGTTCTAATAGTTTCGTTAAGCAAAAACATTAAAAGAAATGCAGTTAAAAAACCACTATTATAGGAGTGCATACATACAAACGTTGTTAATACATCCTTTTAAATTGATGAGTTTTAAATTAAGAAAACAAAAACATAATTTACTGTTATTTTTTTATTTATTTATTGTATTTAAAACCATATCGTTTGAAGGCAAGATACAGTAAAATTGTACCGCAGTGCGCGCATGCATTTCAGCTATCCCGTTTCATCCCTAAGGATTTCGTCTCTCTCCTATAACCTCACCAGTTTAGCCAAACGTCACAATATTTTGCACAATAGAAAGGTTTCCTGTGCCGTGTAAAGACTTTTTTAAATAAATAAACTCTTATAATTGAACTTATATCACATTTTCACCACGGATTACAAAAAGAAATATACGTTTCGAGCCATAATGGGCTGGAATAAAATGAAGACTCATATGGTAAGTAAATAAATGAAATTATATATATGTATTTCACCTGCGATTAAATAGAAATTAACCAAGCTGGAGTAATAACTAAATGTCTCCAAGGATTCGATTCATGTTCGCCTAAGTTAATTATACATGTACCTATGACTATGTATGTATTCATTTGTTTACTTTGGTCTCATATTTAATACTATACAATAGCCTTGATAAACAATAGTACTTACCACGAACTATTGTCTTAGTACATAAATAAATCTGATTAACTTAAAAGAAGCCTATAGGTATTAATTCTAAAAGTAGCCAAGGTCTGTCTGTCTGTCTTTCCGATATAGGATTGAAGGACGTGATTAATTGAGTTTTTAAGATAGCGTAATAATAATTCGTACACTGTTGAATAAGGTTCTTATAAGTATGTTAGGGTCATAGGCTAATTCGTCATCCTCATCGATATTCCTTATCATTTTAACAGCAACGCAAGGGACGTAAATTTCTTCGTTACTTTTGCTTTGCTCAACCCTTCAGCTTGTGAACGTATTATTCAGTTACAACCTACTGATGTTATGTTTACAGGATAAAATATTCGAACCATAAAGCTATGGTGTTTATTCACGCCAATAGAAATTTACTAACTTTAAAAATGTATGCACGCCCTTATGAAATATGGCTTGGACGGAATAAGGCTTCAAGTGACCAAAAATTTGCCACTGTGGTCACTCAAGGCTTTGACTAGCTTTAAAAGGTAGTCGTGGAGCGCATCTTATGTTGAATTTTAAAAGTAATCTTAAATCAATCAATAAATTAAAAATAATCTTTGTTGTATTTTATACATGCAAAACACAAATAATTAATAAACCTGAATTGTTTTTATTGATATTTGATAGGTGCTTGTAGGTAACTAGATTTTATATGCATATTACTTCTGTCATACAACTACAAAATTAGTAAGTCTTTGTTACATTTTTTATGTTAAAACAATTTTTCATTAAGAACATATTTTGTGCTATGTATAATAATAAAATAAATAGCGAAATCTATAATAGAGTACCCGCCACATAAGGTGGCAGTTGGAGGCGTCGCCACAGTCGCGTAATCCAGTGTTGCCAGTAAACACGCCAAAACTAGCACTCACTGTGCCATACGGCTCGATACATTATATTGAGGTTTCATTTGTAACGATCTTTAGTTGCAGAGCTATAAACTCAAATAAAACAAATTAATATACCAAATTCAAAAGTCAAAATATTTTTATTCAAAATAGGCCCTATCATAAGCTCTCTTTGAAAGTTATTTTATGATCTAAGTACAAATTAAAAAAACTATATATTGACAAAAGGAATATATATGAGTGAAGTGGAAGGGCGGTTACGTAGGGGCCGGCCTAATAAGACATATATGTAACAGTCAGATAGACGCTATATTGAAAAAAGGTGACGTTAGGAGTACCTATAACCGCCGAGAGTGTATTAGAGAATGTATGAATGTCAATGAAGCGAAAGTGGTCTGTCAGGATCGGGACAAATGGGGATCCGTGATCTCTGCCTACCCCTCTACAGGGAATCAGGCGTGATGTGTATGTATGTATGTATAAAAACTATTTCAAACATGGCACTGAGCATTGTCTTTACATATTTTTACCGAGGTTAGTTCACCAACCATTTCGGCTGCTCAAGATGCCACGTCATGAAGACCACGACCGCTCTGATAAGAGCGTAACGATTGAGAAGAAGAAGTTCAGCGGAGACCCTTGGAGAAGAACTAACAAGAAACTCCAGAAATCAATTTATTATAATCACCCTTAACAAACATAAAAATTACAAAGAGTGGGCAAAAAACACAACGCTGGTAATACTAAATTTACCTTTCATACAAAATAACACGCAATGGCGGAAACGTCAAATTTAGTTCCAAGTTTGGCTACTGCCACCGTATGTGGCGGGTACTCTATCTGCGTGGAGCAAAATTAAAACTTTTTGTACTGACGGACTGTCACAAACTGTCAAATGGTACGCACAACGTAACCAAGCCCGCGCTAAGCGTAGGATTTTTTTCTAGTAGAGAGAAAATGGAAGCTTCTAATGCAATGATTTCGAAATAGATAGAATCTATGTGTTAATTCGTGCATAAATCATGTGTTATATTTGATGAATATCTGAAGGATAATATATAAGGTAAGTTAATAATCTAAATTAGTACTTTGTTATGTAATTTTTCAATGATTTGTACCAATTGTTGTCAATTTGAACACTTAGTGTTTCATATCTTTCTGATAATCATTCTACCAAATTCTCATCGTCACATTAACCCTTTCAGTGTTTTATATTTAATGTGAACTGTAATAAACCAAATTTAACACTTATTGATTATTTCCCGCTTAAAATATAACCTCTCAGATGAGACACTATTTTTACTATGAATGCATTTTTCTCAAGTTGCTTTTATTGAATAAACATTCATGAACTATTATAAGGTACGTGCTGAGCTAAATATGTTAGTATTTGTACAAAAGAAACTGCGATTTAAGTAATGTATACATAATGAAGCAATAACTTAAATTGAAAACTGGTTAATTACTTTGCTATTAGAAGGTACTCAATGTACTTTTATATGGTACTATTTGTTTAAATCTCTAATTATATAATTTTATTATTGATATTAATCATGTACTCATTATTAACATACTGTTCGTTTCGTAGCAGTTGTTTGGTACAAATTAAACAATTGTTAGAAAATTCACTGATTAGTTTATAACATAGAAGTTCCTAAGTAATTTTTTTTTCCTTTTTCCAGATAAAATTCATTATCAGTCAAGATGAAGCAGAGTAGTTCTAATTCCAAACACTACCTTGATGACTTTAATGTACGCTATAAGTTAAATACACAGTACATGAATAATGTTAAAAAATCTAATAAATCGCCCAAACAAGTAAAAAGTAAGTATGATGAAGATAATGATGTGCTATATAAGTTTCCCGAAAAGCCTAAACCAACCCATACTAACTCAGAAAGGCCAAATGAAAAAAACCTGAAGTCTGTTTTAGTGAAGAAAAATGTAACCCCTCCAAAACATAAAGAGCAGAAACCTAAACCGAAGATAAAAGTAAATTTTTGGAGTTCTAAGAACAGCGGTACTCGCTTACACAAACATTCTCCAACCAGAAGTACACGGAGACACACAATTGGAACCCTTGTTGATGGAAAGGACAAGCCTACTCAAAAGAATGAAGTCAAAGTACGTAAAAGAGTATCATTCCTTCCATCACCATTGTTTAATGAAAACCATATACCAATGGTTACTGTACCTGATGATCTCACAATCAATTTGAATGCAGAAGAGGCTTATGAACTACGCAATGACTTACAAGGTTCTACAAATGTCTATGTTAAGGACATATTTTGTAAAACTAAAGATAACAATCCAAGAGGCATAAAACGTAAGCATGAAAGCACCTCTGTTGGTTATAGTAACGAGAATGAATTGGAGTTCTTTACGAAATACGTTGTTCAAAAGCTAAGGAAAATGGAAACAAATCAACGTATCTATGCCGAAAATCTGATTCATACAGCTCTTATGTTGGGCCAACTAGGTAAATTAAGTGGCAAGAGTAAAGTCAATGATGCATAATGAACTTTTTTGTATAACACTGATTAGGTTATAGGTTAACTTTATTAAGACATGTTAATATTTGGTAAAGAAAAGATTATTTTCTTAATGTTGCAATGCTAGTTGTTGTAGATGAATTGATAATATATTTACTATACTAATGATTAGGCTATGTTCCTGTTCAACCTAGCTTTTGTTGGATTTTTTTTGTGTAAATTTGGTTTCAGTGTGTGTGAAATTCCTGCAACAAGTATTGGGTTTAATTTTTTTATTAATTTTTCACTGTATTATTTCAATGAAGGATTACAAGAAGAAAGATTGTCTTCATTGATTTCTTCAAATAGGTATGCTGTTTGTCAATTGTTAGTTTAATTTTGTGAGAATGTTAACTAAACAAATGGTTATGATATATAATATGCACAATAGAAATTGGGTTAATATATATTGGTAATTTACTTAGTACTTGTTTTTGGTAATACGGAAATTGTTATCATATTTATATAATAAATCTAGTTTTAGTTATGTTATTTATGTATTGAGTTGCACAATGTTCTGCAATACGCACAATATACATTGTAACAAAGTTATATGTATTATTCATATATGAACTGATGCATGCAAATTGTACATGCAGATTAGCTAGGATTTAGAAGGGATTCTGTAGGATAGTTAAATAAATTGTTATTGACTGTTTAATATATCAGTCTGGAGATTTACTATCCTAAAAATCTCATAGATAATACTCTAAACTAATTAGATTTTATGCTTTTCTAAAATCTATGGTATACAATGATTTTTATGAACAATAATTAGAAACTTAATAATTTATAATTGTTTTCGTAAGAACCATTGTACAGTAAAGCATGAAATTTTAGCTAGGTTCTAAAATAAGTAATATATTTTATTACAGATAAGTACATAATATAAAAAATGAAATACTTAGTGTGATGTTAATAAATAGTCCATTTAGTGTAGGGACGTCGTAAGTACCAATAATAACCATTGAGTACACATGCACAGTATATGGATACCTTATAGTAAGTCTGCTCAGTAGGGAAACGAACGTTTCTTGTATGTAGTTAAAAAAACTTCTCTATATGTATTCATACATATTGTATATTATGTAGGTATATATCTTTTTGAGACGTGTCTTGGATATGAGTTATTAATTTACTTACAAAGTATTCTTACATACTCAGTGCTCTTAAGGCGAAAGAAATTGGGTATTTTGAAATTGGTTGGCCTAATAAAACATGAATAGCCCAATAACACGAATAAACGTTTTATGGGCGCCACTTATTATTTTATTTCTTTGTCCCATCTGCGTTTAGGCGTGTTTGATTGTTGTTTTTTATGCATAATAATGAACTGATAAATGTGTGCATATTTCGTAAATAGGAAATTGTTTGTGCCTGGGAAACATCTTGGTGTAGTAATAAATTGTAATAAGACATAATCATCCCGGTGCTCTTTGTAAGTTTAATGTATACAACGTTTACATTAAGTTAACTTTTTGCTTTGTAACTTAACTACGTATTTGTAAAAGAGAGAAAATCAATTATATTTACTTAATAAACTTTATTGTTGTTATTTACTTTTACATATATCCTATGGTGCTTTTCAAGTTTAATGAACATGAGCAGAAAAAATGGTAATTGCGGTTTTATAAACATTTTGCAAAATTCCATATTAAATACATGAAATTCCTTGTAGAATTTTTAGTCTTACATTGTAAGCGTGTCGCCAAAACTGGGTACCAAGTTACTTGAAAAACAGGTTCTTGAAGAAAATGAAAAATCCAAAAATCGTTAACTTATTTAAAGAATCTTTAAAACTTTGGTGCCGTATTTTATTCTAATCTTACACCTCGTGAAAAACCTAGTCTGCTATTTACGTGATGTAAGTTGTATAACGAGATTACGCGTAGTGTATATTATGCTCTGTTTGCAAACGGTTGCTAAGCGACAGTAGATCGGTCTCCACGCTACATCCGGAGCATGTCCGGAATAAGGCGCTTCAGTTCATCGCCGGCCACCCTCGACGGCAGTACGCTAGCCATCTGAAAAAGGCCTTTTAACGTACTTATATTGAAATTAAATTACTAATTTCAATACAAAAAATAGTGACACCAATTTAAATAGTTATAATATGTACTATGTCTGATGTAACTTGATTAACCATTTAAAGCTGAAAAAAAGAGCAAAACTTACGTAAAACTTGGCAAAACAAATCTTGCGTTACGCTTTGGTGCCTTGGCAGGGTTTTAGCAATACAAATTTGCTTTAACGAATAAGAACAAAATGGACATAGTACATAGATTGCACTACTTAGTACTTTCGCAAAAATCTGATCTGATGACGATGGAGCGGGAACAACGATTAAGAGTCCGTCGGCAGTCCAGCTTACCTGAATACAGCAAAGCCAATAAGGACAAGACGAGGCAGAGATTTGAACAAGCCTATTTCAGCGATGTAAGTTTTTCATTAAGGTACCCTTATTTATTAGTCATACAATTCACTCGCAGGTAATTCGTAGCTCCTAAAATCCTTAAATGATATTTTAGAGAACACTATTTTCATGTAAAAAAAAATATTATTATAGGTAGTTTAATTATCAGTACAGTGAAGTTAATGGATTTAAAAAAAAACTAAGTAAAATAAAAAGCTTCATTCATTGTTCAGTTATTGTAGGTACGAGTAGGTAGTTTATCTTGCCTTTGCCTTTTTTTCTTAGAAACTTGGTTTATACTGTCGCTATTCTTTATTTGAAGTAAAATAAATATTTTACCCTTATAAATAACGATATCTATGCATACTATCTAAGTATTCAGCTTATGCCCTTGCAATAACACGCATTATTTTCTCATAATTTGACAGAGCCAAAATCGCAACAATCGTTGAGTTTTATAAATGTATGTTGGATATAGTGTATATAAGTTTTAATTAATATTTTTTTAAGATGAATACGAAAATCACTACATTTACTGCATTTTGCTTGATCATAGCATTTGACGACATAATATGTATGTATATGTATCGGTACCTGCGTCTGATCATGATTTATTATCTGCTGAGTTATGAAAAGTTAGTATAAAAATATTATAACATTTACGCTACGAAGATTGCGTAAAATTAATTTCAACTTGGTTAAATTATGGTTTTCGCTAGCATTTTCTGAAAAGGAGGTGTTCAACACCTGTATTTTCTTGACATTTAAAACCATAAAAACACATATAATTTCCATTTATTGGTCTGGATTTTATAAGACTGTATTGGAGGATTTGTAAGACGTGGAACGTAAACGCCACGGGGTTGCATGATTAAAATTTCGGCGAGATGCAAGTTTTGTGTCATCATGATAAATGGTGAAAATGATTTTAAGAATCATATAAAATATAATACAATTGGCAAAAATCTACAATACATTAAATAGCTAGTGGAGCTTTGCTTAATTAAATCTGCGTAAAGTCCATTATTATTAGTGTTTAATCATTTAAACATGCCTATTCCTCGTAATCCAAGACAAGGCTATTGCGTACAATAACTAATCGTATTAGCTGTAAGAATATGACAATTTTATATAATATCTCCGGGAAACCTTACTAGGGCTGTCAGGTTTTGGTCTCCAATTGCGTTTAGTAATCCCTCCCACGCAAAAAACTTTCACGGTATACATATTTTTCTTTGCAGATTGTTCGTAGACTATGATATTCGCAACCTTATCCTACATTACCCTAGCCTTTTCACCGAAAAACTCTATAATACAACATCATGATTAAAATTAATTATAAACTGCTTAAAAGTGACCTTTTCAGAAACGTTCTTCAAAATTTTAATCATCACGATACCTAGAATATTCCATTCATCTTATATAATGTGTAAGATTAAACCAACAATATCTAAGAGGCTTTTGATTGCCAAGCTTTTCTGCGCGACAAATAGCTTCGAAACAATTGGAAAAGGCTGTGCCAACTTTTCTTGTTTTGCGTTCGTGTTCGCGATTAACCGTTTCCCATGGATGTTCTTCAAGGTTAATGTCTTGAAATCTCACAATTGCTTTCAGTTATACAATATTCATAAAATATGTACCACAATGTCCATTATTCCCGAAGATTGGGACTAAACAAAAGATTTTAAAGATACTTAGTCATATGGAGTCTGTTATAGGAGGCTAAGGATTTAAGAACTTTTCATTTTCGTGGCGTTTCTGAAAAATTTTTTGTTTACATAGCTAGTTTTTGCAACACACATCTAAATTCGAATTTATTACAAATGTATATTAATTACCGACCCTGAAAGAAACTATAAAGGAGATAAAATAGAGCACACATTAATATTCCTAGAAAATCACCAAATCGACTCCTGCAACTTTCTGGAGGTTCATATATTTTCATTTGTAATACACCGAGTCGGACGCTTAAAGAATGATGTTCAAAGGCTTGTGAATTTTCTTTCAACGGTGAAAACTGTGTGATGTAAATTAAGAAATTTACATACTTTTGTTCAAAGCTATTTCAACATTATTTAAATGATTAAGCAGTAGTGTGAAGATATCGAGGTAAATATGCAAACCCAACTTCACCATGCATTTTCTATATGTATATGTGCATATAACAGCAATTGCATTATTTGAGCAAAGATTATTTGTCTTAAAATTATCTTTAGTGTCTGCAGACTATTAATGTTGCAGCAATAAGTATATTTAAATCCCCTTAGACCATTTCAATTTAGATCTTAGATCAATTCTGTTTCCACAATACATCACAACACAATACAATTTTATTTGACAATCCGCGAAATGTCAAATAAAATTTTCAACGAAACGAGTGGAGATAAAAGATAGTGCTCTGGAACCGGGCTGTTTTTATAAGATGTTATGCCATTTTTTGAAGTGAGCCATTGCTATGTAATATATTAGTATATGTAGTTTGTTTCATAAAGTTTATGTAGCGGGTATAAAAATGGCGCATTCGTCATATAATTAATACTTGTGAGTATGATGAGAGAGGTTTATCAGGATTGTTGAAGATGAAGATTAATGGACTTTATCTATCCCCTTGAGGAAGAGAAGCGTGAATATAGTTTGTACGTATATATGTTTTTAGCAGGATAATAAAGTCGAACCAAAACTAAATGCAAATAGGTTTAGGATCACTCCAACTGTTAGGTTCGTAGGGTAAAACTTTTACGAACTGAGGGTTCCTAACTCTGATGGGCAGAAACCCCCCCTACTTATGCTTTGAGATTATCGAAGTTAGCCACATGGTACGTGTAAATTTTAATCATAGCAGTTCAGAACATAATTTCGTAGTATGTAAATAAATAAAATTTATCATAATGGCAGATGCAAGATAAAAATATGCAATAATCTTATTTCAAACTGTATTTCTATTTTAATACGGATAGAATCAGACCGTACATTTTACATCATCATAAACAGCTGTAATAGTTATTAAAAAAATCTTATTAGTTATAAGCGGAAGCCGCCCTCACATAAGTGTGCTTATTTCAATCAGTAGCGGCTGTTTGGAAAACAAACACTCGGAGGTACTAAGCGCCTACTTCCATTATTTATGAACAGGACCCTTAGAGATAGTGCTCTATTATTTTGATACACTATGAATTGCAAAACACAGGCATTTGCATTAAACTATCGTCTTGATACATATTTAGCTTTTAACAAATTTACGCGTGTCTGCTTCGCACCATTTATTTATTAAGTATGCCATTTATAGCACATCTTAATTTAATGTTTTGCAATTTAAAAGGATGCTAAAAAGTAACTGATTAATGTATTGAGTAACATGATTAACTTGCCATCCTGATGTTCAATAAAATATGTCTTTTATTAGGGTTAAGTATAGGTATTTCAAAAGACACGACGAATTTAACCATTTTCATACTTTTAATTGATTTGTTCCTGCCCATACATATAGAGAGAATGAGATATTCGCGTGCATTTTACAAAATTATGTGGAAACCAATGTAATATTGACGTTAGCAAAAGCCTTTTGTTTTTCATTTCGATTCTACCGCAGCAATGCCAGAGGCAAATAAGCACATACTAAAACCGATATATGCTCTGGAACTATCGTGTTTTCTAGATAGTGAATGGTGATTAAGGTGATATATTGTGATGGGCTAGGCTTAACCTGCGTGTGGGTTTTTGCGAAATAGGATTTTCTTATAATATGAAAGCATTTAACTACTTTTTACTCCATTTTATGAATTGTACACATGGAAACGATTGTTATCTAATAATTAGTGGATGCATACAAATATTATTTGTATGGTTTTGTTCTATATATTTATTCGATATATTCGTTTTATCGGCTGTTCTAACCAAATGGTCATTGTTGGATTGTGATGTAAACGGTGCATATTATTTCTATCTGGATTTCGATTTCCGGTTGATGAAAGAGATGGCATTTTCCGAGGTCCATCGTGCCTGTTGGTGAAGTAACAGACATTCCTCTGTAATAGTAAAATCTTCTGGTGTTTATGGATGACTATGTAAAACAATTTCTGATAAGTGATAGTTTGAATCTATAAAGATTATATATAAGGGAATAAATAAAGGACGAAGCAATATGTTTTCTAAATTACCCATCGATATCTTTCTGATAAAAGGTCCGTTTCTGTTAAAATGTTCTCATAAATACGCATAGGACATTAATTGCTCGTTGTACTCAGTTAACTATTAATACTTAGCTAGTTTTAAGGTTGAAGGTCTATATTACTGACACCGATCATTTATTGCATCTATTTATTGAATATTGTCTAATGATGATGATAATAAATATGCCTTTTTTTTACAATATATACTTCGATACATTAGTGTTTCAAAACATATTCGCATAAAGTAATATCGCGTGTGTCATAGAACATAGTTAAGATTTACCTTATAAGTACATCGTGATACATCGTTAGTTACTTTTTAATCTTCTTCATTTGTTGTTGTCCGTTTCTCGTGAGCAGCTCCAATTTAATTCCTCAGGTTGTCCTGCGGAGGCCCCCGGAGATTTGTCATTCACATTGAGTTGAACAGACAAGTTATCTAACTTAGTGTTTACTTGATTCCTCACTTGTCTTATGAAGGTTTCTTATTTGTTTTAACAATTTCGAGACTATATTACATAAATCTCCGAGGATTATAGCAGACATAGCATTAAAAGAGATTACAATTCATTTTGTAAGGCAGATAGAACATACCTTATACAATACTTCTGACACATACATTTAATTAAATATTTCATAGTCTATTCGTTTAAAACGGTATCAAGACATAAATAAAAAACATTTAATTAAATATTTCATAGTCTATTCGTTTAAAACGGTATCAAGACATAAATAAAAAAGACATTTAAGACGAGGGACAATGCTAGGAAAATAGAAAGGATGTGATTGACTTACGCATTCGTAAAGCCACGTGATGTTTTTAAACGAATCGCATACATTTTGATATTTAGCGTTTTGCATTATACACATGTAGTTAAATACGATAATGATCCAACATGTATTTACGATGTTTATGCAAACTTATGGCTGTAAACGTAGCTGTAAGGAGTGCCATTCCCTGCCTGCGTCTGTATTTCCGGAAGGGTACAGTCCACAGACTTTCAAATCGCGGGTGCACAAGTACTTTCTGGGAGAGCTCGATCCACCTTAGGTCTGACTAATCCAACTACTTGGATTGGTATGGGCCAAGAGCAATCTCATTCTAAATTAAAAAATAATTATTTTTAAATTATATTATATCATTATTTTTCGCAGCGTGATCTATTTGCGGCGAAAGCGGAGAGTGGAGCCACCGCCGCCGACCGTAAGTTGTCGTCATCGTCAGCTGGGAGCATGAAGAATAAGTGG
>JAMBLF010000753.1:0-202284 GCA_030578115.1 Leucoptera coffeella
GTTAATGGTCGTGAACGTGTTTGTCTTTTTGTTTGTTTGAAATGTAAAATGAATGGTGGTGTTTTTTGTGGTATGTCGTAGTAGGTGGTTAATGGTCAAAGGAATATATTGGGCGATGATATAACGCTCTATCTAATATTGCGTTTCAGTATTCGATAATTTTGTTAAAGTGACTAAGGTAGTTATATATCTCTGAGACGTATTAAGAGGTCTAAGATATACAAGTATGGTTTCGTAAATTCATAGATAGAAAAAGGCTTGTAAATCCTTATATTATAAGCAAGATCTTAGTTTATCATGAAATATCCAACTAGTAATTAAATATTTCCATCTAATATGAATCCTTTCAATATCTACATAGACTAATACAATGGAAAAGCCATCACATCATGAATCAATTACAAAGAGAGTGTATCTTGCGCGATATATGTATTTTTATATTTGTTCGAAACATCACATTTATATCACACCCCTAGCTTAGAATAATACTAACACCTATCTATTATCCACAGACCGAGCATTCAAGATCCTTACCTGGCTAGGGTACTCCAACTCAGCATTCAATCCCATCATCTATTCAATATTCAACACGGAGTTTCGAGAGGCATTCAAGAAGATCTTAACCTCTCGATACCGCCCTGTTGCGGATACCAAAGTGTCCGGGCACATACGCCGACAAGAAACGACAATTTCGTCACAGATTACGGTACGAAGACCCTAGTGGTTCGTCGTAGTGGGTCCTTGGGATTATCCGCAGTGGATCCTACTCCAAGGTCTTCAGCAGAGTCTGTAAAGCCCTTAAGGGATAACCACATTTGACAGGACGATAGCTGTGTTGAAGACAGTGAACTGGTGTGAATGTGACGTTGTTAAGGTTAAGGTGAAATTTTAATTGGGCAGCGGTTGTGTTTTGTTTTTGGAATGGGTAAGTAGTATTATATGGTATTAGGACTTGAATAAAATGAACTTAAGTTACATTATTTTAGAGATTTTTGAGGGAGCTAAATTTGAGCATGTATTTTGTGTCTTTATCGTTGGGAATGTAAATAGGTAATTTGTATAGACAGTTTCATGTTTTGTTTGAATAATTTTGCTACTTAGAATAAACAATTCTTCTTTGAATTTGATAAGCATATTACGCTGTGTAAAATGCTTTGTATGATGTTGTAAAAGGAATTAACAACACATGATCCAAAGGAGACTATTACATAAACATACACAATCGCTATTGTAAAATTGAATAGAAATATCAGTGATAGTTAAAATAAGTGATAAGTTTTAAAAAAAACTACGCAATATGTTATTTAAAATATAGTATTATTCAAAATAGTGTAAAATGTAAATATTTATATAAATCAATGATCGATACTTGATGTAATAGTAAACTTGTACATAGTATTCTAGTATATGATTTAAAGAGTAAATAGTGTTTAAAATCTGAGTGTCAAACACATACACATCATGATTATATTGACAAGAGGGTTGGGCAGAACATCAAGTATAGAGAAAAAAGTGGTAGAAGCGATGAAAATTAAAGTTTAACATTTTTCAAATTATATATTAAATAAAATATAGTTTATGCGTATAAGAAAGGTTAGCTATTGTAATATTTGTAATAGAACAATCTATTTTTTAAAAACGCCATTGGATTTGTCTACCCTTTGGTGAAGACGTGATGTGTATGCAAAAAGAATCTCAGTTATTCATACGTTTAGCTTATATGTATATACGATAAAGATCTCTAGTCGTTTAATTTCATAAATCCTTAATTTATTTTATCAGGATCTATCAAATTATCTTTAGCCATATATAATTATGCTGAAACCAAGTCAAAATCCTATAGATATTTATAATTATTGATCTCAGTATATGATCATTATATATGTCAAGTAAAATTAAAATGTTCTTGTGCCATTATTAGCTTTACATAATTTATTTTTTTTAGCCATGCAACCAGTAAAGTAATATTGGCATTAGGCACAAAATATTAACTATTTAAATAATGTCAGAAACATATTTTTCAATAGATTTCTCGTTGATACGATGCCATGACTATTGTCTTTATTAAGGTCTATAGATTTTTTTGGACTTAGTTTATTTAATCAGAAAATGGAAAAAAACACTCAAAAATACTGAAAAGTACTCTAAAATAAATACAAACACACAACAAAAGTCTATTTTGATTAAGTCCATATTATGCTGCTATATTCTTTAGAACTATGATGTGCAATTTCGTAAATAAGTCATATATAATACGCTAGTCAAAAAACTATATATCTTTACTTCTTTCTCAAATGAATGCAAAATTTTAAACTTTATATAAATCCTACGGAATTCAAAAAACTAAGATTGAGAAGACCCATGCTTCGATGGTTTGGACATGTTATGTGGATGAATGATAGTAGATTGACATAAAGAATATACATATGCAGATTAAGTGGCAGGGCGTTTACGTAAGGGCCATACATATATGGGTAAAGTGGAAGGGCGGTGACGTAGGGGCTGGCCCAATATGACAGTCAGATAGACGCCATATTGTAAAAGGGTTCCTATGCTATAACCACCAAGTTGGTATGAGGAGCTATATTAGTGTCAATGAAGCGAAAGTGGTTTACCACATAACATATAGCGATCCGTGATCTCAGCTTGCCCCCTCCAGGAAATTAGGCGTGATGTGTATGTATGTCGTATGACGTATCCAAAATAAAGCTTGTAGTTGTAACAGGGTGTATCTTGTAACTTAGACGAAAGTATTTATGGGGAAAAGCGCTAATGAATTATTTAGGTGTATATATGGCTTAAAATTCTAGATTTAACTAAGCTAGGCTTAAGACCTTGACATATCATTACTTTGTCTACTCTTCCCTACGTAGATTAGCTACCTAAGTTTTATGATAAGATTTAGTAAATAAGCAAATTTTATATATAATAAAATGAAAGCAGAATCCAGACTCGGTTTTTATCTGGGATTCAACTACCTATCGTTCTACAAAGCGTGTTGTAAGAGGTGATATGTGTTGATATTATTTAATTATCTTCTATTTATAAAAGATATTGTTTATTTATCTTATGATATGATGATGAAATTGGTAGCAATTTCTGAAATAATTAAATTGCTTCGCCAAATGTGTATGCTCCAAAGTTTTATGTTTTGAGACATTATCTGTATGTATATATATATATGTATTATATATATTATAAGTATATATATACACACACATAAATGAAATCTATTGAGAAACAGGCTAGCTATCTGTATTCTGTGTGCCAATATTCCATTATAACATCATAACCATTTTATGCTAAAAAGTGACCTAGGAGATATTATAATGTCTCCAAGGTTCTGTTACCACGAAAGGGCTTAAACGACCTGAATGTATTCATATTTATATATATTAAGTTAGTATTATATTAGGTTTGATAACTTTTTCTATCGTTATTTTCGTTTTGCGAGTGAAAATTCGTTACACTTACAATATTTATTACCTTATTACAGGCCGTCTTGTCTGGTTGAAGTTTGCTGTCTGAAAAGTTTATAAATTGTAAATAATGTGTGTGCTTATAATGAATATTGCGCGAAGTACGCTGTCAAAATATTTATGTACATTGTATCAAAGAAGTTAGGTTTCTGTTGAAAGTCACATGTCAAATAAAGGGTCATTAATACTACGGTAAAAAGAAAACTAACTAGCTGCCGTTCTTTGTTGCATGTTCTATGAATATACTATGGAACTTAAGGTAAAAGATATCACTTAGGCGAAAAACTAATAACCAATTACTAGTATAACAAACAAATGTCTTCACAACCTATATTATTTAAGCTAGAAGAAAGAAAACAAATATAACTTAGACGTTTTGTCTACCCCCGAAAGCGATGAACGTAATAGAATGTATGTATATGTAAGTATTTGATAAAAATAATAAGCGTTTATTTACACCTATAAAAACATAAACAATACAAAACGTTTACAATAAAACACTTACAAACTAGGGGGTATAACTTGTGCATGTTTAATATTAAAATATTGAGGTAGAAATTCTGCCTGTTTTGGATGACAAGCTAATTAATTAAAAGCAATGCTGTTACTCCATTGATAAGTGCTAATTAGTTCATTCCCCAACCGCGATCATTTATGATCACTTAATAAATGTTATTATGAATATTATACCTAATTGGGAGAGGAATTAATCTGCTATATTATGTTGTTAATTGACAAAACGTTAAATAAATAGGAATATATTTCGTTGAATTTAACGCACATGTTATTATGAACGCTATTTAGTTTCTGTTAATATCTATGAATGTTCGTAATTTTAAAACCAGAAGAGCATGCATGAAAAATTAAATTTGTGTGAGTGAAACAAGAGAGATTTGTCAGGATGGTTAAAAGTGGTGAAAGTAGTGTGAAGAACAGCATGAATGAAAAGGTAATGTGAGTGAGTCGAGAGAGATTAGTCAGGATCGTTCAAGGTTACGATCAATAGTCTCTACCTATCCTGTTAATATCATATGTATGTATGTAACAGTTATGATCACATTCTTGATAAAAATATATGTAATAAGGGTAAAATATAAAACTCTATCCAAATATTAGTGTATATTATTAAGATGATAAACTATAATGTTCTCGTATAAGTATTTTGATCTCAGTATTATAACTTAGTATGTAGAACTGTAAATAAGATTCATGTTTTCTATTTAATAGATGTTATAAATACTTTATGTAACTCAAATTATTTAGTTCAATACATCTGCAGTCTATGTGAATTGAAAAAATTATATTTCATAGAAGAAATGCAAATAATTTATGAATAATATGGAAAAGAAGTAGGTAAATAAAGTTTATTGTATGTATAGAGTAAAACTCTTATTATTTCACATACAAATTATTTCAACCACGTTTCATGGACAAAAAATATGTGATTCAAGCCAATCCTTTCCCATTTATATCGTTATATTTCTAATATCTTGTCTGCCATCTTTTAAAAGATTTCTGGTAAATATAGATATTGGAAAACTATGTAATATATTTGGTATTTCACCTTATAAATGTAAAATAAAGTTAACAGATCACTTATCTTTCGAATGTAGCATTGGGGTATATACCTTTGTTTCGGTCCTTATGACATTAAAACTACACTACATATATTTATGTTATTCTTGTAAATTTAAGCAGGTTTCCATAGAAAGAGTCTTACTGTACATATCTTAGGGTAGGACAGACATTTACCTTCAATTACAAGTAGATAAAACTACGTTTTATTTTGTATAACTCCATTTACTATTTAAGAATGTGTAAATGTTAATAGTACATCGTATTTATACTTGTATTATTTTATACTATAAATATAGTGGGATGTTTATGTATTGACGTGTTTGTTTCGAACCAAAGCTGGTATTTGGTCCTGTCTGTTTTGAATCTAATAAAAGCAATTGCTCTATTATATTCTGTTTTTCTATTCTACTATCATTAATCCTTTGCAAATATACATATATTGCTATTCACACAAGATTCGGGGTTGAAACCTTGAATTCACAAAAACAAAGTCAATAACTACTCCGAATTAGTAAAGATAATAATTTATATATACTTTAAGATAAAATTAGTGATATCAAATTTCTCTATAATTCAGTTTTTTGACCAGGTAGTCAACAATCAACATTATTAATGATGATTATAACCGATGCTACAGCTTATAAGCTAAATTGTCACATCCCATAACCTATCTAAAGCGACATATAGACATATATACAAATACCCATTAAACCTACGCACGTAAAAGCTACACGTAAATCTCACCCGCATCCCGCAAACGAACAAAATTGTGTCAAGTCGCAATCCCTTTCAAAGCGTCTACAAGCAAAATGTTTACTAACAGCCCCTCGACGAAATATTCCCATTTGTTACACCACTTAAGTGCTCGGGGTATTGGGAATTTCATACGATTTGCATATTTTGCGTTCGCATAACTTTTTCGCGTGTAGCAAGTTTAGTAGGCGTGTTTGTTATTAGTTGTCACTTATTTGTTGTGTAAGCGTAGTAAGTTTGCTGTTTACAAACAGTTTATATACATACGCTGTTACGTCCATAAGTGAATAATTAGGGAAGAGAAGAAAGGGTTTCGAAGAATTTCTCGTCTCAATAAGGATTCGAAGAACTTTTGGTTGTAATAAACGTGTTGTTCAAGAAGGATGTGATAAATTTTGTATAATGATAACTTGTGGTTAATGTCGCTCGAAAATCTTCATCAGACCACCAGTTTCCAATTCCCCTATTAAATCTAGTCAGTAAAAAAAACATAATAAAAGTCTCCGCCTATCCAGTTGCGATTGTACAGTCGTGAATACATGTATTCAGTAAGAAAATAACCAGTGAAATAACATACACACATAAAGACAATATTAACTTAGCAGCTATTCAGGAGGAAATGCTATTAGTGTGTTGGGAACCCTACCACACTCCGACAGCGAAGACTTTTACAAGACGTTTAATATTTTATTAATATTATTATGTGTACTTTAAATTTATAGTTTTGATTTTCGTTTTGCTTACAATTGAGCTTAAAGTATCAAAGAAATTATAATACATCAAAAAGTTGTCCACTACTAAAGGGATTAACGACGTTAGTATACATTAATACGTTGCTACTCAATTTCCTTAACATACTATAATGTATAATTATAGAATGTAACACCAAAAAATAAGAGTATAACTACTACTATCAGTCCCTTAATATCAGCATCTCCACAAAAAGGTTTTATTAGCAAAAACCGCCACATATTAAGCGGATGAATTAGGGGGTCTAATAGCCAGTTAGCAACTGAGCGCCGATTACTAATTGTCTGGCTATGTCTATTAAGTGCCTTTCTGCTTATGAGGATTGGGGTGTTAGTTGATTGCTTCACTTATGTATATACTCACACCTGTTATACTTTTTAGGATGGTATAAGTGCAGAAAGATTTCTCATCGGTCACTTATCGTATTACTATCGGGGTTTCTAATTAAATTAAAATACATGGAATAATGATGATTAGGCATTTACTTATAGCCTCAGTTATTAACCTCTAATTTAAGGTCCTGGCGATGGGATAAAAAACCAGTATATCAAGTATATCACCAGTATATAGGTGGCGAGACAAAACATAAAGATCGTGTAAGTTTCGGGTTAGATCTTTAATCTTTGTACACATCAGCAAAAATATAAGTTTACTAAATGTATAGTTAAATTCTATATTGTTTAATATTTATATTCTTAGGGATAGGCAACGTTACAAAATCTGTCTCATTCATTGCTTATTTTTTTATTATCTTGGTAATGGGTGGGTATAATGTCACTATAAATGACATACACCCAAGTTGCGAATATGAACACCTAAACCACTTACTAGCCTGTTCATGAGAATTTACGTGAAATGTATATATATTACTATTAAGATACTCCAAAATCGCGAAGATAAACCAAACTGTACCAAGTTTTTTGTCATTAATGTAGAATATACTCTTACATATGTCGTGAGCGTATGACATAAAAAAATGCAATTATATAAAATTAAAATGTCAAAAATAATACAATATAACAAAATAATAATTTAAAATACGAGATGTACATCAGCACTCTTTCGTCATATACTCTTTTACAGAGTAAAACGCGCTGTCCAGCAAGAATTTCTTAAGTCGTTGGCAGAACGTATGTTTCTGTAACGAATAAACAACCACATATTTTATTATTTAATGCAGTATTTATTCGTCGTGAGTGTGTGTTTCTCCAACGACCACATTTGTTCCCAGAAATGTAACATACATACATACGCTTCACGACTTGTGTACACACTCCCTTTTTTATTATGGCGGGGTAGTCAGAGGCTTGAATGCCCATCTCCGAAATTTCGAAGGCATGTTAGGTATGGGTTATTCGAAACCCGCGTATCACTAGATAGACAGCACCCAACGTGATAGGTAGTGAACCATATCGCCTTATATAAGGCACTGACTATTACCTATCCTGAGGGATAGGCAGGTTTCCTCACGATGTTTTCCCTCACCGTTAGCGACTGTAAATTATGTACGTAAATGAAACACACATGAAATGAAAGAAATGTTACTTTATTACAAATTCCTAAAGAGTTCTGTTGGCTCCCAAGCAATCTTTCATTAGCAGCTATGATGGAAAAACTTCCGAAGCACTAGCCATTAAAACAGGGAGAGCAGTTTTAACGAAAGAAAAACTTGCCCATTTGCAACTAGCTCTCAACTAATAAATTTATCAACAGAAAAGGTAAATGGTATACTGTTTATTCAGTATTTATCTTTTTAATTAGGAAGGCTTCGTACTATTTTTTAAATTGTTGTATCACAACCATAAATACATTTTTTTTTGACGACCTCCGTGGCGCGATCGGAACGCTAATCGTGAGGTCCCGGGTTCGATTCTCGGTGGAGCAAGAGTTAAGTACTACGCTTTTCTACTCTTTTCTGGTCGTTGATTATATATGCTATATATGTATTTATCTATGTATAATATGTATATAATTCTTAAATATACGTTGACTAGCTGTACCCTTAACACAAGTTTTTTTACAAGTCTTTAATGAACTTACCAAGGGGCTAATTCAATTGGTGTAATAATGTCAAAATATTATTATATACATGCTGTCCTTTAATCCCTTTCGGGGTGGAGAAAACCCCAAAGGTAAAATATCTCCTAGATCACTTATTACCTTAAACCCTATTAGAGTTTTGATATCTTATGAAACATTGGTGACAGGTTGCTATGCCATCGCCGAATAGATTCTAATTACCACTAGTCCCTTAGTCGCCTCATACAACATGCTGGGAAAAACGGGAGATAGTTAAAATTATATTTACGACCCAATCTAGCACGGGAACATCCTTCAATTTAACTATGTCTAACTTTGCAATTTCGGATTTAGATTAATTTTACTCAGTTCTATAAAGTTTCATCGGTTCCTAATTAACAGATAATAATATCTCACAAACAACAACTCCCTCTTTTAGTGACTTAAGACGCCATCATATCCATCATTACTAATGTATTTTCTATTTTATATTTATTCTCCAATTCATTAAATATGACTAAAAGTGCTTCGAAACTTCAATTATTATGAACTAAAGTACATATGTATGTTTATAATCTATTCTATTATATATTACTAGCGACCCGCTCCGGCTTCGCACGGGTATAAAATATATAGCCTATTCTACTATTTAATGGATGTTGTTATACATATAAACCTTCCTCTTGAATCACTCTATCTATAAAAAAAAAAACTGCATCAAAATCCGTTGCGCAGTTTCAAAGATTTAAGCATACAAAGGGACATAGGGACAGAGAACGCGACTTTGTCTTATACTATGTAGTGATGAAGATAATTTAGTGTATTACTCGCATAATAAAGAAGAAGATAAGATGTAAGATATTATTTAAATAAGACAGCCTAAAGTAAAAAGTATATGAATTAAACGCAGCCTTTTGCAATGCAGTTAACTAGTTTAGAGATTAACACTTAGAATAGAGGACAATATTCCGTGAACTAGGCATTAAAGCAAGTTAACCCCTGCAGCTAATTACCATTTTGAATCCGCTACTGGCTGCTTGCCAAATAAGAGTAGATCAACGTTCATTCAGTCATGTGCTTGAATGAACTGAGTTTTGGAGAATAAACTGTAGTTGGGAATGAGTGAGTTTTGGAAGTGACTTGTATATGAGATGAGACGAAATATCATGTGATGAACAATGTTTTGTATTTTCAATCCCTTATTGGGTGGAAGGTATCTTGGACACATGAAAAAAATCTCCTTATTGTGCATGCATCATATGGAACATTGGTGAAAGATTGCTAGCCCATCGCCCTATAGATTTTATTGACCCCTAGTCTCTTAATCATCCTATGACATGCCGGGAAGAACAGATACAGGAACACACTTAACATTAAGTTACTAAGATTCTTTCATCACATTATCTGTACAAATTATCGCACAAAATTAAATAAAAACTCTAGTTTTAAGAGATTCGCGATTTATACTCATGATTAATAACTAACATGAGCATGAGCATGATCGTGTGAAGCCACAAGATACTGTGAGTGTAGTGTGTAGGTCGCGTTTATTAATAAAAACGTAGCAGTGAGGGTAGTGGAAGAAGAATCTGACAGGGCACTGCGTTGGAGGCGAAGAAATATGCATCGTCAGTCTGCCCGTGACCATGGCTGCTGCAACGTAGCCGAAACGTCGGGTTAATAAAGGTAACTTTATTATATAAAAACATACGCGATAAGCCCCGTTAGTTATTAATCATAAACAAAAACACATTTACTATCAGATTTAAATCAATATTTACATTACAGTATACTATACCACCACCTATACACACCATATGTTCCTAAATACCTAAGTACATCCTTAGTAAGTGCCGAAAAGGTATTCCTAAATGCCTTAAGGGCACTTACAGAATCCTAACGCCGTGTGAAGCGGACGTGACCTGAAGCCCTTATTTTGCTCAACTGTTGATTGACTACGAATATTGACTTAAGAACTGCTGAATATATGGGGCTAATGATTACTAGGTTAGAATAAGAAGTGTTAGTAAGGATGATAAACAAAATAAACACAAACGCATTCACGACCCTTGCAGGGTAGTCAAACGTTCAGATTTTCATCTCCGCAATTGCGAAGGTAGTAATTCTAAGGCCACCACGAACCCACGTGTTGACCAGATATTACTCAATGTGACTAGTGGCAAGCCATGTCCCCATTTACATGTACTTCTTCTTATAAGAAAGGTCCTAGGTTCGAATCCCGACTCTGGCATGTACCAATGAATGAAATTTAAATATGTGTTTTTCATTTACGTAAATAATTTACAGTCGCTAACGGTGAAGGAAAATATAGCGAGGACACCTGCCCAACCCTCAGGATAGTTAATAGTCAGTGCCTATATACGGCGATACGTTCACTACCTATCACGTTGGGTGCTGTCTATCTAGAGATACGCGGGCTTCGAATGACCCATACCCAAGATGCCTTCGAAATTTCGGAGATGGGCACTCATGCCTCTGAGTACCCCGCCATAATAAAAAAGGGAGTGTGTATTATAATATTACTCAATGTGACAGGTGGGAAACAGTCCTCATTTACATGCACTACTATCTATCATTATACCAGATAGTCAATACTCAATGTGACAGGTGGTAAGCCATGTCGCCATTTACATGCACTAACTATCTACCATTATATATAGCAAAATAGTAAACATCAGCTAATATCTCGATGCTAGTTGTAGGAAATAGCCAGTTGGAGATGAGCTATCGCTCGGCGGCCATTTTGTCAAAGCGAGTGATTAAAACCGCCGAGCGGGAGCTTCTGTAATTTCCTGTCCTATACACCTTATAGTTGGGCCTGATTCTGCTACAGTTCAGCGATTATTTATACACAATAAAAACTAGTCACATATAGTATAGTATATATCATATAGTTTATTTTCAACTTTATTTATCTAGATATTATTTTGATTTATTACCTCATGTAAATAAAGAATTAATTACGTCAGATATTGAACATCAACAGGGACTAACAAGTAATCATTTTTAGAAAGTAAGAAAGAAAGTATGGAATAATATTTAGAACACTATTACACCAATTGAACTTGCCCCTTGGTCAATCATTTAAGAGTTGTGTTAATGGTACTAGTCAACGTATATTTAAGAAATATATACATATTATATGTAGATAAATACATATATATCATATATAATCAACAACCAGACTGAAAAGCAGAAGAAAAACCTAGTTCTTAACTCTACCTCCACCGGGAATCCAACTTGGGACGTCACGATTAGCATTCAGGTGCTTAACCAATCGCGCTACAGAGTTCGTCAAATAAGTATTTAAATTTACGGTATGTATTTCCATTTAATTTAGGTGGATTCTCAATAATCGATTGTTTTAAGATACATTAACAATAATCGTTATAAGTTCTTGTTGATATTCAATATCTGACTAGTTTGACGTCTTCAATGACTAAAAAAATAGGGAACTGGATGTAAATAATTTGAATGATCGCGTGGTTATCGTTTATTTATGAAATTTAATCATTATCCTTGCCAATCTAACCTTAATTTATCAACTTTAATAATCTTATGAAAATCTTATGAAAACCCAGATAATAATATGTTATAACTATTCCTCTCATATTTTTTCCTTTACCTAATAAACCATAGTTTGTAAAGCAGAATCGAAGCTCGCACTAATCGAATATTGATGGCTGACGATGTCACTAAAAAGAGAAGCCGAGACTTGACCTGCCCATCATATTGAAATAGCCTTCCAAGAACCTGCATAGTGCCAACAAGGTTTATTCCGTTTTATGTAAACTATTAATTCTAAAGAAACCCTGTCACTAATGTTCTATATGACGTCACAATGAACGCAGTGTGAAGAATGGAAGAGCATGTATGAGAGAAGATGAAGTTAATGGGTGTGAGTGAAGCGAAGAGTATTGAGGGATGTAGAGGCGTGATTGTAAGTATATACAACCCAATGATAAAAGAAAAAAAATCGTATGACAGACATTATACATAATTTTCTATTTTTTCTTATATATAAACATACACATACACGTCGTTTAATCCCTTTTTGGGTAAACAGAGCCTCAGAAACACGATAATATCTCCCAGATCAGTTTTGGCAGGAATATTAGGGTTGTGATGTCATATGGAACACTGGTGACGGGTTCTTAATCGACCTACGACATGCCGGGCTGCTAGTTAACATTCTTTTTACAAACTAGACAGCACGGATCATTACTTTTATTTAATTTAATTCAATACCGATTAATATGTAGAAACTTATCGAACACTCCTAAGTTATTTAGTTTCCATCGAATAACGTCTTATAAAACAAGAGTAAAAGCAATTACTTATATAAGCTGGTTAACATAACTATTCTCTAAAGGATTAGTTGTGCGAAGCTGAAAGAAAGTTATCGTGGTCTTACCCGATCAAATGAACAAGTTTACGGTTTGCGTTGCGAAGGAATGGCAGTTTATGACGACTTGAGATCTTGGACTTCAGTATGAATTATAGTAAATTATTTATTATTTATAGTGCCCAAAGAATTTTCGAGAAGAAATGAGGGATTACTATTTTGTAAATATAAAATACGTCATAGCTCTGACTTGACTCTGTATCAGTCAGTGGGTAGGTATAGATTTCGGAATGCATCAAAAACTACGATAAAGGAAAACTTCGTGAGGAAACCTAACAGTTCCCCGAATAGGTAATAGTTAGTGCTTGTAAATGGCGACATGACTTGCCACCTGTCACATTGAGTACTGACTTGGTCAACACGTGGGTTCGATGTAGCCATAGAATTACTTCCTTCGCAATTGTGCAAGGGCTAATTAATAATTATGGACGCTGTTCAACAATAGCTTATTATTTTAATGTACGGTGTGTTATTTATTGAGGATATTATAACTACAAATTGGAGACATTCTGTTCAAGGCAGTGTACGCAGCATGAAGAATAGAAGCAGGTATGAGAAGGTTCGGTGTGAGTGAAGCAGGGGAGCTTTGTCATTATCGTTCCAGGTGGCGATCGATAATCTTTGTCTATCTCTGTAGGAACGTAGCGGCGTCAATATATGTATAACTGTATCTAAAAAAATATTGAACTTTGGGTCTATAATAATCTTACCCGGAATCACTGGTTTTCAAACATGGAACGGAACGGTACATCGGTTGACGGTTAAAACGATGGGTTGTATTTAGATCTAGTAGACTAACTCTGGCTTATGAAATCTAGGTCGTGTGCCCGTCAAATTTAGCCTAGCTTTAAATACTAGACGTCAACCTAGAATCTTAGCCCTCTAGAATATATATAGTGTAAATCAAAAGCCATTAACAGAACATATGGATCGTATTAAAACCAAGTTCTTTCTCGCTGATTAATAAGATTAAAAACGTGAATGTATATATATGTATCATATATTATTTCATATACCGATAGAGGGTAAAAGTACGTGAATGTACTAGGTCTATTTAGGTCTTAGTCTAGCACGGATAGCCTGTCCAGAATGATTTAGGTTAGCTATCTAGAAAAACAATATTTTCCGTGTCTACAGTAATTTATAGCTGAATAGAGGTTTTGAAAATTGATTAGGGGCTGATATATGAGGTTAGTATCGATCCTTAGTTATACATATATGCTAGTTTGAAACGTAAATAGAATGCTAACTAACTGCCTTTCATCCCGATATGACGTACAACTCTGCATTGAATTGCGGTCAATGGAATCTAAGCTGGAGCGGTCTTTTAGATGATGGGTTAACAATATGTCACTAATATTGTATATATATATATTTTTATTTCTTTATCAAGCCATTCACCACTAAGGTTATGTCTCACTTTTTGTTATTCAGTCGCTATGGTTACGCCAACGCTGCCAGCCGCTACAACCAAAGAAAAACGAAGTCGAAGCTGCAATTCTTTTCTTGATTGTTCCTCGGTTCGTTCCAGTTGAGGATCCAAAAATAATCCCAAAGATTATATTATCTGTGCCCAAAGCAAATATATTTAGCGTGTGTGGCATCATAATAGACTAAATATTCAGCCGAGAATAATTATTTGTATTTCAACTTTCACTGAGCTGCTGACTTTATTGACGAACCATAGACTACTACTAATATTGTATATTAATATCATAACAAACATGTAGTTTCTCCAAAAGTGATCTTTAAGGTTCAGTAAGCAACATAATGACGTGTATATATGAATATGTAAATAAATATTTTGCCGTAACTTGTATATATAAAATTAACCACAACTTTGTTTGATGCATAGAAACCCCATTTAACCCTAAATATGTATTTCAATTTATCATTGTAAGTTTCATAATATAAATGGAATAATCTCTGTGAAAGCCTTTAGGTATTCAAAGCCCACGATTTACGAAATAATACTCTAACAACGTGACAAACGGCGAATCTATTTCCGTGTACTAACTATATTGCAAGTGGGAATTGCTGAAATACTATCGATTTTGACGCCGAATTCAAATCCGAATTATAGAAGTAGAAAGACATCTTGTTTATCTGCGATTACTCTTCAAAATGGAAGCAAATAAAGGTTTTACGATTATTATTACTCGTGGGATAATAGGAGGTGTTAGTAATTATATGGACACTTCAAACCTACGTGTTAACTAGATAATAATAATGTAACAGATTTTTAATCGTGTCACCAATAACAAGCTTATACCGACTACCTTTTTTAAAGAATAGGTAGGTATAATCGTATAATCTCATATTTTCCTTCACAGTATAAGTATTTCTACATATCGCAACCTACCAGTACCAAAAGTATTTATTGTTGCTGAAATGTAGAATCAATAAACTTCATAATATAATTATGTATTGAAAATTAGAAAATTTAATTCCATTGGAAACTAATGGTGTGGGTTTTGAACCTTGAACTTGATTTCGAGTCAATGGCCCCGCATCACTGAGTTACACCGAACTTACATCAAAACTTGTACTTAAAGAAAACGAGATAATTCTAAAACTTTGGTTTCCAAGGAATAGAACTCGACCCCTCTTAGCAACAACCAAAACGTTAAATCATTCCGCTAAGGTCTTAGAAATGCTGTCGAAAACTCAATTAATACTTTAAACCAATTCTAAACAATTTTGTATTGATTATTCTGAAGCACGACCGGGCTTAAGTTTGTTGGAAGTGTGAAAGGTTGTTCCGTGCTAGTCTGGAACGTAAACAAAATGCTAAATAGCTGCATACAGAAATTGAAGATATTTTTCTTCAAGTTGATTGGTCTTAGCGTGAAGTTTTTTTTTATTTATTAAGAACTGTGTTTTTTTTAATTTATCCACTACTAAAGTTATGTCGGCTAAAATACAAACACTAAGGCGTTTGCACTTCTTGTTATTCCGTCGCTATGGTTACACCAAAGCCGCCAGCCGCTACAACCGAAGAAAATTGAAGTCAAAGATCCTATTCTAATCTTCCTTGTTGTGAAGAACAGAGAATGCATGCATGATTTTAATGAATGTGAGTTAGATGAGTGATAGTTGTCCTTCGAAGTTGAAATCTGTATATTTTGTTGAAAGGTACAGACGTGAGTTTACTTTGTTCTTCTCTTTATTCATGTCTTAGGACTTTTTTATGAATAAATCAAATCTACTTCGAAGTATTTATTAATTTCTTGTGTGAAGTGGTTGAAAACCTATCATGAATATTCCATATTAATATCATAACCATTCTTATAACAACGTATAATGTGACATGTGAATATGTGTGTGATGCAGATATTAAAATATTATCTTTTAAGTACACTTTGAAAGAAATCATAGAACGTGAATATATTTTTATATGAAATTACGGAAGCGTTATAAATATTTTCGGTCACGTTTTGCACTTAAAAAAAATGGCGGTCGTTAAATGATAACAGATAAAAGTGCCATCAAATCAACAACACGGCTTACCGCTGGCCTGATATTATTTACCAATAAAACGTAATTGGATGGGCGTTTAGTCTACTTTAAAGCTAGATACTGATATTATGGGAGTTGAAAAGTACGGGAATCAAACACATTAAACTTATTCTTAATTTTGGAAAAATAAGTAAACATTTTAAACGTATAAGTAAAGTACATTTATAAACATTCTCATATTTTTACATTTAAACATATACTCCCGTTTCCAATAACGATGAAACAAAACTTTTGAAAACACTATACCTAGTTGTATACTTGAAAAGCATCAAATGACATTCTATTTTCTTCTAGATACTCTATTTTGGCATGAACTTTTAAAAAACTAGAAAGACACATTTATAGCTTATTATTCACCTTTACTATTATTACTGACACTTATGGCTTCATCTCATATCAACCTGTTCTAGCACAATATGTATGAAAAAATAGCCTAACTTCGTTATTTTAAGACACTTTTTACCAGCTTTTTACTTCAAACCAGTCGATATCTAGAGAGCGTAAATCCTTTTCACCAATCTTATTCTATTAAAGTAACAGCTGTGCTCTTAAGTAATTATTTCAACTCCATTTGCCTTACATTCGCAATGGATGAATTCAATTTCAATCACAAGTGTCAATATATACATATATTAAATTTCTTTCATCCTTTTCGGTTTGGATGGTACCTCAGAAACTTAATATCTCCTCTATATAGTGTTCTACCTATGACTCATAAATTAGTAACATATATACAAACACATTACGCCTGATTCCCTGTAAAGGGATAGGCAGAGATCGCGGATCCCCATTTGTCCCGATCCTGACCGACCACTTTCGCTTCCTTAACACTCATACATCTTCTCATACACACCCGGTGGTTATAGGTACTTCTAACGTCACTCTTTGTCAATATGGCGTCTATCTGACTGTCATATGTCTTATTGGGCCGGCTCCTACGTAACCGCCCTTCCACTTCACTCACATATATTCAATATTGATATTGTAAATATGTTATGTTAAATAATTATTGTATAATATAACTGTGATTTCATATTATTATATCAACGTGGGCGTCTTAATAACGATTTATTATAACTGAGATTTTTGTGGTTATAAGAAATAAACTCTATCTACCTAAATAGAGACTCAGGAAGAAAAAAGGTTGTTCTTTTCAAACAAATGAAGGTTCACTTGGGGTAAACCATAAATGATTGTTGGAGGTTTGGCCCTTCTAAAAAATGCTACGGTTGTATGTTAGATTTTTTACCTGGTCATACATACATACATTCCCGACACTTAATCCCTTTAGGGGTGAACAGAACATTATAGATAATAACTCTTGAAACAAATTTAGTAATACCATAGAGTTCGTGATGGCATTGGTATAGAACATTGATGAATAGTTGCTAACCCGACACCCTAAAGATTATATTATGAACTGTAGTCCCTGTACCACTTTCTGGGACTTGCCGGGATGAAAGAGCAACCTGTTCATTATTAATTATAATGTATTTTAAAGTTAAGACGGGCTTAGGTCTGGTGTTAAAAGATTTTTTGATTAGAAATAAACATAAATGCCCATTGCTTGATAATACCTGTATTCGACCATAAAAAATAATACTCTATTAATAAATTAAAACACTACCATACCACAAAAAAATGTGATATATGGAAAGTTGATCACAGATGCTAGCTCATTATATATCCTAAGTCACCAACTACAAAAGCCTGAGAAAAAATGCTACATAACTTAAAGGAAGCGAATATTTCTGAAAAAGGTACTATTAGCCATATTTACAATTGGGTTATATTGGACGACCTCCGTGGCGCGATCGATTAGCCGCCGGAACGCTAATCGTGAGATTCCGGGTTTGATTCCCGGTTGAGGCAGAGTTAAGAACTACGCTTTTCTACTGCTTTCCAGTCTGGTCGTTGATTATATATGCTATATATGTATTTCTCTATGTATAACATGTATATATTTCTTAAATATACGTTGACTATTACCCTTAACAGAAGTCTTAAATGATCTTACCAAGGAGCTAGTTCAATTGGTGTAATAATGTCCAAATATTATTATTATTATATAGAACCTGAATACCCAAACCCCAGTTGTTACTTCCCTAAATACGAGTTTGTTGAGTATTAATGTGACAATGTTTCAATTTAGGACCCGTGTCACAAATTTTGTCCAAAGCATTTGTCAGTAAATTCAACCCTTGTAATACTGAGTTAGTTACTCGAGAAAAAAGGCTGTAGTTTACTATTACTCATACGTTTTGTATACAAAACTTTTCTTTATATAGTGGTTAATAAGTAGAGACATTATAAATTATAAGACACATACATATGTACATGTAATTTAACTTCCCGGACTAGGCTAAATTTTCTTTCCTGTGCTAACCTGGGGCGTAAAAATATTTACAACTAGTTTCCTTCTTTCTCAGGTCATTATTGTAAAAGGCGATCAAGGGACTAGGGGCCAATAAAATCTATAAGACAATGGAATAGCAACTTGTCACAAACGTTTCAAATGAATTACAACCCTAAAATTTATTATATGATTAAGATTTTGTCCGCCTCAAAAGGAATTAAATTACGTGTATGTATGTATGTATGAACAGTCAACGCTAAAAGTGTAGTCCCAGTAACTTTTTATAAGGTTTACGTTCATAAGAACAAAAGACAATATTTTTCATTTCGAAGCACGCGAACGTATAGTGGCCATGACAATGCATAGTGGCGACAGTTTTAAAATGAAAATTAATGTCTTTTGTTCTTATAAACGTAAACCTTATGAAAAGTTACTGGGACTGCACTTTTAGCGCTGACTGTACATATATCTCTACGAAGATGTATTGGTATTGTAACATATATCCTTACGAAGTTGGTATCTCATAAGGATAAAAGGCACAAATATTTTTGACAAATGCATCCATTTAGCCGCAGGGTGAAATATGAAACTTGCAATATTTATATGCTCATTTTATTGAAAAATTGCATCTATTTTCCTTATATATTTGGCCCCATAACTTTATATACAAGTACGTTTAGTTTGATGAAATATTGTTATCATTAAATACATTACAATAAGGGACACACCGTAAAAACTACCTATACCTACCTAACTCTAAAACAGGAAATCGTCAGTGCTTGTAAATGACGACACGGTTTATCTCCTAACACATGAGGTGCATAATAAAAATCAATGACAACGCCAAAATCACAAGTCATGAAGTGTAAATTATGTTTTATTAGGTGCAGACTATTTAGGTACTACGTGGGACCGAGGTGGTCATAGAATTACCTTCCGTAATTGCGGAGATGGACAGTCAAACAGTACCTTTAATCCCATAATCAATATTCAAAGTGACCGGTAAAACATGTCGTGATGTACAAATACTTATACTATTTCTAGTAATAAACACGGAGAGGTACACTATTTACTACCTACTTTGAGAACTAGATAGGTTTCCTCACAGTATGTTCCCTCCCTAAAAACTTACATGTATGTACTTATAAGAGTATGTTATTGGATATCTATAAATTAAATGAATTCGATACATTTACTATTTATATTATACTTATACTATTTCTAGAAATAAGCAGGTTTCTACAATATACTACCTCACTAAATAGCTACATGTATGCATGTACGAATATGTATGTTTAAAACTTAATCCAGAAT
Organism: Leucoptera coffeella; assembly: GCA_030578115.1. Taxonomy (NCBI): domain Eukaryota; kingdom Metazoa; phylum Arthropoda; class Insecta; order Lepidoptera; family Lyonetiidae; genus Leucoptera; species Leucoptera coffeella. Next base: position 20,195 of record JAMBLF010000753.1, read on the forward strand.
GCATTATACACGCTCCCGTAAGAACTTGGTTCATCTAAAAGTTTTCCAATGTTCAAAATAGAGAAATCGATCTGCGGAAAGTTTTTCACTTAAATTGAGAAAAGATGCAGCCCTCGACAATTCAGGGAACTTGGTATGCAGGGAGCTTAAATAATTCATTGGCAGCAGATAGTTTGAATACCTACGGAAAGATATGTGTTCCTGGTATAAGTAATAGATTCCTGAAAGCGTGTATTTTCATAGGGCCAAATAGATGAAAAATATAATATGAGAAATAAATAGTAAACAAGTAATATAAACACGTACGTGATTTCCGATAGAGACAAGGCATAATGGATGCATGTATGAGTAAATTCTTCTAACATTATAATTGTCACTCATATAATAGCAATCAAAATTAATTGAATTATAAGATGAGTCGGGCCTATTAGATAGATTGGCTCGACTGTAATAACCTATAACAAACAACCTAAAGCAAGCAAGATAAAAAACATAGAAGAGTACAAAGGTGATTTTCGTAAAAAGTGAGAAAGGTAAATGGGTGATATTACCTACCCCTATAGCGTTCTAGGGCATATGCGGAGATGCATAATAGATAGTGAAGCGGAAGTAGTTCGCCAAGACCATGGAAAATAAAGATATGCTATATCTTTCTATCGTTTTATAATAGATATGAAGTTTCCTGTATGTGTATTCTTATCATAATCATCTAATAAGATGGAAAGACTTTTAAAACACAAACACATATGTACCTTTCAGTTACAGCCTAACAGATTCCATTGGCCATAGTTATTTAGTCAGGTCTTATGACTTACTCGAAACTCATATGGAATCACAGGTATCAAAGATCACCCATACATAAAATAACCTATATCATATGCACATAATATAAAACGTGCGTCATACATACACATTCACGCACTTTAACCCCTTTCGGGGTGGACAGAACCTTGGAGAGAAGATTATATCTTCTAGGTAACTTGAGTATTGGGGTAGTTACGTCACATCGAACATTAGTGACAGGTTGTCAGGCTATCACTTAATAGATTCCACTGACACTTAGGCCCTTAGTCGCCTCTTAGGACATGCCGGAAAAAACGGAAAAAACGGAACTTATTTACACGGAACCTTTTCATTGCATTAAAGGTTTTCACTCTTGATGTTTATTGTTTGTGTCAATGTTATTTAGTGCAGGGAATAAAGTGTTTAAATTTTTTCTTTCTTTCTATTTACTTCTTTTTACGTCCCAGACTAGAACAGGGCATATAATAATATATAAGTCTATGAACTACAATCGTCATAAACAGGAAGTAGTAGAAATCGATCCCGGGACCTCACCGTCCCAATTTAGACAGGCACTCGGTAGTTAATCTAAGCAAAACTAAGGCATACAACTTCAAACTCTGGCTTACGTAATGAACTTGCTAACTAACTTCAATTGAAATCTAGGTACTAATTGATGCACTAGACTTAGTGGTATCTGTGCATATGACTTTACATGTACATACATACACATTCACGCTTTTTTATCCCTTTCGGGGTGGCCAGAACCTTGGAGACATCATAGCATCTCCTTAGCATGAATATTGTGGTCGAGATGTCATATAGAACATTGGTGATAGGTTGCTAGCCCATCGCCCGATTGATCCCATATACCCTCAGTTACCCTTAGTCACCTCCTACGACATGCTAGGAAGAACGGCACTTAGTCAATATGCTTTTTCGTGTGAGTGAAGCATGAGAGATTCGTCAGGATTGTTCCAGGTGGCATCGATAGTCTCTGTTTATCCCGTTGGCGACGTAGGAGCGTGAATATATGTATGTATGTATATTATAACTATCTCCAAAGGTTTTAGTCAATAGGTATTGAAAAAGTCTGACCTATAAAAGACCTCCTTTTATCAAGTCATTGTCCATCGTGACAAATGGCGAGTGGCCGAACTGACTAATAGGTCAGGCTATGAGTAGGTTTCCTACTAATGTTCCTACGTTTCCTCAATCGAAACACATACACATAGTATAACATAGGTCAGACTATGTACTTATAACTAATATGTGTTTAGTGAGTGATTGCCACCCTTGGTGCCATAAAAAATAATAAAAAGTAACGTCACTGAAACAATTATATTATTAACATTTAAAATTACAATGTTTAATCGGGATTTAGTTATATAATTTTAAGATAAAGTTACTTTTGAAAGCTTTTCTTCATCTAACCCTTGAAGATAATGGAACTAAAGCTCTAAGACACTACACTACATAATTGAAGAGATCATGATAACTAACATACAAAGTTTGTAAGGATTAAACTAGACTGAATCTACTACATATTAAGAATCCAACTTTATACATCAATAAAAAGAAAAGAAAGACGGCTATTCGCATCCGATATAATAATAATAATAGAAAAGCGTTTATTTAAAGCTACAAATCGTACAGAATACAATAAGTTTACAAATCAATCTTACAGATTATGGGGAAAATATTGTGTAATATGTTATTGTCGCAAAAAAAGGTTCTAACTCAGCCGAGTATGTTGCGTTTACATTGTATCCTAGTCTGTCATAAAATTAGTATTTCTCTATCTTCATGTCAGATCATGGGTATCATGTAGTAATTCAGTAGAAAGCATCAATTATTACATAACGTTATAATACACCATTGTTCCTTTGTCACCTATGAAATGTCGATAATATCTGCAATTTGCCTGTAATTTAATGTGAAATTGGAGATAAGTGGTGTCTATAGCTTTGGTTGTTATATTAAGGATTGGGAACAAAAGATTCCGTTCAATCTCCAAGTGAAGAAAGTATCAAAAGAGACCGGTATATTATTTTAATAGATTTTCTCTTTGTTTTTGACAAGGGAAGTAAGTACATTTAAATAGTGATGTTGGTATATTTATTTATGTTATAATTATATATTGTATTGTGAAAGTATTATATATTGTATTTAGTAGTAGAGATCCCGCCACATAAGGTGGCAGTAGCCAAACTTGGAACTAAATTTGACGTTACCGCCATTGCGTGTTATTTTGTATGAAAGGTAAATTTAGTATTACCAGCGTTGTGTTTTTTGCCCACTCTTTGTAATTTTTATGTTTGTTAAGGGTGATTATAATAAATTGATTTCCGGAGTTTCTTGTTAGTTCTTCTCCAAGCTAGGGTCTCCGCTGATCTAACCTCGGTAAAAAATATGTAAAGACAATGCTCAGTGCCATGTTTGAAATAATAGTTTTAAGAGATTCGCGATTTATACTCATGATATAAGATATAAGGGTGTGTATAAGATTGATTGCAGCTGTGGGAAATCCTACGTCGAACACACTAAACGGTCTATTGCGGACAGAGTGAAGGAACACATAATATATGTAATATATAATAAGAAGGATAAGTCCCGTTAATTATTAATCATGTTTGAAATAGTTTAATAAACATATTTTGACTTTGATATATTAATTTGTTTTATTTGAGTTTATAGCTCTGCAACCAAAGACCGTTACAAATGTAACCTATAATGTATCGAGCCGTATGGCACAGTGAGTGCTAGTTTTGGCGTGTTTACTGGTAACACTGAATTACGCGACTGTGGCGACGCCTCCAACTGCCACCTTATGTGGCGGGATCTCTAAATTTGACGTTTCCGGCATTGCGTGTTATTTTGTATGAAAGGTAAATTTAGTATTACCAGCGTTGTGTTTTTTGCCCACTCTTTGTAATTTTTATGTTTGTTAAGGGTGATTATAATAAATTGATTTCCGGAGTTTCTTGTTAGTTCTTCTCCAAGCTAGGGTCTCCGCTGATCTAACCTCGGTAAAAATATGTAAAGACAATGCTCAGTGCCATGTTTGAAATAATAGTTTTAAGAGATTCGCGATTTATACTCATGATATAAGATATAAGGGTGTGTATAAGATTGATTGCAGCTGTGGGAAATCCTACGTCGAACACACTAAACGGTCTATTGCGGACAGAGTGAAGGAACACATAATATATGTAATATATAATAAGAAGGATAAGTCCCGTTAATTATTACTCATGTTTGAAATAGTTTAATAAACATATTTTGACTTTGCTATATTAATTTGTTTTATTTGAGTTTATAGCTCTGCAACCAAAGACCGTTACAAATGTAACCTATAATGTATCGAGCCGTATGGCACAGTGAGTGCTAGTTTTGGCGTGTTTACTGGTAACACTGAATTACGCGACTGTGGCGACGCCTCCAACTGCCACCTTATGTGGCGGGATCTCTAAATTTGACGTTTCCGGCATTGCGTGTTATTTTGTATGAAAGGTAAATTTAGTATTACCAGCGTTGTGTTTTTTGCCCACTCTTTGTAATTTTTATGTTTGTTAAGGGTGATTATAATAAATTGATTTCCGGAGTTCCTTGTTAGTTCTTCTCCAAGCTAGGGTCTCCGCTGATCTAACCTTCGTAAAAAAATATGTAAAGACAATGCTCAGTGCCATGTTTGAAATAGTTTTTTTAATTTATACTTAGATCATAAGATAACTTTCAAAGAGAGCTTGTGATATTTATAATTTTGAATATATTATGGCAGATGGAGGCGTCGCCGCAGTTGCATAATTCACTGTTGCCAGTAAACACGCCAAAACTAGCAATCACTGTGCCATACGGCTCGATACATTATAGGTTTCATTTGTAACGGAATCAAAGGTGCTTTATTCTCCTTCTCTCTTTCACAAAATGAGTAAACCTTTGATATGATTTCTCTGGCAGCACTTCTGATAGTTTTCTCCTCCATTTTAAACGGTTTTACCACGAATAATGAATTAAATCGAATCAAGCACAAACAGTAAACAACAACAAAATAACACGCAATGGCGGAAACGACAAATTTAGTTCCAAGTTTGCCAACAATATCGTCACGAAAATCTGAGATGCAAGAGTGGCTAAGACGCAAAAATCTTTATTTTGAGGATAGCTGGACAAAGCCACTTTTTACCGTTTACCAAGTTAGGCGATAGGTATCATAATTATTGTTAAGGAAAAACTGGCACACTGCTCACTTTCTTTGTAATCTTTATGTTTGTTAATTATAAAAATAATAATCTTTATTGTTGTTATACTTAGATCATAAGATAACATTCAAAGAGAGCTTGTGATAGGACCTATTTTAAATAAACATATTTTGACTTTGATATATTAATTTGTTTTATTTGAGTTTATAGCTCTGCAACCAAAGACCGTTACAAATGTAACCTATAATGTATCGAGCCGTATGGCACAGTGAGTGCTAGTTTTGGCGTGTTTACTGGTAACACTGAATTACGCGACTGTGGCGACGCCTCCAACTGCCAATTTATATGACGGGATCTCTAATGTTCGTGATAATAATAGTAAAAACTTGCATGTAATTATTATGAAGGAGCAATAATCATCGCAATAGGCAAGTATATATGGTGACATGGTTCATCACTATGCATTGCATTTAGTCAGCTTATTAGCTGAAAAGTGGGTTGATTTACGACTTACTCTGCAATTGCGTATAATTAACCTGCCATTCCCTATTAAGGTTAACTATGAATCGTGAAGTGTATACAAGTACTGATTGTATGTTACAACATATATTTATAAACACACATAGACATTCTCGTAGTGTAAACCCTTTGGGGTTGGCAGAACCTCGGATACATGATAATATCTGCGAGATAACTTTTTAGCATGAATTTTGGGATTGTGAGCTCATATTACAGGACATTGATGACAGGTTGCTATCCTATCACCTAATATTTTATTTACCTATGTTTATTTTTGACGTCCTAGACTAGCTCGGGTTTTGTAAGAGAATGAGTTTCATATACTTCGCCACCATTATCTTTTTGTGAGATAGTCAAAGGTTCAATTGTTCATCTCTACAATAGCGGGATCACTGATTCTATTTCCATCTCCAACCTACGTGTTAACCTCACATACAGTTACATATACATACATATATACGCTTCACCACTTATATATACACACCCTGTTTTAATATGGCGGGGTAGTCAGACACTTAAATGCCTTGAGGCTAGTTATGAGCCACTCAAAGAACGCGTTTCACTAGATTGACAGCACCCAACGTGAAAGGTAGTGAACCTTATCGCCGTATATTGAGACTGACTATTACCTATGCCGAGGGATAGGCAGGTTTCCTCTCATCGTTAGCGACTGTGAATTATGTACGTAAATGAAATATATATATTTAAATTTCATTAATTGGTACATACCAGAACCGGAATTCAAAACTAGGACTTTTCACATAAGAAGTCAGAGGTCGTGCCCACTGCGCTTTATGTTATGTCATAAATAGTGGCTCTATAAAGTATATCGTGACTTCAAACTGTGAAGAAAGCATTCCTATTTCTCTATTCTTGTTAAACTGTCATTATGTTGTTGACGATATGTCAAAGTTTAACAAATAAAAGATTGAAGAATACAATACATGCGAGAATTTGTAAAAGAAACGAATTTCGAAGAATAAAACTCTATTTCAAAGATCTGTTTTAGTAATCTAGGTATAAATAGTACTAAAATATTGTATCGAATTATATAGTAGTAGTTTTGTAAAACAGTTCCAATGGCAAACGAAGCTGAAGAAACCATCAGGAAATTGGCCAATCACAAAGGTATTAAAATGTACTTCCAAAGAATAAAAAGAGAGAAGAAAAGATTTACTTTTATTCACATAAAACAACATTTTTATTTGTACAATATTGAGTTCCGATTGTCATGCTAATTACTTTTATCCCAAGATTTGCATCCAAATATAAAAGTTTTACGACACGGTTTACTACCTATCACGTTGGGTGCTAACTATCTGGTTAAGACGTAGAATCATCATCATCAGCCTGTCTGAATCCACTGTTGAACATAGGCCTCTCCCAAATGACGCCACTTCTCCCTATCAGTGGCCGTTCGCATCCATTCGATGCCGACCAACCTGCGCAGGTCGTCTTCCCACCCTGCCTAAGACGTAGAATAGAGTTGTCCATTACCGACTCGGCCTTAGCAGGTTCGTTAATTTAATCTTTAATATTATGTTTTTATTCCATGTTCTAGGAGTGGTTGGCGTCATAGTAGTAAACGGCGATGGCATACCAATCAAGACGACCTTGGAAAACCACGTCTCAGTACAATACGCGGGCCTCATGAGTTCTTTAGTGGAAAAAGCAAGGGCCGTAGTTCGGGACTTGGACGCTACTAACGAGCTACAGTTCTTGAGGATTCGCAGTAAGAAAAACGAAGTTATGGTCGCTCCGGAAAAGGACTTTATTCTCATTGTTATACAGGAACCTGCTGTGTCAAACGTCTGACTAATCCGCAAGGGATGGGAGTGAAGTGTTTGTTTTGTTTTTTTTTATAAGGAAATGGGAGTTTATTTGGTAATTTTATAACAAACCGACTTTTCAACAATATTTCCATTGCCTTGTTTGTTAAATAGCCAGGCTTTGTTTATATTTTTGAGTCTCATTAAAACTGACAAATATTTATACCGGGTAATGTAACTATAGTTATGACTATTATTAATTTAACTGATACAGTAAGTACAAAGTTATATGAAATTCAGAGATTTTGACTCAAATAGTATAAAAGCACCGAAATTGAAAGACCTTATTTAGAACTTATAGCAAGATTAAACACTTCACTAATGTTATGAGGAATCTTCTTGCGGGGTAGTCAGAGGTTCAAATGTCTTTTTAATGTTTGTATGTTTGAACAAGGGAGAAAATAAAGTAAGTGGGAAATGACATGTCTTTTAATAACATCTATTAATCTTGTACACACTAATTTCAGACTAAATATATAAGAATCTGGGACATAATAAGTTAAGACAAAAGTAAGAAAAATATAAACTATTTTTAGAAAGACATTCAATTCCCTCACTGATTATTATTCGAATACGATTCGAATAGGGCTAGTCTACAAATAATAAGGTTTTGATAAGGACAATCTTTCAAGAAACATAGTGATAAAACGGAAATTCCCTAAGACACATGATCCTGAAAAGGGTTATTCTTCAATAAACGTTCTCCTGAAAAGGAATATTCTCCAAAAAATAAAGTCCAGAAAAGGACTTTCCTTCAATAAACATTGTCGTGAAAAAGAAGTATTATTCATAACACATGATCCTGGAAAGTATTTAACGTCAATATACATGGCCCTAAAAAGAACTATTATAGAATAAACATAGTCCTAAAAAACCAATTTCTTCAAAACTCTGATCAGGACTATTTTTTAATAAACGTGGTCCTGAAAAGAATAATTCTCTAAGACACATGATCCTGAAAAGGACTTTCCTCTGAGACAAATATGTCCTTTTCAGAAGAGTCCGTTTTAGAGTAATAAAAATAAAAAGGACTCTTCTGAAATAAAAGAAATCCTGAAAAAGGACTATCCTCCAAAAAAACATGGTCCTGAAAAGGACTATCTTCTTAGACACATGATCCTGAAAAGGACTTTCCTCTGCGACATATTATCCTGAAAAGGACTCTACTGAAATAAACAAAATCCTGAAAAAGGACCATCCCCCAAGAGACATGGTCCTAAAAAGGAGTATTTTCTTAGACACATGGTCCTGAATTCGACTCGACCTTTAAGGATATTCCTGAAAAGGACTTTCGTCCTTCAAGGATACTCCTGAAAAGGACTATAGTCCTTTAAGGATACTCCTGAAAGGACTATCATCCTTCAAGGATATTTCTAAAAGTACTATCGTCCTTCAAGGATATTCCTGAAAAGGCCTTTCGTTCTTCAAGGACACACCTGAAGAGGACTATAATCCTTCAAGGATATTCCTGAAAAGGACTATCGTTCTTCAAGGATATTCCTGAAAAAGACTATCGTCCTTCAAGGATACTCCTAAAAAGGACTATCGTTCTTCAAGGATATTCCTGAAAAGGCCTTTCGTCCTTTAAGGATACTCCTGAAAAGGACTATCGTCCTTCAAGAATATTTCTGAAAGTACTATCGTCCTTCAAGGATACTCCTGAACAGGACTTTCGTCCTTCAAGGATACTTCTGAAAAGGACTATCGTCCTTCAAGGATACTCCTGAAAAGTACTATTGTCCTTCAAGGATATTCCTGAAATAGACTATCGTCCTTTAAGGATACGCCTGAAAAGGACTATTGTCCTTCAAGGATATTCCTGAAATAGACTATCGTCCTTTAAGGATACTCCTGAAAAGGACTATAGTCCTTTAAGGATACTCCTGAAAGGACTATCGTCCTTCAAGGATATTTCTAAAAGTACTATCGTCCTTCAAGGATATTCCTGAAACGGACTTTCGTCCTTTAAGGATACTCCTGAAAAGGACTATCGTCCTTCAAGAATATTTCTGAAAGTACTATCGTCCTTCAAGGATACTCCTGAAAAGGACTTTCGTCCTTCAAGGATACTTCTGAAAAGGACTATCGTCCTTCAAGGATACTCCTGAAAAGGACTATTGTCCTTCAAGGATATTCCTGAAATAGACTATCGTCCTTTAAGGATACGCCTGAAAAGGACTATTGTCCTTCAAGGATATTCCTGAAATAGACTATCGTCCTTTAAGGATACGCCTGAAAAGGACTATTGTCCTTCAAGGATATTCCTGAAATAGACTATCGTCCTTTAAGGATACGCCTGAAAAGGACTATTGTCCTTCAAGGATATTCCTGAAATAGACTATCGTCCTTCAAGGACACTCCTGAAGAGGACTATAATCCTTCAAGGATATTCCTGAAAAGGACTATCGTCCTTCAAGGCTACTCCTGAAAAGGACTTTCGTCCTTCAAGGATACTTCTGAAAAGGACTATCGTCCTTCAAGGATACTCCTGAAAAGGACTATTGTCCTTCAAGGATATTCCTGAAATAGACTATCGTCCTTTAAGGATACGCCTGAACAGGACTATCATTTTTTATGGACACTGCTGAAATAGACTATCGTCCTTTAAGGACACTCCTGAAAAGGACTATCGTCCTTCAAGGATACTCCTGAAAAGGACTATTGTCCTTCAAGGATATTCCTGAAAAAGACTTTCGTCCTTTAAGGATACGCCTGAAAAGGACTATTGTCCTTCAAGGATATTCCTGAAATAGACTATCGTCCTTCAAGGACACTCCTGAAGAGAACTATAATCCTTCAAGGATATTCCTGAAAAGGACTATCGTCCTTCAAGGCTACTCCTGAAAAGGACTTTCGTCCTTCAAGGATACTTCTGAAAAGGACTATCGTCCTTCAAGGATACTCCTGAAAAGGACTATTCTCCTTCAAGGATATTCCTGAAATAGACTATCGTCCTTTAAGGATACGCCTGAAAAGGACTATTGTCCTTCAAGGATATTCCTGAAATAGACTATCGTCCTTCAAGGACACTCCTGAAGAGGACTATAATCCTTCAAGGATATTCCTGAAAAGGACTATCGTCCTTCAAGGCTACTCCTGAAAAGGACTTTCGTCCTTCAAGGATACTTCGGAAAAGGACTATCGTCCTTCAAGGATACTCCTGAAAAGGACTATTCTCCTTCAAGGATATTCCTGAAAAGGACTATCGTCCTTCAAGGCTACTCCTGAAAAGGACTTTCGTCCTTCAAGGATACTTCGGAAAAGGACTATCGTCCTTCAAGGATACTCCTGAAAAGGACTATTCTCCTTCAAGGATATTCCTGAAATAGACTATCGTCCTTTAAGGATACGCCTGAAAAGGACTATTGTCCTTCAAGGATATTCCTGAAATAGACTATCGTCCTTCAAGGACACTCCTGAAGAGGACTATAATCCTTCAAGGATATTCCTGAAAAGGACTATCGTCCTTCAAGGCTACTCCTGAAAAGGACTATTGTCCTTCAAGGATATTCCTGAAAAGGACTTTCGTCCTTCAAGGATACTTCTGAAAAGGACTATCGTCCTTATTTCTAAAAGTACTATCGTCCTTCAAGGATATTCCTGAAAAGGACTATCGTCCTTCAAGGCTACTCCTGAAAAGGACTTTCGTCCTTCAAGGATACTTCGGAAAAGGACTATCGTCCTTCAAGGATACTCCTGAAAAGGACTATTCTCCTTCAAGGATATTCCTGAAAAGGACTATCGTCCTTCAAGGCTACTCCTGAAAAGGACTTTCGTCCTTCAAGGATACTTCGGAAAAGGACTATCGTCCTTCAAGGATACTCCTGAAAAGGACTATTCTCCTTCAAGGATATTCCTGAAATAGACTATCGTCCTTTAAGGATACGCCTGAAAAGGACTATTGTCCTTCAAGGATATTCCTGAAATAGACTATCGTCCTTTAAGGATACGCCTGAAAAGGACTATTGTCCTTCAAGGATATTCCTGAAAAGGACTATCGTCCTTCAAGGCTACTCCTGAAAAGGACTATCATCCTTCAAGGATATTTCTAAAAGTACTATCGTCCTTCAAGGATATTCCTGAAGAGGACTATAATCCTTCAAGGATATTCCTGAAAAGGGCTATCGTCCTTCAAGGCTACTCCTGAAAAGGACTTTCGTCCTTCAAGGATACTTCTGAAAAGGACTATCGTCCTTCAAGGATACTCCTGAAAAGGACTATTCTCCTTCAAGGATATTCCTGAAATAGACTATCGTCCTTTAAGGATACGCCTGAAAAGGACTATTGTCCTTCAAGGATATTCCTGAAATAGACTATCGTCCTTCAAGGACACTCCTGAAGAGGACTATAATCCTTCAAGGATATTCCTGAAAAGGACTATCGTCCTTCAAGGCTACTCCTGAAAAGGACTATTGTCCTTCAAGGATATTCCTGAAAAGGACTTTCGTCCTTCAAGGATACTTCTGAAAAGGACTATCGTCCTTATTTCTAAAAGTACTATCGTCCTTCAAGGATATTCCTGAAAAGGACTATCGTCCTTCAAGGACACTCCTGAAAAGTACAATCGCCCTTCAAGGATATTCCTGAAAAGGACTTTCGTCCTTTAAGGATACGCCTGAAAAGGACTATCATTTTTTATGGACACTCCTGAAATAGACTATCGTCCTTTAAGGACACTCCTGAAAAGGACTATCGTCCTTCAAGGATACTCCAGAAAAGGACTATTGTCCTTTAAGGACACTCCTGAAAAGGACTATCGCCCTTCAAGGATATTCCTGAAAAGGACTTTCGTCCTTTAAGGATACGCCTGAAAAGGACTATCATTTTTTATGGACACTCCTGAAATAGACTATCGTCCTTTAAGGACACTCCTGAAAAGGACTATCGTCCTTCAAGGATACTCCTGAAAAGTACAATCGCCCTTCAAGGATATTCCTGAAAAAGACTATCGTCCTTTAAGGACACTCCTGAAAAGGACTATCGTCCTTCAAGGATACTCCTGAAAAGGACTTTCGCCCTTAATGGATACTCCTGAAAAGGACTATCGTCCTTTAAGGACACTCCTGAAAAGGACTATCGTCCTTCAAGGATACTCCTGAAAAGGACTATTGTCCTTCAAGGATATTCCTGAAAAGGACTTTCGTCCTTCAAGGATACTTCTGAAAAGGACTATCGTCCTTCAAGGATACTCCTGAAAAGGACTATCGTCCTTCAAGGATATTCCAGAAAAGGACTATTGTCCTTCAAGGATATTCCTGAAAAGGACTAACGTTCTTTAAGGATATTCCTGAAAAAGACTATCGTCCTTCAAGGATACTCCTAAAAAGGACCATCGTCCTTTAAATATACTCCTAAAAAGGACTATTGTCCTTCAAGGATATTCCTGAAAACGAAAATCGTCCTTCAAGGATACTTCTGAAAAGGACTATAGTCCTTTAAGGATACTCCTGAAAGGACTATCGTCCTTCAAGGATACTCCTGAAAAGGACTGTCGTCCTTTAAGGATACTCCTGAAAAGGACTATCGTCCTTCAAGGGTATTTCTAAAAGTACTGTCATCCTTCACGGATATTCCTGAAAAGGACTATCGTCCTTCAAGGAAACTCCTGAAAAGGACTATCGTCCTTCAAGGATACTCCTGAAAAGGACTATTGTCCTTCAAGGATATTCCTGAAATAGACTATCGTCCTTTAAGGATACGCCTGAAAAGGACTATTGTCCTTCAAGGATATTCCTGAAATAGACTATCGTCCTTTAAGGATACTCCTGAAAAGGACTATAGTCTTTTAAGGATACTCCTGAAAGGACTATCGTCCTTCAAGGATAGTTCTAAAAGTACTATCGTCCTTCAAGGATATTCCTGAAAAGGACTTTCGTCCTTTAAGGATACTCCTGAAAAGGACTATCGTCCTTCAAGAATATTTCTGAAAGTACTATCGTCCTTCAAGGATACTCCTGAAAAGGACTTTCGTCCTTCAAGGATACTTCTGAAAAGGACTATCGTCCTTCAAGGATACTCCTGAAAAGGACTATTGTCCTTCAAGGATATTCCTGAAATAGACTATCGTCCTTTAAGGATACGCCTGAAAAGGACTATTATTTTTTATGGACACTCCTGAAATAGACTATCGTCCTTTAAGGACACTACTGAAAAGGACTATCGTCCTTCAAGGATACTCCTGAAAAGGACTTTCGCCCTTAATGGATACTCCTGAAAAGGACTATCGTCCTTCAAGGATACTCCTAAAAAGGACTTTCGCCCTTAATGGATACTCCTGAAAAGAACTATCGTCCTTTAAGGACACTCCTGAAAAGGACTATCGTCCTTCAAGGATACTCCTGAAAAGGACTATAGTCCTTCAAGGATATTCCTGAAAAGGACTTTCGTCCTTCAAGGATACTTCTGAAGAGGACTATCGTCCTTATTTCTAAAAGTACTATCGTCCTTCAAAGATATTCCTGAAAAGGACTATCGTCCTTCAAGGACACTCCTGAAAAGTACAATCGCCCTTCAAGGATATTCCTGAAAAGGACTTTCGTCCTTTAAGGATACTCCTGAAAAGGACTATCGTCCTTCAAGGATATTCCTGAAAAGGACTATTGTCCTTTAAGGACACTCCTGAAAAGGACTATCGTCCTTCAAGGACACTCCTGAAAAGGACTATCGCCCTTCAAGGATATTCCTGAAAAGGACTTTCGTCCTTTAAGGATACTCCTGAAAAGGACTATCATTTTTTATGGACACTCCTGAAATAGACTATCGTCCTTTAAGGACACTCCTGAAAAGGACTATCGTCCTTCAAGGATACTTCTGAAAAGGACTATTGTCCTTCAAGGATACTTCTGAAAAGGACTATTGTCCTTCAAGGATATACCTGAAATAGACTATCATCCTTTAAGGATACGCCTGAAAAGGACTATTATTTTTTATGGACACTCCTGAAATAGACTATCGTCCTTTAAGCACACTCCTGAAAAGGACTATCGTCCTTCAAGGATACTCCTGAAAAGGACTTTCGCCCTTAATGGATACTCCTGAAAAGGACTATCGTCCTTTAAGGACACTCCTGAAAAGGACTATCGTCCTTCAAGGATACTTCTGAAAAGGACTATTGTCCTTCAAGGATATTCCTGAAATAGACTATCATCCTTTAAGGATACGCCTGAAAAGGACTATTATTTTTTATGGACACTCCTGAAATAGACTATCGTCCTTTAAGGACACTCCTGAAAAGGACAATCGTCCTTCAAGGATACTCCTGAAAAGGACTTTCGCCCTTAATGGATACTCCTGAAAAGGACTATCGTCCTTTAAGGACACTCCTGAAAAGGACTATCGTCCTTCAAGGATACTCCTGAAAAGGACTATTGTCCTTCAAGGATACTCCTGAAAAGGACTATTGTCCTTCAAGGATATTCCTGAAAAGGACTTTCGTCCGTCAAGGATACTTCTGAAAAGGACTATCGTCCTTCAAGGATACTCCTGAAAAGGACTTTCGTCCTTCAAGGATATTCCTGAAAAGGACTTTCGTCCGTCAAGGATACTTCTGAAAAGGACTATTGTCCTTCAAGGATATTCCTGAACAGGACTTTCGTCCTTCAAGGATATTCCTGAAAAGGACTTTCGTCCGTCAAGGATACTTCTGAAAAGGACTATCGTCCTTCAAGGATACTCCTGAAAAGGACTTTCGTCCTTTAAGGATACTCCTGAAAAGGACTTTCGTCCTTTAAGGATACTCCTGAAAAGGACTATCGTCCTTCAAGGATATTCCAGAAAAGGACTATCGTCCTTCAAGGATACTCCTGAAAAGGACTATCGTCCTACAAGGACACTCCTGAAAAGGACTATCGCCCTTCAAGGATACTCCTGAAAAGGACTTATTGCCCTTCAAGGATATTCCTGAAAACGACTTTCGTCCTTAAAGGATACTCCTGAAAAGGACTTTCGTCCTTTAAGGATACTCCTGAAAAGGACTTTCGTCCTTTAAGGATACTCCTGAAAAGGACTATTATCCTTCAAGTTTATACCTGAAAAGGACTTTCGTCCTTTAAGGATACTCCTGAAAAGGACTATCGTCCTTCAAGAATATTTCTGAAAGTACAATCGCCCTTCAAGGATATTCCTGAAAAAGACTATCGTCCTTTAAGGATACGCCTGAAAAGGACTATCATTTTTTATGGACACTCCTGAAATAGACTATCGTCCTTTAAGGACACTCCTGAAAAGGACTATCGCCCTTCAAGGATATTCCTGAAAAGGACTTTCGTCCTTAAAGAATACTCCTGAAAAGGACTAACGTCCTTTAAGAACACTCCTGAAAAGGACTATCGTCCTTCAAGGATACTCCTGAAAAGGACTATCGCCCTTCAAGGATATTCCTGAAAAGGACTTTCGTCCTTAAAGGATACTCCTGAAAAGGACTATCGTCCTTCAAGGATACTCCTGAAAAGGACTATTGTCCTTCAAGGATATTCCTGAAAAGGACTTTCGTCCTTTAAGGATACTCCTGAAAAGGACTATCGTCCTTCAAGGATATTCCAGAAAAGGACTATTGTCCTTCAAGGATATTCCTGAAAAGGACTAACGTTCTTCAAGGATATTCCTGAAAAAGACTATCGTCCTTCAAGGATACTCCTAAAAAGGACCATCGTCCTTTAAATATACTCCTAAAAAGGACTATTGTCCTTCAAGGATATTCCTGACAACGACAATCGTCCTTCAAGGATACTTCTGAAAAGGACTATAGTCCTTTAAGGATACTCCTGAAAGGACTATCGTCCTTCAAGGATACTCCTGAAAAGGACTGTCGTCCTTTATGGATACTCCTGAAAAGGACTATCGTCCTTCAAGGGTATTTCTAAAAGTACTGTCATCCTACACGGATATTCCTGAAAAGGACTATCGTCCTTCAAGGAAACTCCTGAAAAGGACTTTCGTCCTTCAAGGATACTTCTGAAAAGGACTATCGTCCTTATTTCTAAAAGTACTATCGTCCTTCAAGGATATTCCTGAAAAGGACTATCGTCCTTCAAGGACACTCCTGAAAAGTACAATCGCCCTTCAAGGATATTCCTGAAAAGGACTTTCGTCCTTTAAGGATACGCCTGAAAAGGACTATCATTTTTTATGGACACTCCTGAAATAGACTATCGTCCTTTAAGGACACTCCTGAAAAGGACTATCGTCCTTCAAGGATACTCCTGAAAAGTACAATCGCCCTTCAAGGATATTCCTGAAAAAGACTATCGTCCTTTAAGGACACTCCTGAAAAGGACTATCGTCCTTCAAGGATACTCCTGAAAAGGACTTTTGCCCTTAATGGATACTCCTGAATAGGACTATCGTCCTTTAAGGACACTCCTGAAAAGGACTATCGTCCTTCAAGGATACTCCTGAAAAGGACTATTGTCCTTCAAGGATATTCCTGAAAAGGACTTTCGTCCTTCAAGGATACTTCTGAAAAGGACTATCGTCCTTCAAGGATACTCCTGAAAAGGACTATCGTCCTTCAAGGATATTCCAGAAAAGGACTATTGTCCTTCAAGGATATTCCTGAAAAGGACTAACGTTCTTTAAGGATATTCCTGAAAAAGACTATCGTCCTTCAAGGATACTCCTAAAAAGGACCATCGTCCTTTAAATATACTCCTAAAAAGGACTATTGTCCTTCAAGGATATTCCTGAAAACGACAATCGTCCTTCAAGGATACTTCTGAAAAGGACTATAGTCCTTTAAGGATACTCCTGAAAGGACTATCGTCCTTCAAGGATATTCCAGAAAAGGACTATTGTCCTTCAAGGATATTCCTGAAAAGGACTAACGTTCTTTAAGGATATTCCTGAAAAAGACTATCGTCCTTCAAGGATACTCCTAAAAAGGACCATCGTCCTTTAAATATACTCCTAAAAAGTACTGTCATCCTTCACGGATATTCCTGAAAAGGACTATCGTCCTTCAAGGAAACTCCTGAAAAGGACTATCGTCCTTCAAGGATACTCCTGAAAAGGACTATTGTCCTTCAAGGATATTCCTGAAATAGACTATCGTCCTTTAAGGATACGCCTGAAAAGGACTATTGTCCTTCAAGGATATTCCTGAAATAGACTATCGTCCTTTAAGGATACTCCTGAAAAGGACTATAGTCTTTTAAGGATACTCCTGAAAGGACTATCGTCCTTTAAGGATATTTCTAAAAGTACTATCGTCCTTCAAGGATATTCCTGAAAAGGACTTTCGTCCTTTAAGGATACTCCTGAAAAGGACTATCGTCCTTCAAGAATATTTCTGAAAGTACTATCGTCCTTCAAGGATACTCCTGAAAAGGACTTTCGTCCTTCAAGGATACTTCTGAAAAGGACTATCGTCCTTCAAGGATACTCCTGAAAAGGACTATTGTCCTTCAAGGATATTCCTGAAATAGACTATCGTCCTTTAAGGATACGCCTGAAAAGGACTATTATTTTTTATGGATACTCCTGAAAAGGACTTTCGCCCTTAATGGATACTCCCGAAAAGGACTATCGTCCTTTAAGGACACTCCTGAAAAGGACTATCGTCCTTCAAGGATACTCCTGAAAAGGACTATTGTCCTTCAAGGATATTCCTGAAAAGGACTTTCGTCCTTCAAGGATATTCCTGAAAAGGACTTTCGTCCGTCAAGGATACTTCTGAAAAGGACTATCGTCCTTCAAGGATACTCCTGAAAAGGACTATAGTCCTTCAAGGATATTCCTGAAAAGGACTTTCGTCCTTCAAGGATACTTCTGAAGAGGACTATCGTCCTTATTTCTAAAAGTACTATCGTCCTTCAAAGATATTCCTGAAATGGACTATCGTCCTTCAAGGACACTCCTGAAAAGTACAATCGCCCTTCAAGGATATTCCTGAAAAGGACTTTCGTCCTTTAAGGATACGCCTGAAAAGGACTATAATTTTTTATGGACACTCCTGAAATAGACTATCGTCCTTTAAGGACACTCCTGAAAAGGACTATCGTCCTTCAAGGATACTTCTGAAAAGGACTATTGTCCTTCAAGGATATTCCTGAAATAGACTATCATCCTTTAAGGATACGCCTGAAAAGGACTATTATTTTTTATGGACACTCGTGAAATAGACTATCGTCCTTTAAGGACACTCCTGAAAAGGACTATCATCCTTCAAGGATACTCCTGAAAAGGACTTTCGCCCTTAATGGATACTCCTGAAAAGGACTATCGTCCTTTAAGGACACTCCTGAAAAGGACTATCGTCCTTCAAGGATACTCCTAAAAAGGACTATTGTCCTTCAAGGATATTCCTGAAAAGGACTTTCGTCCTTCAAGGATATTCCTGAAAAGGACTTTCGTCCGTCAAGGATACTTCTGAAAAGGACTATCGTCCTTCAAGGATACGCCTGAAAAGGACTTTCGTCCTTTAAGGATACTCCTGAAAAGGACTTTCGTCCTTTAAGGATACTCCTGAAAAGGACTATCGTCCTTCAAGGATATTCCAGAAAAGGACTATTGTCCTTTAAGGACACTCCTGAAAAGGACTATCGTCCTTCAAGGACACTCCTGAAAAGTACAATCGCCCTTCAAGGATATTCCTAAAAAGGACTTTCGTCCTTTAAGGATACGCCTGAAAAGGACTATCATTTTTTATGGACACTCCTGAAATAGACTATCGTCCTTTAAGGACACTCCTGAAAAGGACTATCGTCCTTCAAGGATACTTCTGAAAAGGACTATTGTCCTTCAAGGATATTCCTGAAATAGACTATCATCCTTTAAGGATACGCCTGAAAAGGACTATTATTTTTTATGGACACTCCTGAAATAGACTATCGTCCTTTAAGGACACTCCTGAAAAGGACTATCGTCCTTCAAGGATACTCCTGAAAAGGACTTTCGCCCTTAATGGATACTCCTGAAAAGGACTATCGTCCTTTAAGGACACTCCTGAAAAGGACTATCGTCCTTCAAGGATACCCCTGAAAAGGACTATTGTCCTTCAAGGATATTCCTGATAAGGACTTTCGTCCTTCAAGGATATTCCTGAAAAGGACTTTCGTCCGTCAAGGATACTCCTGAAAAGGACTTTCGTCCTTTAAGGATACTCCTGAAAAGGACTTTCGTCCTTTAAGGATACTCCTGAAAAGGACTATCATCCTTCAAGGATATTCCAGAAAAGGACTATTGTCCTTTAAGGACACTCCTGAAAAGGACTATCGTCCTTCAAGGACACTCCTGAAAAGTACAATCGCCCTTCAAGGATATTCCTGAAAAGGACTTTCGTCCTTTAAGGATACGCCTGAAAAGGACTATCATTTTTTATGGACACTCCTGAAATAGACTATCGTCCTTTAAGGACACTCCTGAAAAGGACTATCGTCCTTCAAGGATACTTCTGAAAAGGACTATTGTCCTTCAAGGATATTCCTGAAATAGACTATCATCCTTTAAGGATACGCCTGAAAAGGACTATTATTTTTTATGGACACTCCTGAAATAGACTATCGTCCTTTAAGGACACTCCTGAAAAGGACTATCGTCCTTCAAGGATACTCCTGAAAAGGACTTTCGCTCTTAATGGATACTCCTGAAAAGGACTATCGTCCTTTAAGGACACTCCCGAAAAGGACTATCGTCCTTCAAGGATACTCCTGAAAAGGACTATTGTCCTTCAAGGATATTCCTGAAAAGGACTTTCGTCCTTCAAGGATATTCCTGAAAAGGACTTTCGACCGTCAAGGATACTTCTGAAAAAGACTATCGTCCTTCAAGGATACTCCTGAAAAGGACTTTCGTCCTTCAAGGATATTCCTGAAAAGGACTTTCGTCCGTCAAGGATACTTCTGAAAAGGACTATTGTCCTTCAAGGATATTCCTGAAAAGGACTTTATTCCTTCAAGGATATTCCTGAAAAGGACTTTCGTCCGTCAAGGATACTTCTGAAAAGGACTATCGTCCTTCAAGGATACTCCTGAAAAGGACTTTCGTCCTTTAAGGATACTCCTGAAAAGGACTTTCGTCCTTTAAGGATACTCCTGAAAAGGACTTTCGTCCTTTAAGGATACTCCTGAAAAGGACTATCGTCTTTCAAGGATATTCCTGAAAAGGACTATCGTCCTTCAAGGATACTCCTGAAAAGGACTATCGTCCTTCAAGGATACTCCTGAAAAGGACTATCATCCTTCAAGGATACTCCTGAAAAGGACTTATTGCCCTTCAAGGATATTCCTGAAAACGACTTTCGTCCTTAAAGGATACTCCTGAAAAGGATTTTCGTCCTTTAAGGATACTCCTGAAAAGGACTTTCGTCCTTTAAGGATACTCCTGAAAAGGACTATTATCCTTCAAGTATATACCTGAAAAGGACTTTCGTCCTTTAAGGATACTCCTGAAAAGGACTATCGTCCTTCAAGAATATTTCTGAAAGTACAATCGCCCTTCAAGGATATTCCTGAAAAAGACTATCGTCCTTTAAGGATACGCCTGAAAAGGACTATCATTTTTTATGGACACTCTTGAAATAGACTATCGTCCTTTAAGGACACTCCTGAAAAGGACTATCGTCCTTCAAGGATACTCCTGAAAAGGACTTTCGCCCTTAATGGATACTCCTGAAAAGGACTATCGTCCTTTAAGGACACTCCTGAAAAGGACTATCGTCCTTCAAGGATACTCCTGAAAAGGACTATTGTCCTTCAAGGATATTCCTGAAAAGGACTTTCGTCCTTCAAGGATACTTCTGAAAAGGACTATCGTCCTTCAAGGATACTCCTGAAAAGGACTATTGTCCTTCAAGGATATTCCTGAAAAGGACTTTCGTCCTTTAAGGATACTCCTGAAAAGGACTATCGTCCTTCAAGGATATTCCTGAAAAGGACTATTGTCCTTCAAGGATATTCCTGAAAAGGACTAACGTTCTTCAAGGATATTCCTGAAAAAGACTATCGTCCTTCAAGGATACTCCTAAAAAGGACCATCGTCCTTTAAATATACTCCTAAAAAGGACTATTGTCCTTCAAGGATATTCCTGAAAACGACAATCGTCCTTCAAGGATACTTCTGAAAAGGACTATAGTCCTTTAAGGATACTCCTGAAAGGACTATCGTCCTTCAAGGATACTCCTGAAAAGGACTGTCGTCCTTTAAGGATACTCCTGAAAAGGACTATCGTCCTTCAAGGGTATTTCTAAAAGTACTGTCATCCTTCACGGATATTCCTGAAAACGACTATCGTCCTTCAAGGATATTCCTGAAAAGGACTATCGTCCTTCAAGGATACTCCTGAAAAGGACAATTGTCCTTCAAGGATATTCCTGAAAAGGACTTTCGTCCTTTAAGGATACTCCTGAAAAAGACTATCGTCCTTCAAGGATACTCCTGAAAAGGACTGTCGTCCTTTAAGGATATTCCTGAAAAGGACTTTCGTCCTTTAAGGACACTCCTGAAAAGGACTATCGTCCTTCAAGGATACTCCTGAAAAGTACAATCGCCCTTCAAGGATATTCCTGAAAAAGACTATCGTCCTTTAAGGACACTCCTGATAAGGACTATCGTCCTTCATGGATACTCCTGAAAAGGACTTTCGCCCTTAATGGATACTCCTGAAAAGGACTATCGTCCTTTAAGGACACTCCTGAAAAGGACTATCGTCCTTCAAGGATACTCCTGAAAAGGACTATTGTCCTTCAAGGATATTCCTGAAAAGGACTTTCGTCCTTCAAGGATATTTCTGAAAAGGACTATCGTCCTTCAAGGATACTCCTGAAAAGGACAATTGTCCTTCAAGGATATTCCTGAAAAGGACTTTCGTCCTTTAAGGATACTCCTGAAAAGGACTATCGTCCTTCAAGGATATTCCAGAAAAGGACTATTGTCCTTCAAGGATATTCCTGAAAAGGACTAACGTTCTTCAAGGATATTCCTGAAAAAGACTATCGTCCTTCAAGGATACTCCTAAAAAGGACCATCGTCCTTTAAATATACTCCTAAAACGGACTATTGTCCTTCAAGGATATTCCTGAAAACGACAATCGTCCTTCAAGGATACTTCTGAAAAGGACTATAGTCCTTTAAGGATACTCCTGAAAGGACTATCGTCCTTCAAGGATACTCCTGAAAAGGACTGTCGTCCTTTAAGGATACTCCTGAAAAGGACTATCGTCCTTCAAGGGTATTTCTAAAAGTACTGTCATCCTTCACGGATATTCCTGAAAAGGACTATCGTCCTTCAAGGAAACTCCTGAAAAGGATTATCGTCCTTCAAGGATACTCCTGAAAAGGACTATTGTCCTTCAAGGATATTCCTGAAATAGACTATCGTCCTTTAAGGATACGCCTGAAAAGGACTATTGTCCTTCAAGGATATTCCTGAAATAGACTATCGTCCTTTAAGGATACTCCTGAAAAGGACTATAGTCTTTTAAGGATACTCCTGAAAGGACTATCGTCCTTCAAGGATATTTCTAAAAGTACTATCGTCCTTCAAGGATATTCCTGAAAAGGACTTTCGTCCTTTAAGGATACTCCTGAAAAGGACTATCGTCCTTCAAGAATATTTCTGAAAGTACTATCGTCCTTCAAGGATACTCCTGAAAAGGACTTTCGTCCTTCAAGGATACTTCTGAAAAGGACTATCGTCCTTCAGGGATACTCCTGAAAAGGACTATTGTCCTTCAAGGATATTCCTGAAATAGACTATCGTCCTTTAAGGATACGCCTGAAAAGGACTATTGTCCTTCAAGGATATTCCTGAAATAGACTATCGTCCTTTAAGGATACGCCTGAAAAGGACTATTGTCCTTCAAGGATATTCCTGAAATAGACTATCGTCCTTTAAGGATACGCCTGAAAAGGACTATTGTCCTTCAAAGATATTCCTGAAATAGACTATGGTCCTTCAAGGACACTCCTGAAGAGGACTATAATCCTTCAAGGATATTCCTGAAAAGGACTATCGTCCTTCAAGGCTACTCCTGAAAAGGACTTTCGTCCTTCAAGGATACTCCTGAAAAGGACTATTGTCCTTCAAGGATATTCCTGAAACAGACTATCGTCCTTTAAGGACACTCTTGAAAAGGACTATCGTCCTTCAAGGATACTCCTAAAAAGGACTTTCGCCCTTAATGGATACTCCTGAAAAGAACTATCGTCCTTTAAGGACACTCCTGAAAAGGACTATCGTCCTTCAAGGATACTCCTGAAAAGGACTATAGTCCTTCAAGGATATTCCTGAAAAGGACTTTCGTCCTTCAAGGATACTTCTGAAGAGGACTATCGTCCTTATTCTTTCCTTTAAAGATACGCCTGAAAAGGACTATCATTTTTTATGGACACTCCTGAAATAGACTTTCGTCCTTTAAGGATACGCCTGAAAAGGACTATCATTTTTTATGGACACTCCTGAAATAGACTATCGTCCTTTAAGGACACTCCTGAAAAGGACTATCGTCCTTCAAGGATACTCCTGAAAAGTACAATCGCCCTTCAAGGGTATTCCTGAAATAGACTATCGTCCTTTAAGGACACTCCTGAAAAGGACTATCGTCCTTCAAGGACACTCCTGAAAAGTACAATCGCCCTTCAAGGATATTCCTGAAAAGGACTTTCGTCCTTTAAAGATACGCCTGAAAAGGACTATCATTTTTTATGGACACTCCTGAAATAGACTATCGTCCTTTAAGGACACTCCTGAAAAGGACTATCGTCCTTCAAGGATACTCCTGAAAAGTACAATCGCCCTTCAAGGATATTCCTGAAATAGACTATCATCCTTTAAGGACACTCCTGAAAAGGACTATCGTCCTTCAAGGATACTCCTGAAAAGTACAATCGCCCTTCAAGGATATTCCTGAAAAGGACTTTCGTCCTTTAAAGATACGCCTGAAAAGGACTATCATTTTTTATGGACACTCCTGAAATAGACTATCGTCCTTTAAGGACACTCTTGAAAAGGACTATCGTCCTTCAAGGATACTCCTGAAAAGTACAATCGCCCTTCAAGGATATTCCTGAAAAAGACTATCGTCCTTTAAGGACACTCCTGAAAAGGACTATCGTCCTTCATGGATACTCCTGAAAAGGACTTTCGCCCTTAATGGATACTCCTGAAAAGGACTATCGTCCTTAAAGGACACTCCTGAAAAGGACTATCGTCCTTCAAGGATACTCCTGAAGAGGACTATCGTCCTTATTTCTAAAAGTACTATCGTCCTTCAAAGATATTCCTGAAAAGGACTATCGTCCTTCAAGGACACTCCTGAAAAGTACAATCGCCCTTCAAGGATATTCCTGAAAAGGACTTTCGTCCTTTAAGGATACGCCTGAAAAGGACTATCATTTTTTATGGACACTCCTGAAATAGACTATCGTCCTTTAAGGACACTCCTGAAAAGGACTATCGTCCTTCAAGGATACTCCTGAAAAGTACAATCGCCCTTCAAGGGTATTCCTGAAATAGACTATCGTCCTTTAAGGACACTCCTGAAAAGGACTATCGTCCTTCAAGGACACTCCTGAAAAGTACAATCGCCCTTCAAGGATATTCCTGAAAAGGACTTTCGTCCTTTAAAGATACGCCTGAAAAGGACTATCATTTTTTATGGACACTCCTGAAATAGACTATCGTCCTTTAAGGACACTCCTGAAAAGGACTATCGTCCTTCAAGGATACTCCTGAAAAGTACAATCGCCCTTCAAGGGTATTCCTGAAATAGACTATCGTCCTTTAAGGACACTCCTGAAAAGGACTATCGTCCTTCAAGGATACTCCTGAAAAGGACTATTGTCCTTCAAGGATATTCCTGAAATAGACTATCGTCCTTTAAGGATACGCCTGAAAAGGACTATTATTTTTTATGGATACTCCTGAAAAGGACTTTCGCCCTTAATGGATACTCCCGAAAAGGACTATCGTCCTTTAAGGACACTCCTGAAAAGGACTATCGTCCTTCAAGGATACTCCTGAAAAGGACTATTGTCCTTCAAGGATATTCCTGAAAAGGACTTTCGTCCTTCAAGGATATTCCTGAAAAGGACTTTCGTCCGTCAAGGATACTTCTGAAAAGGACTATCGTCCTTCAAGGATACTCCTGAAAAGGACTATAGTCCTTCAAGGATATTCCTGAAAAGGACTTTCGTCCTTCAAGGATACTTCTGAAGAGGACTATCGTCCTTATTACTAAAAGTACTATCGTCCTTCAAAGATATTCCTGAAATGGACTATCGTCCTTCAAGGACACTCCTGAAAAGTACAATCGCCCTTCAAGGATATTCCTGAAAAGGACTTTCGTCCTTTAAGGATACGCCTGAAAAGGACTATAATTTTTTATGGACACTCCTGAAATAGACTATCGTCCTTTAAGGACACTCCTGAAAAGGACTATCGTCCTTCAAGGATACTCCTGAAAAGTACAATCGTCCTTCAAGGATATTCCTGAAATAGACTATCATCCTTTAAGGATACGCCTGAAAAGGACTATCGTATTACGCCTGAAAAGGACTATCATTTTTTATGGACACTTTATGGACTATCGTCCTTCAAGGATACTCCTCAATCGCCCTTCAAGGGTATTCCTGAAATAGACTATCGTCCTTTAAGGACACTCCTGAAAAGGACTATCATCCTTCAAGGATACTCCTGAAAAGGACTTTCGCCCTTAATGGATACTCCTGAAAAGGACTATCGTCCTTTAAGGACACTCCTGAAAAGGACTATCGTCCTTCAAGGATACTCCTGAAAAGGACTATCGTCCTTCAAGGATATTCCTGAAAAGGACTTTCGTCCTTCAAGGATATTCCTGAAAAGGACTTTCGTCCTTCAAGGATACTCCTGAAAAGGACTATCGTCCTTCAAGGATACTCCTGAAAAGGACTATCGTCCTTTAAGGATACTCCTGAAAAGGACTTTCGTCCTTCAAGGATACTCCTGAAAAGGACTATCGTCCTTATATTCCAGAAAAGGACTATCGTCCTTTAAGGACACTCCTGAAAAGGACTATCGTCCTTCAAGGACACTCCTGAAAAGTACAATCGCCCTTCAAGGATATTCCTGAAAAGGACTTTCGTCCTTTAAGGATACGCCTGAAAAGGACTATAATTTTTTATGGACACTCCTGAAATAGACTATCGTCCTTTAAGGACACTCCTGAAAAGGACTATCGTCCTTCAAGGATACTTCTGAAAAGGACTATTGTCCTTCAAGGATATTCCTGAAATAGACTATCATCCTTTAAGGATACGCCTGAAAAGGACTATTATTTTTTATGGACACTCGTGAAATAGACTATCGTCCTTTAAGGACACTCCTGAAAAGGACTATCATCCTTCAAGGATACTCCTGAAAAGGACTTTCGCCCTTAATGGATACTCCTGAAAATGACTATCGTCCTTTAAGGATATTCCTGAAAAGGACTATCGTCCTTCAAGGATACTCCTAAAAAGGACTATTGTCCTTCAAGGATATTCCTGAAAAGGACTTTCGTCCTTCAAGGATATTCCTGAAAAGGACTTTCGTCCGTCAAGGATACTTCTGAAAAGGACTATCGTCCTTCAAGGATACGCCTGAAAAGGACTTTCGTCCTTTAAGGATACTCCTGAAAAGGACTTTCGTCCTTTAAGGATACTCCTGAAAAGGACTATCGTCCTTCAAGGATATTCCAGAAAAGGACTATTGTCCTTTAAGGACACTCCTGAAAAGGACTATCGTCCTTCAAGGACACTCCTGAAAAGTACAATCGCCCTTCAAGGATATTCCTAAAAAGGACTTTCGTCCTTTAAGGATACGCCTGAAAAGGACTATCATTTTTTATGGACACTCCTGAAATAGACTATCGTCCTTTAAGGACACTCCTGAAAAGGACTATCGTCCTTCAAGGATACTTCTGAAAAGGACTATTGTCCTTCAAGGATATTCCTGAAATAGACTATCATCCTTTAAGGATACGCCTGAAAAGGACTATTATTTTTTATGGACACTCCTGAAATAGACTATCGTCCTTTAAGGACACTCCTGAAAAGGACTATCGTCCTTCAAGGATACTCCTGAAAAGGACTTTCGCCCTTAATGGATACTCCTGAAAAGGACTATCGTCCTTTAAGGACACTCCTGAAAAGGACTATCGTCCTTCAAGGATACCCCTGAAAAGGACTATTGTCCTTCAAGGATATTCCTGATAAGGACTTTCGTCCTTCAAGGATATTCCTGAAAAGGACTTTCGTCCGTCAAGGATACTCCTGAAAAGGACTTTCGTCCTTTAAGGATACTCCTGAAAAGGACTTTCGTCCTTTAAGGATACTCCTGAAAAGGACTATCATCCTTCAAGGATATTCCAGAAAAGGACTATTGTCCTTTAAGGACACTCCTGAAAAGGACTATCGTCCTTCAAGGACACTCCTGAAAAGTACAATCGCCCTTCAAGGATATTCCTGAAAAGGACTTTCGTCCTTTAAGGATACGCCTGAAAAGGACTATCATTTTTTATGGACACTCCTGAAATAGACTATCGTCCTTTAAGGACACTCCTGAAAAGGACTATCGTCCTTCAAGGATACTTCTGAAAAGGACTATTGTCCTTCAAGGATATTCCTGAAATAGACTATCATCCTTTAAGGATACGCCTGAAAAGGACTATTATTTTTTATGGACACTCCTGAAATAGACTATCGTCCTTTAAGGACACTCCTGAAAAGGACTATCGTCCTTCAAGGATACTCCTGAAAAGGACTTTCGCTCTTAATGGATACTCCTGAAAAGGACTATCGTCCTTTAAGGACACTCCCGAAAAGGACTATCGTCCTTCAAGGATACTCCTGAAAAGGACTATTGTCCTTCAAGGATATTCCTGAAAAGGACTTTCGTCCTTCAAGGATATTCCTGAAAAGGACTTTCGACCGTCAAGGATACTTCTGAAAAAGACTATCGTCCTTCAAGGATACTCCTGAAAAGGACTTTCGTCCTTCAAGGATATTCCTGAAAAGGACTTTCGTCCGTCAAGGATACTTCTGAAAAGGACTATTGTCCTTCAAGGATATTCCTGAAAAGGACTTTATTCCTTCAAGGATATTCCTGAAAAGGACTTTCGTCCGTCAAGGATACTTCTGAAAAGGACTATCGTCCTTCAAGGATACTCCTGAAAAGGACTTTCGTCCTTTAAGGATACTCCTGAAAAGGACTTTCGTCCTTTAAGGATACTCCTGAAAAGGACTTTCGTCCTTTAAGGATACTCCTGAAAAGGACTATCGTCTTTCAAGGATATTCCAGAAAAGGACTATCGTCCTTCAAGGATACTCCTGAAAAGGACTATCGTCCTACAAGGACACTCCTGAAAAGGACTATCGTCCTTCAAGGATACTCCTGAAAAGGACTTATTGCCCTTCAAGGATATTCCTGAAAACGACTTTCGTCCTTAAAGGATACTCCTGAAAAGGATTTTCGTCCTTTAAGGATACTCCTGAAAAGGACTTTCGTCCTTTAAGGATACTCCTGAAAAGGACTATTATCCTTCAAGTATATACCTGAAAAGGACTTTCGTCCTTTAAGGATACTCCTGAAAAGGACTATCGTCCTTCAAGAATATTTCTGAAAGTACAATCGCCCTTCAAGGATATTCCTGAAAAAGACTATCGTCCTTTAAGGATACGCCTGAAAAGGACTATCATTTTTTATGGACACTCTTGAAATAGACTATCGTCCTTTAAGGACACTCCTGAAAAGGACTATCGTCCTTCAAGGATACTCCTGAAAAGGACTTTCGCCCTTAATGGATACTCCTGAAAAGGACTATCGTCCTTTAAGGACACTCCTGAAAAGGACTATCGTCCTTCAAGGATACTCCTGAAAAGGACTATCGTCCTTCAAGGATATTCCTGAAAAGGACTTTCGTCCTTCAAGGATACTTCTGAAAAGGACTATCGTCCTTCAAGGATACTCCTGACAATTGTCCTTCAAGGACTATCGTCCTCAAAGGATACTCCTGAAAAGGACTATTGTCCTTCAAGGATATTCCTGAAAAGGACTTTCGTCCTTTAAGGATACTCCTGAAAAGGACTATCGTCCTTCAAGGATATTCCAGAAAAGGACTATTGTCCTTCAAGGATATTCCTGAAAAGGACTAACGTTCTTCAAGGATATTCCTGAAAAAGACTATCGTCCTTCAAGGATACTCCTAAAAAGGACCATCGTCCTTTAAATATACTCCTAAAAAGGACTATTGTCCTTCAAGGATATTCCTGAAAACGACAATCGTCCTTCAAGGATACTTCTGAAAAGGACTATAGTCCTTTAAGGATACTCCTGAAAGGACTATCGTCCTTCAAGGATACTCCTGAAAAGGACTGTCGTCCTTTAAGGATACTCCTGAAAAGGACTATCGTCCTTCAAGGGTATTTCTAAAAGTACTGTCATCCTTCACGGATATTCCTGAAAACGACTATCGTCCTTCAAGGAAACTCCTGAAAAGGACTATCGTCCTTCAAGGATACTCCTGAAAAGGACAATTGTCCTTCAAGGATATTCCTGAAAAGGACTTTCGTCCTTTAAGGATACTCCTGAAAAAGACTATCGTCCTTCAAGGATACTCCTGAAAAGGACTGTCGTCCTTTAAGGATATTCCTGAAAAGGACTTTCGTCCTTTAAGGACACTCCTGAAAAGGACTATCGTCCTTCAAGGATACTCCTGAAAAGTACAATCGCCCTTCAAGGATATTCCTGAAAAAGACTATCGTCCTTTAAGGACACTCCTGATAAGGACTATCGTCCTTCATGGATACTCCTGAAAAGGACTTTCGCCCTTAATGGATACTCCTGAAAAGGACTATCGTCCTTTAAGGACACTCCTGAAAAGGACTATCGTCCTTCAAGGATACTCCTGAAAAGGACTATTGTCCTTCAAGGATATTCCTGAAAAGGACTTTCGTCCTTCAAGGATATTTCTGAAAAGGACTATCGTCCTTCAAGGATACTCCTGAAAAGGACAATTGTCCTTCAAGGATATTCCTGAAAAGGACTTTCGTCCTTTAAGGATACTCCTGAAAAGGACTATCGTCCTTCAAGGATATTCCAGAAAAGGACTATTGTCCTTCAAGGATATTCCTGAAAAGGACTAACGTTCTTCAAGGATATTCCTGAAAAAGACTATCGTCCTTCAAGGATACTCCTAAAAAGGACCATCGTCCTTTAAATATACTCCTAAAACGGACTATTGTCCTTCAAGGATATTCCTGAAAACGACAATCGTCCTTCAAGGATACTTCTGAAAAGGACTATAGTCCTTTAAGGATACTCCTGAAAGGACTATCGTCCTTCAAGGATACTCCTGAAAAGGACTGTCGTCCTTTAAGGATACTCCTGAAAAGGACTATCGTCCTTCAAGGGTATTTCTAAAAGTACTGTCATCCTTCACGGATATTCCTGAAAAGGACTATCGTCCTTCAAGGAAACTCCTGAAAAGGATTATCGTCCTTCAAGGATACTCCTGAAAAGGACTATTGTCCTTCAAGGATATTCCTGAAATAGACTATCGTCCTTTAAGGATACGCCTGAAAAGGACTATTGTCCTTCAAGGATATTCCTGAAATAGACTATCGTCCTTTAAGGATACTCCTGAAAAGGACTATAGTCTTTTAAGGATACTCCTGAAAGGACTATCGTCCTTCAAGGATATTTCTAAAAGTACTATCGTCCTTCAAGGATATTCCTGAAAAGGACTTTCGTCCTTTAAGGATACTCCTGAAAAGGACTATCGTCCTTCAAGAATATTTCTGAAAGTACTATCGTCCTTCAAGGATACTCCTGAAAAGGACTTTCGTCCTTCAAGGATACTTCTGAAAAGGACTATCGTCCTTCAGGGATACTCCTGAAAAGGACTATTGTCCTTCAAGGATATTCCTGAAATAGACTATCGTCCTTTAAGGATACGCCTGAAAAGGACTATTGTCCTTCAAGGATATTCCTGAAATAGACTATCGTCCTTTAAGGATACGCCTGAAAAGGACTATTGTCCTTCAAGGATATTCCTGAAATAGACTATCGTCCTTTAAGGATACGCCTGAAAAGGACTATTGTCCTTCAAAGATATTCCTGAAATAGACTATGGTCCTTCAAGGACACTCCTGAAGAGGACTATAATCCTTCAAGGATATTCCTGAAAAGGACTATCGTCCTTCAAGGCTACTCCTGAAAAGGACTTTCGTCCTTCAAGGATACTCCTGAAAAGGACTATTGTCCTTCAAGGATATTCCTGAAACAGACTATCGTCCTTTAAGGACACTCTTGAAAAGGACTATCGTCCTTCAAGGATACTCCTAAAAAGGACTTTCGCCCTTAATGGATACTCCTGAAAAGAACTATCGTCCTTTAAGGACACTCCTGAAAAGGACTATCGTCCTTCAAGGATACTCCTGAAAAGGACTATAGTCCTTCAAGGATATTCCTGAAAAGGACTTTCGTCCTTCAAGGATACTTCTGAAGAGGACTATCGTCCTTATTCTTTCCTTTAAAGATACGCCTGAAAAGGACTATCATTTTTTATGGACACTCCTGAAATAGACTTTCGTCCTTTAAGGATACGCCTGAAAAGGACTATCATTTTTTATGGACACTCCTGAAATAGACTATCG
The DNA here is from genome assembly GCA_030578115.1 of Leucoptera coffeella. Classification (NCBI taxonomy): domain Eukaryota; kingdom Metazoa; phylum Arthropoda; class Insecta; order Lepidoptera; family Lyonetiidae; genus Leucoptera; species Leucoptera coffeella. The sequence goes on from JAMBLF010000753.1 coordinate 52,134, forward strand.
TCCTTTAAGGACACTCCTGAAAAGGACTATCGTCCTTCAAGGATACTCCTGAAAAGTACAATCGCCCTTCAAGGGTATTCCTGAAATAGACTATCGTCCTTTAAGGACACTCCTGAAAAGGACTATCGTCCTTCAAGGACACTCCTGAAAAGTACAATCGCCCTTCAAGGATATTCCTGAAAAGGACTTTCGTCCTTTAAAGATACGCCTGAAAAGGACTATCATTTTTTATGGACACTCCTGAAATAGACTATCGTCCTTTAAGGACACTCCTGAAAAGGACTATCGTCCTTCAAGGATACTCCTGAAAAGTACAATCGCCCTTCAAGGATATTCCTGAAATAGACTATCGTCCTTTAAGGACACTCCTGAAAAGGACTATCGTCCTTCAAGGATACTCCTGAAAAGTACAATCGCCCTTCAAGGATATTCCTGAAAAGGACTTTCGTCCTTTAAAGATACGCCTGAAAAGGACTATCATTTTTTATGGACACTCCTGAAATAGACTATCGTCCTTTAAGGACACTCTTGAAAAGGACTATCGTCCTTCAAGGATACTCCTGAAAAGTACAATCGCCCTTCAAGGATATTCCTGAAAAAGACTATCGTCCTTTAAGGACACTCCTGAAAAGGACTATCGTCCTTCATGGATACTCCTGAAAAGGACTTTCGCCCTTAATGGATACTCCTGAAAAGGACTATCGTCCTTAAAGGACACTCCTGAAAAGGACTATCGTCCTTCAAGGATACTCCTGAAGAGGACTATCGTCCTTATTTCTAAAAGTACTATCGTCCTTCAAAGATATTCCTGAAAAGGACTATCGTCCTTCAAGGACACTCCTGAAAAGTACAATCGCCCTTCAAGGATATTCCTGAAAAGGACTTTCGTCCTTTAAGGATACGCCTGAAAAGGACTATCATTTTTTATGGACACTCCTGAAATAGACTATCGTCCTTTAAGGACACTCCTGAAAAGGACTATCGTCCTTCAAGGATACTCCTGAAAAGTACAATCGCCCTTCAAGGGTATTCCTGAAATAGACTATCGTCCTTTAAGGACACTCCTGAAAAGGACTATCGTCCTTCAAGGACACTCCTGAAAAGTACAATCGCCCTTCAAGGATATTCCTGAAAAGGACTTTCGTCCTTTAAAGATACGCCTGAAAAGGACTATCATTTTTTATGGACACTCCTGAAATAGACTATCGTCCTTTAAGGACACTCCTGAAAAGGACTATCGTCCTTCAAGGATACTCCTGAAAAGTACAATCGCCCTTCAAGGGTATTCCTGAAATAGACTATCGTCCTTTAAGGACACTCCTGAAAAGGACTATCGTCCTTCAAGGATACTCCTGAAAAGTACAATCGCCCTTCAAGGATATTCCTGAAAAGGACTTTCGTCCTTTAAAGATACGCCTGAAAAGGACTATCATTTTTTATGGACACTCCTGAAATAGACTATCGTCCTTTAAGGACACTCCTGAAAAGGACTATCGTCCTTCAAGGACACTCCTGAAAAGTACAATCGCCCTTCAAGGATATTCCTGAAAAGGACTTTCGTCCTTTAAGGATACGCCTGAAAAGGACTATCATTTTTTATGGACACTCCTGAAATAGACTATCGTCCTTTAAGGACACTCCTGAAAAGGACTATCGTCCTTCAAGGATACTCCTGTAAAGTACAATCGCCCTTCAAGGATATTCCTGAAATAGACTATCGTCCTTTAAGGACACTCCTGAAAAGGACTATCGTCCTTCAAGGATACTCCTGAAAAGTACAATCGCCCTTCAAGGATATTCCTGAAAAGGACTTTCGTCCTTTAAAGATACGCCTGAAAAGGACTATCATTTTTTATGGACACTCCTGAAATAGACTATCGTCCTTTAAGGACACTCTTGAAAAGGACTATCGTCCTTCAAGGATACTCCTGAAAAGTACAATCGCCCTTCAAGGATATTCCTGAAAAAGACTATCGTCCTTTAAGGACACTCCTGAAAAGGACTATCGTCCTTCATGGATACTCCTGAAAAGGACTTTCGCCCTTAATGGATACTCCTGAAAAGGACTATCGTCCTTAAAGGACACTCCTGAAAAGGACTATCGTCCTTCAAGGATACTCCTGAAAAGGACTATTGTCCTTCAAGGATATTCCTGAAAAGGACTTTCGTCCTTCAAGGATACTTCTGAAAAGGACTATCGTCCTTCAAGGATACTCCTGAAAAGGACTATTGTCCTTCAAGGATATTCCTGAAAAGGACTTTCGTCCTTTAAGGATACTCCCGAAAAGGACTATCGTCCTTCAAAGATATTCCTGAAAAGGACTGTCGTCCTTTAAGGATACTCCTGAAAAGGACTATCGTCCTTCAAGGGTATTTCTAAAAGTACTGTTATCCTTCACGGATATTCCTGAAAAAGACTATCGTCCTTCAAGGAAACTCCTGAAAAGGACTATCGTCCTTCAAGGATACTCCTGAAAAGGACTATTGTCCTCCAAGGATATTCCTGAAATAGACTATCGTCCTTTAAGGACACTCCTGAAAAGGACTATCGTCCTTCAAGGATACTCCTGAAAAGGACTATTGTCCTTCAAGGATATTCCTGAAAAGGACAAACGTTCTTCAAGGATACTCCTGAAAAGGACTATCGTCCTTCAAGGGTATTTCTAAAAGTACTGTCATCCTTCACGGATATTCCTGAAAAGGACTATCGCCCTTCAAGGAAACTCCTGAAAAGGACTTTCGTCCTTCAAGGATACTCCTGAAAAGTACAATCGCCCTTCAAGGATATTCCTGTAAAAGACTATCGTCCTTTAAGGACACTCCTGAAAAGGACTATCGTCCTTCAAGGATACTCCTGAAAAGGACTTTTGCCCTTAATGGATACTCCTGAAAAGGACTATCGTCCTTTAAGGACACTCCTGAAAAGGACTATCGTCCTTCAAGGATACTCCTGAAAAGGACTATTGTCCTTCAAGGATATTCCTGAAAAGGACTTTCGTCCTTCAAGGATACTTCTGAAAAGGACTATCGTCCTTCAAGGATACTCCTGAAAAGGACTATCGTCCTTCAAGGATATTCCAGAAAAGGACTATTGTCCTTCAAGGATATTCCTGAAAAGGACTAACGTTCTTTAAGGATATTCCTGAAAAAGACTATCGTCCTTCAAAGATACTCCTAAAAAGGACCATCGTCCTTTAAATATACTCCTAAAAAGGACTATTGTCCTTCAAGGATATTCCTGAAAACGACAATCGTCCTTCAAGGATACTTCTGAAAAGGACTATAGTCCTTTAAGGATACTCCTGAAAGGACTATCGTCCTTCAAGGATACTCCTGAAAAGGACTGTCGTCCTTTAAGGATACTCCTGAAAAGGACTATCGTCCTTCAAGGGTATTTCTAAAAGTACTGTCATCCTTCACGGATATTCCTGAAAAGGACTATCGTCCTTCAAGGAAACTCCTGAAAAGGACTATCGTCCTTCAAGGATACTCCTGAAAAGGACTATTGTCCTTCAAGGATATTCCTGAAATAGACTATCGTCCTTTAAGGATACGCCTGAAAAGGACTATTGTCCTTCAAGGATATTCCTGAAATAGACTATCGTCCTTTAAGGATACTCCTAAAAAGGACTATAGTCTTTTAAGGATACTCCTGAAAGGACTATCGTCCTTCAAGGATATTTCTAAAAGTACTATCTTCCTTCAAGGATATTCCTGAAAAGGACTTTCGTCCTTTAAGGATACTCCTGAAAAGGACTATCGTCCTTCAAGAATATTTCTGAAAGTACTATCGTCCTTCAAGGATACTCCTGAAAAGGACTTTCGTCCTTCAAGGATACTTCTGAAAAGGACTATCGTCCTTCAAGGATACTCCTGAAAAGGACTTTCGCCCTTAATGGATACTCCTGAAAAGGACTATCGTCCTTTAAGGACACTCCTGAAAAGGACTATCGTCCTTCAAGGATACTCCTGAAAAGGACTATTGTCCTTCAAGGATATTCCTGAAAAGGACTTTCGTCCTTCAAGGATATTTTTGAAAAGGACTATCGTCCTTCAAGGATACTCCTGAAAAGGACTATTGTCCTTCAAGGATATTCCTGAAAAGGACTTTCGTCCTTCAAGGATATTCCTGAAAAGGACTTTCGTCCGTCAAGGATACTTCTGAAAAGGACTTTCGTCCTTCAAGGATACTTCTGAAGAGGACTATCGTCCTTATTTCTAAAAGTACTATCGTCCTTCAAAGATATTCCTGAAATGGACTATCGTCCTTCAAGGACACTCCTGAAAAGGACTATTGTCCTTCAAGGATATTCCTGAAATAGACTATCATCCTTTAAGGATACGCCTGAAAAGGACTATTATTTTTTATGGACACTCGTGAAATAGACTATCGTCCTTTAAGGACACTCCTGAAAAGGACTATCATCCTTCAAGGATACTCCTGAAAAGGACTTTCGCCCTTAATGGATACTCCTGAAAAGGACTATCGTCCTTTAAGGACACTCCTGAAAAGGACTATCGTCCTTCAAGGATACTCCTGAAAAGGACTATTGTCCTTCAAGGATATTCCTGAAAAGGACTTTCGTCCTTCAAGGATATTCCTGAAAAGGACTTTCGTCCGTCAAGGATACTTCTGAAAAGGACTATCGTCCTTCAAGGATACTCCTGAAAAGGATTCGTCCTTTAAGGATACTCCTGAAAAAGCCTTTCGTCCTTTAAGGATACTCCTGAAAAGGACTATCGTCCTTCAAGGATATTCCAGAAAAGGACTATTGTCCTTTAAGGACACTCCTGAAAAGGACTATCGTCCTTCAAGGACACTCCTGAAAAGTACAATCGCCCTTCAAGGATATTCCTGAAAAGGACTTTCGTCCTTTAAGGATACGCCTGAAAAGGACTATCATTTTTTATGGACACTCCTGAAATAGACTATCGTCCTTTAAGGACACTCCTGAAAAGGACTATCGTCCTTCAAGGATACTTCTGAAAAGGACTATTGTCCGTCAAGGATATTCCTGAAATAGACTATCATCCTTTAAGGATACGCCTGAAAAGGACTATTATTTTTTATGGACACTCCTGAAATAGACTATCGTCCTTTAAGGACACTCCTGAAAAGGACTATCGTCCTTCAAGGATACTCCTGAAAAGGACTTTCGCCCTTAATGGATACTCCTGAAAAGGACTATCGTCCTTTAAGGACACTCCTGAAAAGGACTATCGTCCTTCAAGGATACCCCTGAAAAGGACTATTGTCCTTCAAGGATATTCCTGAAAAGGACTTTCGTCCTTCAAGGATATTCCTGAAAAGGACTTTCGTCCGTCAAGGATACTCCTGAAAAGGACTTTCGTCCTTTAAGGATACTCCTGAAAAGGACTTTCGTCCTTTAAGGATACTCCTGAAAAGGACTATCGTCCTTCAAGGATATTCCAGAAAAGGACTATTGTCCTTTAAGGACACTCCTGAAAAGGACTATCGTCCTTCAAGGACACTCCTGAAAAGTACAATCGCCCTTCAAGGATATTCCTGAAAAGGACTTTCGTCCTTTAAGGATACGCCTGAAAAGGACTATCATTTTTTATGGACACTCCTGAAATAGACTATCGTCCTTTAAGGACACTCCTGAAAAGGACTATCGTCCTTCAAGGATACTCCTGAAAAGGACTTTCGCCCTTAATGGATACTCCTGAAAAGGACTATCGTCCTTTAAGGACACTCCCGAAAAGGACTATCGTCCTTCAAGGATACTCCTGAAAAGGACTATTGTCCTTCAAGGATATTCCTGAAAAGGACTTTCGTCCTTCAAGGATATTCCTGAAAAGGACTTTCGTCCGTCAAGGATACTTCTGAAAAGGACTATCGTCCTTCAAGGATACTCCTGAAAAGGACTTTCGTCCTTCAAGGATATTCCTGAAAAGGACTTTCGTCCGTCAAGGATACTTCTGAAAAGGACTATTGTCCTTCAAGGATATTCCTGAAAAGGACTTTCTTCCTTCAAGGATATTCCTGAAAAGGACTTTCGTCCGTCAAGGATACTTCTGAAAAGGACTATCGTCCTTCAAGGATACTCCTGAAAAGGACTTTCGTCCTTTAAGGATACTCCTGAAAAGGACTATCGTCCTTCAAGGATATTCCAGAAAAGGACTATCGTCCTTCAAGGATACTCCTGAAAAGGACTATCGTCCTACAAGGACACTCCTGAAAAGGACTATCGTCCTTCAAGGATACTCCTGAAAAGGACTTATTGCCCTTCAAGGATATTCCTGAAAACGACTTTCGTCCTTAAAGGATACTCCTGAAAAGGACTTTCGTCCTTTAAGGATACTCCTGAAAAGGACTTTCGTCCTTTAAGGATACTCCTGAAAAGGACTATTATCCTTCAAGTATATACCTGAAAAGGACTTTCGTCCTTTAAGGATACTCCTGAAAAGGACTATCGTCCTTCAAGAATATTTCTGTAAGTACAATCGCCCTTCAAGGATATTCCTGAGAAAGACTATCGTCCTTTAAGGATACGCCTGAAAAGGACTATCATTTTTTATGGACACTCCTGAAATAGACTATCGTCCTTTAAGGACACTCCTGAAAAGGACTATCGTCCTTCAAGGATACTCCTGAAAAGGACTTTCGCCCTTAATGGATACTCCTGAAAAGGACTATCGTCCTTTAAGGACACTCCTGAAAAGGACTATCGTCCTTCAAGGATACTCCTGAAAAGGACTGTCGTCCTTTAAGGATATTCCTGAAAAGGACTTTCGTCCTTTAAGGACACTCCTGAAAAGGACTATCGTCCTTCAAGGATACTCCTGAAAAGTACAATCGCCCTTCAAGGATATTCCTGAAAAAGACTATCGTCCTTTAAGGACACTCCTGATAAGGACTATCGTCCTTCATGGATACTCCTGAAAAGGACTTTCGCCCTTAATGGATACTCCTGAAAAGGACTATCGTCCTTTAAGGACACTCCTGAAAAGGACTATCGTCCTTCAAGGATACTCCTGAAAAGGACTATTGTCCTTCAAGGATACTCCTAAAAAGGACCATCGTCCTTAAAATATACTCCTAAAAAGGACTATTGTCCTTCAAGGATATTCCTGAAAACGACAATCGTCCTTCAAGGATACTTCTGAAAAGGACTATAGTCCTTTAAGGATACTCCTGAAAGGACTATCGTCCTTCAAGGATACTCCTGAAAAGTACTGTCGTCCTTTAAGGATACTCCTGAAAAGGACTATCGTCCTTCAAGGGTATTTCTAAAAGTACTGTCATCCTTCACGGATATTCCTGAAAAGGACTATCGTCCTTCAAGGAAACTCCTGAAAAGGACTATCGTCCTTCAAGGATACTCCTGAAAAGGACTATTGTCCTTCAAGGATATTCCTGAAATAGACAATCGTCCTTTAAGGATACGCCTGAAAAGGACTATTGTCCTTCAAGGATATTCCTGAAATAGACTATCGTCCTTTAAGGATACTCCTGAAAAGGACTATAGTCTTTTAAGGATACTCCTGAAAGGACTATCGTCCTTCAAGGATATTTCTAAAAGTACTATCGTCCTTCAAGGATATTCCTGAAAAGGACTTTCGTCCTTTAAGGATACTCCTGAAAAGGACTATCGTCCTTCAAGAATATTTCTGAAAGTACTATCGTCCTTCAAGGATACTCCTGAAAAGGACTTTCGTCCTTCAAGGATACTTCTGAAAAGGACTATCGTCCTTCAAGGATACTCCTGAAAAGGACTTTCGCCCTTAATGGATACTCCTGAAAAGGACTATCGTCCTTTAAGGACACTCCTGAAAAGGACTATCGTCCTTCAAGGATACTCCTGAAAAGGACTATTGTCCTTCAAGGATATTCCTGAAAAGGACTTTCGTCCTTCAAGGATATTTCTGAAAAGGACTATCGTCCTTCAAGGATACTCCTGAAAAGGACTATTGTCCTTCAAGGATATTCCTGAAAAGGACTTTCGTCCTTCAAGGATATTCCTGAAAAGGACTTTCGTCCGTCAAGGATACTTCTGAAAAGGACTTTCGTCCTTCAAGGATACTTCTGAAGAGGACTATCGTCCTTATTTCTAAAAGTACTATCGTCCTTCAAAGATATTCCTGAAATGGACTATCGTCCTTCAAGGACACTCCTGAAAAGGACTATTGTCCTTCAAGGATATTCCTGAAATAGACTATCATCCTTTAAGGATACGCCTGAAAAGGACTATTATTTTTTATGGACACTCGTGAAATAGACTATCGTCCTTTAAGGACACTCCTGAAAAGGACTATCATCCTTCAAGGATACTCCTGAAAAGGACTTTCGCCCTTAATGGATACTCCTGAAAAGGACTATCGTCCTTTAAGGACACTCCTGAAAAGGACTATCGTCCTTCAAGGATACTCCTGAAAAGGACTATTGTCCTTCAAGGATATTCCTGAAAAGGACTTTCGTCCTTCAAGGATATTCCTGAAAAGGACTTTCGTCCGTCAAGGATACTTCTGAAAAGGACTATCGTCCTTCAAGGATACTCCTGAAAAGGATTCGTCCTTTAAGGATACTCCTGAAAAGGACTTTCGTCCTTTAAGGATACTCCTGAAAAGGACTATCGTCCTTCAAGGATATTCCAGAAAAGGACTATTGTCCTTTAAGGACACTCCTGAAAAGGACTATCGTCCTTCAAGGACACTCCTGAAAAGTACAATCGCCCTTCAAGGATATTCCTGAAAAGGACTTTCGTCCTTTAAGGATACGCCTGAAAAGGACTATCATTTTTTATGGACACTCCTGAAATAGACTATCGTCCTTTAAGGACACTCCTGAAAAGGACTATCGTCCTTCAAGGATACTTCTGAAAAGGACTATTGTCCGTCAAGGATATTTCTGAAATAGACTATCATCCTTTAAGGATACGCCTGAAAAGGACTATTATTTTTTATGGACACTCCTGAAATAGACTATCGTCCTTTAAGGACACTCCTGAAAAGGACTATCGTCCTTCAAGGATACTCCTGAAAAGGACTTTCGCCCTTAATGGATACTCCTGAAAAGGACTATCGTCCTTTAAGGACACTCCTGAAAAGGACTATCGTCCTTCAAGGATACCCCTGAAAAGGACTATTGTCCTTCAAGGATATTCCTGAAAAGGACTTTCGTCCTTCAAGGATATTCCTGAAAAGGACTTTCGTCCGTCAAGGATACTCCTGAAAAGGACTTTCGTCCTTTAAGGATACTCCTGAAAAGGACTTTCGTCCTTTAAGGATACTCCTGAAAAGGACTATCGTCCTTCAAGGATATTCCAGAAAAGGACTATTGTCCTTTAAGGACACTCCTGAAAAGGACTATCGTCCTTCAAGGACACTCCTGAAAAGTACAATCGCCCTTCAAGGATATTCCTGAAAAGGACTTTCGTCCTTTAAGGATACGCCTGAAAAGGACTATCATTTTTTATGGACACTCCTGAAATAGACTATCGTCCTTTAAGGACACTCCTGAAAAGGACTATCGTCCTTCAAGGATACTTCTGAAAAGGACTATTGTCCTTCAAGGATATTCCTGAAATAGACTATCATCCTTTAAGGATACGCCTGAAAAGGACTATTATTTTTTATGGACACTCCTGAAATAGACTATCGTCCTTTAAGGACACTCCTGAAAAGGACTATCGTCCTTCAAGGATACTCCTGAAAAGGACTTTCGCCCTTAATGGATACTCCTGAAAAGGACTATCGTCCTTTAAGGACACTTCCGAAAAGGACTATCGTCCTTCAAGGATACTCCTGAAAAGGACTATTGTCCTTCAAGGATATTCCTGAAAAGGACTTTCGTCCTTCAAGGATATTCCTGAAAAGGACTTTCGTCCGTCAAGGATACTTCTGAAAAGGACTATCGTCCTTCAAGGATACTCCTGAAAAGGACTTTCGTCCTTCAAGGATATTCCTGAAAAGGACTTTCGTCCGTCAAGGATACTTCTGAAAAGGACTATTGTCCTTCAAGGATATTCCTGAAAAGGACTTTCTTCCTTCAAGGATATTCCTGAAAAGGACTTTCGTCCGTCAAGGATACTTCTGAAAAGGTCTATCGTCCTTCAAGGATACTCCTGAAAACGACTTTCGTCCTTTAAGGATACTCCTGAAAAGGACTATCGTCCTTCAAGGATATTCCAGAAAAGGACTATCGTCCTTCAAGGATACTCCTGAAAAGGACTATCGTCCTACAAGGACACTCCTGAAAAGGACTTATTGCCCTTCAAGGATATTCCTGAAAACGACTTTCGTCCTTAAAGGATACTCCTGAAAAGGACTTTCGTCCTTTAAGGATACTCCTGAAAAGGACTTTCGTCCTTTAAGGATACTCCTGAAAAGGACTATTATCCTTCAAGTATATACCTGAAAAGGACTTTCGTCCTTTAAGGATACTCCTGAAAAGGACTATCGTCCTTCAAGAATATTTCTGAAAGTACAATCGCCCTTCAAGGATATTCCTGAAAAAGACTATCGTCCTTTAAGGATACGCCTGAAAAGGACTATCATTTTTTATGGACACTCCTGAAATAGACTATCGTCCTTTAAGGACACTCCTGAAAAGGACTATCGTCCTTCAAGGATACTCCTGAAAAGGACTTTCGCCCTTAATGGATACTCCTGAAAAGGACTATCGTCCTTTAAGGACACTCCTGAAAAGGACTATCGTCCTTCAAGGATACTCCTGAAAAGGACTGTCGTCCTTTAAGGATATTCCTGAAAAGGACTTTCGTCCTTTAAGGACACTCCTGAAAAGGACTATCGTCCTTCAAGGATACTCCTGAAAAGTACAATCGCCCTTCAAGGATATTCCTGAAAAAGACTATCGTCCTTTAAGGACACTCCTGATAAGGACTATCGTCCTTCATGGATACTCCTGAAAAGGACTTTCGCCCTTAATGGATACTCCTGAAAAGGACTATCGTCCTTTAAGGACACTCCTGAAAAGGACTATCGTCCTTCAAGGATACTCCTGAAAAGGACTATTGTCCTTCAAGGATATTCCTGAAAAGGACTTTCGTCCTTCAAGGATATTTCTGAAAAGGACTATCGTCCTTCAAGGATACTCCTGAAAAGGACCATTGTCCTTCAAGGATATTCCTGAAAAGGACTTTCGTCCTTTAAGGATACTCCTGAAAAGGACTATCGTCCTTCAAGGATATTCCAGAAAAGAACTATTGTCCTTCAAGGATATTCCTGAAAAGGACTAACGTTCTTCAAGGATATTCCTGAAAAAGACTATCGTCCTTCAAGGATACTCCTAAAAAGGACCATCGTCCTTTAAATATACTCCTAAAATGGACTATTGTCCTTCAAGGATATTCCTGAAAACGACAATCGTCCTTCAAGGATACTTCTGAAAAGGACTATAGTCCTTTAAGGATACTCCTGAAAGGACTATCGTCCTTCAAGGATACTCCTGAAAAGGACTGTCGTCCTTTAAGGATACTCCTGAAAAGGACTATCGTCCTTCAAGGGTATTTCTAAAAGTACTGTCATCCTTCACGGATATTCCTGAAAAGGACTATCGTCCTTCAAGGAAACTCCTGAAAAGGATTATCGTCCTTCAAGGATACTCCTGAAAAGGACTATTGTCCTTCAAGGATATTCCTGAAATAGACTATCGTCCTTTAAGGATACGCCTGAAAACGACAATCGTCCTTCAAGGATACTTCTGAAAAGGACTATAGTCCTTTAAGGATACTCCTGAAAGGACTATCGTCCTTCAAGGATACTCCTGAAAAGGACTGTCGTCCTTTAAGGATACTCCTGAAAAGGACTTTCGTCCTTTAAGGATACTCCTGAAAAAGACTATCGTCCTTCAAGGATACTCCTGAAAAGGACTGTCGTCCTTTAAGGATATTCCTGAAAAGGACTTTCGTCCTTTAAGGACACTCCTGAAAAGGACTATCGTCCTTCAAGGATACTCCTGAAAAGTACAATCGCCCTTCAAGGATATTCCTGAAAAAGACTATCGTCCTTTAAGGACACTCCTGATAAGGACTATCGTCCTTCATGGATACTCCTGAAAAGGACTTTCGCCCTTAATGGATACTCCTGAAAAGGACTATCGTCCTTTAAGGACACTCCTGAAAAGGACTATCGTCCTTCAAGGATACTCCTGAAAAGGACTATTGTCCTTCAAGGATATTCCTGAAAAGGACTTTCGTCCTTCAAGGATATTTCTGAAAAGGACTATCGTCCTTCAAGGATACTCCTGAAAAGGACAATTGTCCTTCAAGGATATTCCTGAAAAGGACTTTCGTCCTTTAAGGATACTCCTGAAAAGGACTATCGTCCTTCAAGGATATTCCAGAAAAGAACTATTGTCCTTCAAGGATATTCCTGAAAAGGACTAACGTTCTTCAAGGATATTCCTGAAAAAGACTATCGTACTTCAAGGATACTCCTAAAAAGGACCATCGTCCTTTAAATATACTCCTAAAACGGACTATTGTCCTTCAAGAATATTCCTGAAAACGACAATCGTCCTTCAAGGATACTTCTGAAAAGGACTATAGTCCTTTAAGGATACTCCTGAAAGGACTATCGTCCTTCAAGGATACTCCTGAAAAGGACTGTCGTCCTTTAAGGATACTCCTGAAAAGGACTATCGTCCTTCAAGGGTATTTCTAAAAGTACTGTCATCCTTCACGGATATTCCTGAAAAGGACTATCGTCCTTCAAGGAAACTCCTGAAAAGGATTATCGTCCTTCAAGGATACTCCTGAAAAGGACTATTGTCCTTCAAGGATATTCCTGAAATAGACTATCGTCCTTTAAGGATACGCCTGAAAAGGACTATTGTCCTTCAAGGATATTCCTGAAATAGACTATCGTCCTTTAAGGATACTCCTAAAAAGGACTATAGTCTTTTAAGGATACTCCTGAAAGGACTATCGTCCTTCAAGGATATTTCTGAAAGTACTATCGTCCTTCAAGGATACTCCTGAAAAGGACTTTCGTCCTTCAAGGATACTTCTGAAAAGGACTATCGTCCTTCAAGGATACTCCTGAAAAGGACTATTGTCCTTCAAGGATATTCCTGAAATAGACTATCGTCCTTTAAGGATACGCCTGAAAAGGACTATTGTCCTTCAAGGATATTCCTGAAATAGACTATCGTCCTTTAAGGATACGCCTGAAAAGGACTATTGTCCTTCAAGGATATTCCTGAAATAGACTATCGTCCTTTAAGGATACGCCTGAAAAGGACTATTGTCCTTCAAAGATATTCCTGAAATAGACTATGGTCCTTCAAGGACACTCCTGAAGAGGACTATAATCCTTCAAGGATATTCCTGAAAAGGACTATCGTCCTTCAAGGCTACTCCTGAAAAGGACTTTCGTCCTTCAAGGATACTCCTGAAAAGGACTATTGTCCTTCAAGGATATTCCTGAAACAGACTATCGTCCTTTAATGACACTCCTGAAAAGGACTATCGTCCTTCAAGGATACTCCTAAAAAGGACTTTCGCCCTTAATGGATACTCCTGAAAAGAACTATCGTCCTTTAAGGACACTCCTGAAAAGAACTATCGTCCTTCAAGGATACTCCTGAAAAGGACTATAGTCCTTCAAGGATATTCCTGAAAAGGACTTTCGTCCGTCAAGGATACTTCTGAAAAGGACTATCGTCCTTCAAGGATACTCCTGAAAAGGACTTTCGTCCTTCAAGGATATTCCTGAAAAGGACTTTCTTCCTTCAAGGATATTCCTGAAAAGGACTTTCGTCCGTCAAGGATACTTCTGAAAAGGACTATCGTCCTTCAAGGATACTCCTGAAAAGGACTTTCGTCCTTTAAGGATACTCCTGAAAAGGACTTTCGTCCTTTAAGGATACTCCTGAAAAGGACTTTCGTCCTTTAAGGATACTCCTGAAAAGGACTATCGTCCTTCAAGGATATTCCAGAAAAGGACTATCGTCCTTCAAGGATACTCCTGAAAAGGACTATCGTCCTACAAGGACACTCCTGAAAAGGACTATCGTCCTTCAAGGATACTCCTGAAAAGAACTTATTGCCCTTCAAGGATATTCCTGAAAACGACTTTCGTCCTTAAAGGATACTCCTGAAAAGGACTTTCGTCCTTTAAGGATACTCCTGAAAAGGACTTTCGTCCTTTAAGGATACTCCTGAAAAGGACTATTATCCTTCAAGTATATACCTGAAAAGGACTTTCGTCCTTTAAGGATACTCCTGAAAAGGACTATCGTCCTTCAAGAATATTTCTGAAAGTACAATCGCCCTTCAAGGATATTCCTGAAAAAGACTATCGTCCTTTAAGGATACGCCTGAAAAGGACTATCATTTTTTATGGACACTCCTGAAATAGACTATCGTCCTTTAAGGACACTCCTGAAAAGGACTATCGTCGTTCAAGGATACTCCTGAAAAGGACTTTCGCCCTTAATGGATACTCCTGAAAAGGACTATCGTCCTTTAAGGACACTCCTGAAAAGGACTATCGTCCTTCAAGGATACTCCTGAAAAGGACTATTGTCCTTCAAGGATATTCCTGAAAAGGACTTTCGTCCTTCAAGGATACTTCTGAAAAGGACTATCGTCCTTCAAGGATACTCCTGAAAAGGACTATTGTCCTTCAAGGATATTCCTGAAAAGGACTTTCGTCCTTTAAGGATACTCCTGAAAAGGACTATCATCCTTCAAGGATATTCCAGAAAGGACTATTGTCCTTCAAGGATATTCCTGAAAACGACAATCGTCCTTCAAGGATACTTCTGAAAAGGACTATAGTCCTTTAAGGATACTCCTGAAAGGACTATCGTCCTTCAAGGATACTCCTGAAAAGGACTGTCGTCCTTTAAGGATACTCCTGAAAAGGACTATCGTCCTTCAAGGGTATTTCTAAAAGTACTGTCATCCTTCACGGATATTCCTGAAAAGGACTATCGTCCTTCAAGGAAACTCCTGAAAAGGACTATCGTCCTTCAAGGATACTCCTGAAAAGGACAATTGTCCTTCAAGGATATTCCTGAAAAGGACTTTCGTCCTTTAAGGATACTCCTGAAAAAGACTATCGTCCTTCAAGGACACTCCTGAAAAGGACTTTTGTCCTTCAAGGATACTCCTGAAAAGTACAATCGCCCTTCAAGGATATTCCTGAAAAAGACTATCGTCCTTTAAGGACACTCCTGATAAGGACTATCGTCCTTCATGGATACTCCTGAAAAGGACTTTCGCCCTTAATGGATACTCCTGAAAAGGACTATCGTCCTTTAAGGACACTCCTGAAAAGGACTATCGTCCTTCAAGGATACTCCTGAAAAGGACTATTGTCCTTCAAGGATATTCCTGAAAAGGACTTTCGTCCTTCAAGGATATTTCTGAAAAGGACTATCGTCCTTCAAGGATACTCCTGAAAAGGACAATTGTCCTTCAAGGATATTCCTGAAAAGGACTTTCGTCCTTTAAAGATACTCCTGAAAAGGACTATCGTCCTTCAAGGATATTCCAGAAAAGAACTATTGTCCTTCAAGGATATTCCTGAAAAGGACTAACGTTCTTCAAGGATATTCCTGAAAAAGACTATCGTCCTTCAAGGATACTCCTAAAAAGGACCATCGTCCTTTAAATATACTCCTAAAACGGACTATTGTCCTTCAAGGATATTCCTGAAAACGACAATCGTCCTTCAAGGATACTTCTGAAAAGGACTATAGTCCTTTAAGGATACTCCTGAAAGGACTATCGTCCTTCAAGGATACTCCTGAAAAGGACTATCGTCCTTCAAGGATACTCCTAAAAAGGACCATCGTCCTTTAAATATACTCCTAAAACGGACTATTGTCCTTCAAGGATATTCCTGAAAACGACAATCGTCCTTCAAGGATACTTCTGAAAAGGACTATAGTCCTTTAAGGATACTCCTGAAAGGACTATCGTCCTTCAAGGATACTCCTGAAAAGGACTTTCGTCCTTTAAGGATACTCCTGAAAAGGACTTTCGTCCTTTAAGGATACTCCTGAAAAGGACTATCGTCCTTCAAGGATATTCCAGAAAAGGACTATCGTCCTTCAAGGATACTCCTGAAAAGGACTATCGTCCTACAAGGACACTCCTGAAAAGGACTATCGTCCTTCAAGGATACTCCTGAAAAGGACTTATTGCCCTTCAAGGATATTCCTGAAAACGACTTTCGTCCTTAAAGGATACTCCTGAAAAGGACTTTCGTCCTTTAAGGATACTCCTGAAAAGGACTTTCGTCCTTTAAGGATACTCCTGAAAAGGACTATTATCCTTCAAGTATATACCTGAAAAGGACTTTCGTCCTTTAAGGATACTCCTGAAAAGGACTATCGTCCTTCAAGAATATTTCTGAAAGTACAATCGCCCTTCAAGGATATTCCTGAAAAAGACTATCGTCCTTTAAGGATACGCCTGAAAAGGACTATCATTTTTTATGGACACTCCTGAAATAGACTATCGTCCTTTAAGGACACTCCTGAAAAGGACTATCGTCGTTCAAGGATACTCCTGAAAAGGACTTTCGCCCTTAATGGATACTCCTGAAAAGGACTATCGTCCTTTAAGGACACTCCTGAAAAGGACTATCGTCCTTCAAGGATACTCCTGAAAAGGACTATTGTCCTTCAAGGATATTCCTGAAAAGGACTTTCGTCCTTCAAGGATACTTCTGAAAAGGACTATCGTCCTTCAAGGATACTCCTGAAAAGGACTGTTGTCCTTCAAGGATATTCCTGAAAAGGACTTTCGTCCTTTAAGGATACTCCTGAAAAGGACTATCGTCCTTCAAGGATATTCCAGAAAAGGACTATTGTCCTTCAAGGATATTCCTGAAAACGACAATCGTCCTTCAAGGATACTTCTGAAAAGGACTATAGTCCTTTAAGGATACTCCTGAAAGGACTATCGTCCTTCAAGGATACTCCTGAAAAGGACTGTCGTCCTTTAAGGATACTCCTGAAAAGGACTATCGTCCTTCAAGGGTATTTCTAAAAGTACTGTCATCCTTCACGGATATTCCTGAAAAGGACTATCGTCCTTCAAGGAAACTCCTGAAAAGGACTATCGTCCTTCAAGGATACTCCTGAAAAGGACAATTGTCCTTCAAGGATATTCCTGAAAAGGACTTTCGTCCTTTAAGGATACTCCTGAAAAAGACTATCGTCCTTCAAGGATACTCCTGAAAAGGACTGTCGTCCTTTAAGGATATTCCTGAAAAGGACTTTCGTCCTTTAAGGACACTCCTGAAAAGGACTTTCGTCCTTCAAGGATACTCCTGAAAAGTACAATCGCCCTTCAAGGATATTCCTGAAAAAGACTATCGTCCTTTAAGGACACTCCTGATAAGGACTATCGTCCTTCATGGATACTCCTGAAAAGGACTATTGTCCTTCAAGGATATTCCTGAAAAGGACTATCGTCCTTTAAGGACACTCCTGAAAAGGACTATCGTCCTTCAAGGATACTCCTGAAAAGGACTATTGTCCTTCAAGGATATTCCTGAAAAGGACTTTCGTCCTTCAAGGATATTTCTGAAAAGGACTATCGTCCTTCAAGGATACTCCTGAAAAGGACAATTGTCCTTCAAGGATATTCCTGAAAAGGACTTTCGTCCTTTAAGGATACTCCTGAAAAGGACTATCGTCCTTCAAGGATATTCCAGAAAAGAACTATTGTCCTTCAAGGATATTCCTGAAAAGGACTAACGTTCTTCAAGGATATTCCTGAAAAAGACTATCGTCCTTCAAGGATACTCCTAAAAAGGACCATCGTCCTTTAAATATACTCCTAAAACGGACTATTGTCCTTCAAGGATATTCCTGAAAACGACAATCGTCCTTCAAGGATACTTCTGAAAAGGACTTTAGTCCTTTAAGGATACTCCTGAAAGGACTATCGTCCTTCAAGGATACTCCTGAAAAGGACTGTCGTCCTTTAAGGATACTCCTGAAAAGGACTATCGTCCTTCAAGGGTATTTCTAAAAGTACTGTCATCCTTCACGGATATTCCTGAAAAGGACTATCGTCCTTCAAGGAAACTCCTGAAAAGGATTATCGTCCTTCAAGGATACTCCTGAAAAGGACTATTGTCCTTCAAGGATATTCCTGAAATAGACTATCGTCCTTTAAGGATACGCCTGAAAAGGACTAATGTCCTTCAAGGATATTCCTGAAATAGACTATCGTCCTTTAAGGATACTACTGAAAAGGACTATAGTCTTTTAAGGATACTCCTGAAAGGACTATCGTCCTTCAAGGATATTTCTGAAAGTACTATCGTCCTTTAAGGATACTCCTGAAAAGGACTTTCGTCCTTCAAGGATACTTCTGAAAAGGACTATCGTCCTTCAAGGATACTCCTGAAAAGGACTATTGTCCTTCAAGGATATTCCTGAAATAGACTATCGTCCTTTAAGGATACGCCTGAAAAGGACTATTGTCCTTCAAGGATATTCCTGAAATAGACTATCGTCCTTTAAGGATACGCCTGAAAAGGACTATTGTCCTTCAAGGATATTCCTGAAATAGACTATCGTCCTTTAAGGATACGCCTGAAAAGGACTATTGTCCTTCAAAGATATTCCTGAAATAGACTATGGTCCTTCAAGGACACTCCTGAAGAGGACTATAATCCTTCAAGGATATTCCTGAAAAGGACTATCGTCCTTCAAGGCTACTCCTGAAAAGGACTTTCGTCCTTCAAGGATACTCCTGAAAAGGACTATTGTCCTTCAAGGATATTCCTGAAACAGACTATCGTCCTTTAATGACACTCCTGAAAAGGACTATCGTCCTTCAAGGATACTCCTAAAAAGGACTTTCGCCCTTAATGGATACTCCTGAAAAGAACTATCGTCCTTTAAGGACACTCCTGAAAAGGACTATCGTCCTTCAAGGATACTCCTGAAAAGGACTATAGTCCTTCAAGGATATTCCTGAAAAGGACTTTCGTCCTTCAAGGATACTTCTGAAGAGGACTATCGTCCTTATTTCTAAAAGTACTATCGTCCTTCAAAGATATTCCTGAAAAGGACTATCGTCCTTCAAGGACACTCCTGAAAAGTACAATCGCCCTTCAAGGATATTCCTGAAAAGGACTTTCGTCCTTTAAGGATACGCCTGAAAAGGACTATCATTTTTTATGGACACTCCTGAAATAGACTATCGTCCTTTAAGGACACTCCTGAAAAGGACTATCGTCCTTCAAGGATACTCCTGAAAAGGACTATAGTCCTTCAAGGATATTCCTGAAAAGGACTTTCGTCCTTCAAGGATACTTCTGAAGAGGACTATCGTCCTTATTTCTAAAAGTACTATCGTCCTTCAAAGATATTCCTGAAAAGGACTATCGTCCTTCAAGGACACTCCTGAAAAGTACAATCGCCCTTCAAGGATATTCCTGAAAAGGACTTTCGTCCTTTAAGGATACGCCTGAAAAGGACTATCATTTTTTATGGACACTCCTGAAATAGACTATCGTCCTTTAAGGACACTCCTGAAAAGGACTATCGTCCTTCAAGGATACTCCTGAAAAGGACTTTCGTCCTTCAAGGATATTCCTGAAAAGGACTTTCGTCCTTTAAGGATACTCCTGAATAGGACTATCGTCCTTCAAGGATATTCCAGAAAAGGACTATTGTCCTTCAAGGATATTCCTGAAAACGACAATCGTCCTTCAAGGATACTTCTGAAAAGGACTATAGTCCTTTAAGGATACTCCTGAAAGGACTATCGTCCTTCAAGGATACTCCTGAAAAGGACTGTCGTCCTTTAAGGATACTCCTGAAAAGGACTATCGTCCTTCAAGGGTATTTCTAAAAGTACTGTCATCCTTCACGGATATTCCTGAAAAGGACTATCGTCCTTCAAGGAAACTCCTGAAAAGGACTATCGTCCTTCAAGGATACTCCTGAAAAGGACAATTGTCCTTCAAGGATATTCCTGAAAAGGACTTTCGTCCTTTAAGGATACGCCTGAAAAGGACTATCATTTTTTATGGACACTCCTGAAATAGACTATCGTCCTTTAAGGACACTCCTGAAAAGGACTATCGTCCTTCAAGGATACTCCTGAAAAGGACTATAGTCCTTCAAGGATATTCCTGAAAAGGACTTTCGTCCTTTAAGGATACTCCTGAAAAGGACTATCGTCCTTCAAGGATATTCCAGAAAAGGACTATTGTCCTTCAAGGATATTCCTGAAAACGACAATCGTCCTTCAAGGATACTTCTGAAAAGGACTATAGTCCTTTAAGGATACTCCTGAAAGGACTATCGTCCTTCAAGGATACTCCTGAAAAGGACTGTCGTCCTTTAAGGATACTCCTGAAAAGGACTATCGTCCTTCAAGGGTATTTCTAAAAGTACTGTCATCCTTCACGGATATTCCTGAAAAGGACTATCGTCCTTCAAGGAAACTCCTGAAAAGGACTATCGTCCTTCAAGGATACTCCTGAAAAGGACAATTGTCCTTCAAGGATATTCCTGAAAAGGACTTTCGTCCTTTAAGGATACTCCTGAAAAGGACTATCGTCCTTCAAGGATACTCCTAAAAAGGACTTTCGCCCTTAATGGATACTCCTGAAAAGAACTATCGTCCTTTAAGGACACTCCTGAAAAGGACTATCGTCCTTCAAGGATACTCCTGAAAAGGACTATAGTCCTTCAAGGATATTCCTGAAAAGGACTTTCGTCCTTCAAGGATACTTCTGAAGAGGACTATCGTCCTTATTTCTAAAAGTACTATCGTCCTTCAAAGATATTCCTGAAAAGGACTATCGTCCTTCAAGGACACTCCTGAAAAGTACAATCGCCCTTCAAGGATATTCCTGAAAAGGACTTTCGTCCTTTAAGGATACGCCTGAAAAGGACTATCATTTTTTATGGACACTCCTGAAATAGACTATCGTCCTTTAAGGACACTCCTGAAAAGGACTATCGTCCTTCAAGGATACTCCTGAAAAGGACTTTCGTCCTTCAAGGATATTCCTGAAAAGGACTTTCGTCCGTCAAGGATACTTCTGAAAAGGACTATTGTCCTTCAAGGATATTCCTGAAAAGGACTTTCTTCCTTCAAGGATATTCCTGAAAAGGACTTTCGTCCGTCAAGGATACCTCTGAAAAGGACTATCGTCCTTCAAGGATACTCCTGAAAAGGACTTTCGTCCTTTAAGGATACTCCTGAAAAGGACTTTCGTCCTTTAAGGATACTCCTGAAAAGGACTTTCGTCCTTTAAGGATACTCCTGAAAAGGACTTTCGTCCTTTAAGGATACTCCTGAAAAGGACTATCGTCCTTCAAGGATATTCCAGAAAAGGACTATCGTCCTTCAAGGATACTCCTGAAAAGGACTATCGTCCTACAAGGACACTCCTGAAAAGGACTATCGTCCTTCAAGGATACTCCTGAAAAGGACTTATTGCCCTTCAAGGATATTCCTGAAAACGACTTTCGTCCTTAAAGGATACTCCTGAAAAGGACTTTCTTCCTTTAAGGATACTCCTGAAAAGGACTTTCGTCCTTTAAGGATACTCCTGAAAAGGACTATTATCCTTCAAGTATATACCTGAAAAGGACTTTCGTCCTTTAAGGATACTCCTGAAAAGGACTATCGTCCTTCAAGAATATTTCTGAAAGTACAATCGCCCTTCAAGGATATTCCTGAAAAAGACTATCGTCCTTTAAGGATACGCCTGAAAAGGACTATCATTTTTTATGGACACTCCTGAAATAGACTATCGTCCTTTAAGGACACTCCTGAAAAGGACTATCGTCCTTCAAGGATACTCCTGAAAAGGAGTTTCGCCCTTAATGGATACTCCTGAAAAGGACTATCGTCCTTTAAGGACACTCCTGAAAAGGACTATCGTCCTTCAAGGATACTCCTGAAAAGGACTATTGTCCTTCAAGGATATTCCTGAAAAGGACTTTCGTCCTTCAAGGATACTTCTGAAAAGGACTATCGTCCTTCAAGGATACTCCTGAAAAGGACTATTGTCCTTCAAGGATATTCCTGAAAAGGACTTTCGTCCTTTAAGGATACTCCTGAATAGGACTATCGTCCTTCAAGGATATTCCAGAAAAGGACTATTGTCCTTCAAGGATATTCCTGAAAACGACAATCGTCCTTCAAGGATACTTCTGAAAAGGACTATAGTCCTTTAAGGATACTCCTGAAAGGATTATCGTCCTTCAAGGATACTCCTGAAAAGGACTGTCGTCCTTTAAGGATACTCCTGAAAAGGACTATCGTCCTTCAAGGGTATTTCTAAAAGTACTGTCATCCTTCACGGATATTCCTGAAAAGGACTATCGTCCTTCAAGGAAACTCCTGAAAAGGACTATCGTCCTTCAAGGATACTCCTGAAAAGGACAATTGTCCTTCAAGGATATTCCTGAAAAGGACTTTCGTCCTTTAAGGATACTCCTGAAAAAGACTATCGTCCTTCAAGGATACTCCTGAAAAGGACTGTCGTCCTTTAAGGATATTCCTGAAAAGGACTTTCGTCCTTTAAGGACACTCCTGAAAAGGACTATCGTCCTTCAAGGATACTCCTGAAAAGTACAATCGCCCTTCAAGGATATTCCTGAAAAAGACTATCGTCCTTTAAGGACACTCCTGATAAGGACTATCGTCCTTCATGGATACTCCTGAAAAGGACTTTCGCCCTTAATGGATACTCCTGAAAAGGACTATCGTCCTTTAAGGACACTCCTGAAAAGGACTATCGTCCTTCAAGGATACTCCTGAAAAGGACTATTGTCCTTCAAGGATATTCCTGAAAAGGACTTTCGTCCTTCAAGGATATTTCTGAAAAGGACTATCGTCCTTCAAGGATACTCCTGAAAAGGACAATTGTCCTTCAAGGATATTCCTGAAAAGGACTTTCGTCCTTTAAGGATACTCCTGAAAAGGACTATCGTCCTTCAAGGATATTCCAGAAAAGAACTATTGTCCTTCAAGGATATTCCTGAAAAGGACTAACGTTCTTCAAGGATATTCCTGAAAAAGACTATCGTCCTTCAAGGATACTCCTAAAAAGGACCATCGTCCTTTAAATATACTCCTAAAACGGACTATTGTCCTTCAAGGATATTCCTGAAAACGACAATCGTCCTTCAAGGATACTTCTGAAAAGGACTATAGTCCTTTAAGGATACTCCTGAAAGGACTATCGTCCTTCAAGGATACTCCTGAAAAGGACTGTCGTCCTTTAAGGATACTCCTGAAAAGGACTATCGTCCTTCAAGGGTATTTCTAAAAGTACTGTCATCCTTCACGGATATTCCTGAAAAGGACTATCGTCCTTCAAGGAAACTCCTGAAAAGGATTATCGTCCTTCAAGGATACTCCTGAAAAGGACTATTGTCCTTCAAGGATATTCCTGAAATAGACTATCGTCCTTTAAGGATACGCCTGAAAAGGACTATTGTCCTTCAAGGATATTGCTGAAATAGACTATCGTCCTTTAAGGATACTCCTGAAAAGGACTATAGTCTTTTAAGGATAATCCTGAAAGGACTATCGTCCTTCAAGGATATTTCTGAAAGTACTATCGTCCTTCAAGGATACTCCTGAAAAGGACTTTCGTCCTTCAAGGATACTTCTGAAAAGGACTATCGTCCTTCAAGGATACTCCTGAAAAGGACTATTGTCCTTCAAGGATATTCCTGAAATAGACTATCGTCCTTTAAGGATACGCCTGAAAAGGACTATTGTCCTTCAAGGATATTCCTGAAATAGACTATCGACCTTAAAGGATACGCCTGAAAAGGACTATTGTCCTTCAAGGATATTCCTGAAATAGACTATCGTCCTTTAAGGATACGCCTGAAAAGGACTATTGTCCTTCAAAGATATTCCTGAAATAGACTATGGTCCTTCAAGGACACTCCTGAAGAGGACTATAATCCTTCAAGGATATTCCTGAAAAGGACTATCGTCCTTCAATGCTACTCCTGAAAAGGACTTTCGTCCTTCAAGGATACTCCTGAAAAGGACTATTGTCCTTCAAGGATATTCCTGAAACAGACTATCGTCCTTTAATGACACTCCTGAAAAGGACTATCGTCCTTCAAGGATACTCCTAAAAAGGACTTTCGCCCTTAATGGATACTCCTGAAAAGAACTATCGTCCTTTAAGGACACTCCTGAAAAGGACTATCGTCCTTCAAGGATACTCCTGAAAAGGACTATAGTCCTTCAAGGATATTCCTGAAAAGGACTTTCGTCCTTCAAGGATACTTCTGAAGAGGACTATCGTCCTTATTTCTAAAAGTACTATCGTCCTTCAAAGATATTCCTGAAAAGGACTATCGTCCTTCAAGGACACTCCTGAAAAGTACAATCGCCCTTCAAGGATATTCCTGAAAAGGACTTTCGTCCTTTAAGGATACGCCTGAAAAGGACTATCATTTTTTATGGACACTCCTGAAATAGACTATCGTCCTTTAAGGACACTCCTGAAAAGGACTATCGTCCTTCAAGGATACTCCTGAAAAGTACAATCGCCCTTCAAGGGTATTCCTGAAATAGACTATCGTCCTTTAAGGACACTCCTGAAAAGGACTATCGTCCTTCAAGGACACTCCTGAAAAGTACAATCGCCCTTCAAGGATATTCCTGAAAAGGACTTTCGTCCTTTAAAGATACGCATGAAAAGGACTATCATTTTTTATGGACACTCCTGAAATAGACTATCGTCCTTTAAGGACACTCCTGAAAAGGACTATCGTCCTTCAAGGACACTCCTGAAAAGTACAATCGCCCTTCAAGGATATTCCTGAAAAGGACTTTCGTCCTTTAAGGATACGCCTGAAAAGGACTATCATTTTTTATGGACACTCCTGAAATAGACTATCGTCCTTTAAGGACACTCCTGAAAAGGACTATCGTCCTTCAAGGATACTCCTGAAAAGTACAATCGCCCTTCAAGGATATTCCTGAAATAGACTATCGTCCTTTAAGGACACTCCTGAAAAGGACTATCGTCCTTCAAGGATACTCCTGAAAAGTACAATCGCCCTTCAAGGATATTCCTGAAAAGGACTTTCGTCCTTTAAAGATACGCCTGAAAAGGACTATCATTTTTTATGGACACTCCTGAAATAGACTATCGTCCTTTAAGGACACTCTTGAAAAGGACTATCGTCCTTCAAGGATACTGCTGAAAAGTACAATCGCCCTTCAAGGATATTCCTGAAAAAGACTATCGTCCTTTAAGGACACTCCTGAAAAGGACTATCGTCCTTCATGGATACTCCTGAAAAGGACTTTCGCCCTTAATGGATACTCCTGAAAAGGACTATCGTCCTTTAAGGACACTCCTAAAAAGGACTATTGTCCTTCAAGGATACTCCTGAAAAGGACTATTGTCCTTCAAGGATATTCCTGAAAAGGACTTTCGTCCTTCAAGGATACTTCTGAAGAGGACTATCGTCCTTCAAGGATACTCCTGAAAAGGACTATTGTCCTTCAAGGATATTCCTGAAAAGGACTTTCGTCCTTTAAGGATACTCCTGAAAAGGACTATCGTCCTTCAAGGATACTTCTGAAAAGGACTATAGTCCTTTAAGGATACTCCTGAAAGGACTATCGTCCTTCAAAGATATTCCTGAAAAGGACTGTCGTCCTTTAAGGATACTCCTGAAAAGGACTATCGTCCTTCAAGGGTATTTCTAAAAGTACTGTTATCCTTCACGGATATTCCTGAAAAAGACTATCGTCCTTCAAGGAAACTCCTGAAAAGGACTATCGTCCTTCAAGGATACTCCTGAAAAGGACTATTGTCCTTCAAGGATAATCCTGAAATAGACTATCGTCCTTTAAGGACACTCCTGAAAAGGACTATCGTCCTTCAAGGATACTCCTGAAAAGGACTATTGTCCTTCAAGGATATTCCTGAAAAGGACTAACGTTCTTCAAGGATATTCCTGAAAAAGACTATCGTCCTTCAAGGATACTCCTAAAAAGGACCATCGTCCTTTAAATATACTCCTAAAAAGGACTATTGTCCTTCAAGGATATTCCTGAAAACGACAATCGTCCTTCAAGGATACTTCTGAAAAGGACTATAGTCCTTTAAGGATACTCCTGAAAGGACTATCGTCCTTCAAGGATACTCCTGAAAAGGATTGTCGTCCTTTAAGGATACTCCTGAAAAGGACTATCGTCCTTCAAGGGTATTTCTAAAAGTACTGTCATCCTTCACGGATATTCCTGAAAAAGACTATCGTCCTTCAAGGAAACTCCTGAAAAGGACTATCGTCCTTCAAGGATACTCCTGAAAAGGACTATTGTCCTTCAAGGATATTCCTGAAATAGACTATCGTCCTTTAAGGATACGCCTGAAAAGGACTATTGTCCTTCAAGGATATTCCTGAAATAGACTATCGTCCTTTAAGGATACTCCTGAAAAGGACTATAGTCCTTTAAGGATACTCCTGAAAGGACTATCGTCCTTCAAGGATATTTCTAAAAGTACTATCGTCCTTCAAGGATATTCCTGAAAAGGACTTTCGTCCTTTAAGGATACTCCTGAAAAGGACTATCGTCCTTCAAGAATATTTCTGAAAGTACTATCGTCCTTTAAGGATACTCCTGAAAAGGACTTTCGTCCTTCAAGGATACTTCTGAAAAGGACTATCGTCCTTCAAGGATACTCCTGAAAAGGACTATTGTCCTTCAAGGATATTCCTGAAATAGACTATCGTCCTTTAAGGATACGCCTGAAAAGGACTATTGTCCTTCAAGGATATTCCTGAAATAGACTATCGTCCTTTAAGGATACGCCTGAAAAGGACTATTGTCCTTCAAAGATATTCCTGAAATAGACTATCGTCCTTCAAGGACACTCCTGAAGAGGACTATAATCCTTCAAGGATATTCCTGAAAAGGACTATCGTCCTTCAAGGCTACTCCTGAAAAGGACTTTCGTCCTTCAAGGATACTCCTGAAAAGGACTATTGTCCTTCAAGGATATTCCTGAAATAGACTATCGTCCTTTAAGGATACGCCTGAAAAGGACTATCATTTTTTATGGACACTGCTGAAATAGACTATCGTCCTTTAAGGATACGCCTGAAAAGGACTATTGTCCTTCAAAGATATTCCTGAAATAGACTATCGTCCTTGAAGGCTACTCCTGAAAAGGACTTTCGTCCTTCAAGGATACTCCTGAAAAGGACTATTGTCCTTCAAGGATATTCCTGAAATAGACTATCGTCCTTTAAGGACACTCCTGAAAAGGACTATCGTCCTTCAAGGATACTCCTAAAAAAGACTTTCGCCCTTAATGGATACTCCTGAAAAGGACTATCGTCCTTTAAGGACACTCCTGAAAAGTACAATCGCCCTTCAAGGATATTCCTGAAAAGGACTTTCGTCCTTTAAGGATACGCCTGAAAAGGACTATCATTTTTTATGGACACTCCTGAAATAGACTATCGTCCTTTAAGGACAATCCTGAAAAGGACTATCGTCCTTCAAGGATACTCCTGAAAAGTTCAATCGCCCTTCAAGGATATTCCTGAAAAGGACTTTCGTCCTTTAAGGATACGCCTGAAAAGGACTATCATTTTTTATGGACACTCCTGAAATAGACTATCGTCCTTTAAGGACAATCCTGAAAAGGACTATCGTCCTTCAAGGATACTTCTGAAGAGGACTGTCGTCCTTATTTCTAAAAGTACTATCGTCCTTCAAAGATATCCTGAAAAGGACTATCGTCCTTCAAGGACACTCCTGAAAAGTACAATCGCCCTTCAAGGATATTCCTGAAAAGGACTTTCGTCCTTTAAGGATACGCCTGAAAAGGACTATCATTTTTTATGGACACTCCTGAAATAGACTATCGTCCTTTAAGGACAATCCTGAAAAGGACTATCGTCCTTCAAGGATACTCCTGAAAAGTACAATCGCCCTTCAAGGATATTCCTTAAAAGGACTTTCGTCCTTTAAGGATACGCCTAAAAAGGACTATCATTTTTTATGGACACTCCTGAAATAGACTATCGTCCTTTAAGGACAATCCTGAAAAGGACTATCGTCCTTCAAGGATACTCCTGAAAAGTACAATCGCCCTTCAAGGATATTCCTGAAAAGGACTTTCGTCCTTTAAGGATACGCCTGAAAAGGACTATCATTTTTTATGACACTCCTGAAATAGACTATCGTCCTTTAAGGACAATCCTGAAAAGGACTATCGTCCTTCAAGGATACTCCTGAAAAGTACAATCGCCCTTCAAGGATATTCCTGAAAAGGACTTTTGTCCTTCAAGGATACTTCTGAAGAGGACTATCGTCCTTATTTCTAAAAGTACTATCGTCCTTCAAAGATATTCCTGAAAAGGACTATCGTCCTTCAAGGACACTCCTGAAAAGTACAATCGCCCTTCAAGGATATTCCTGAAAAGGACTTTCGTCCTTTAAGGATACGCCTGAAAAGGACTATCATTTTTTATGGACACTCCTGAAATAGACTATCGTCCTTTAAGGACAATCCTGAAAAGGACTATCGTCCTTCAAGGATACTCCTGAAAAGTACAATCGCCCTTCAAGGATATTCCTGAAAAGGTTTTTCGTCCTTTAAGGATACGCCTGAAAAGGACTATCATTTTTTATGGACACTCCTGAAATAGACTATCGTCCTTTAAGGACAATCCTGAAAAGGACTATCGTCCTTCAAGGATACTCCTGAAAAGGACTATTGTCCTTCATGGATATTCCTGAAATAGACTATCATCCTTTAAGGATACGCCTGAAAAGGACTATTATTTTTTATCGACACTCCTGAAATAGACTATCGTCCTTTAAGGACACTCCTGAAAAGGACTATCGTCCTTCAAGGATACTCCTGAAAAGGACTTTCGCCCTTAATGGATACTCCTGAAAAGGACTATCGTCCTTTAAGGACACTCCTGAAAAGGACTATCGTCCTTCAAGGATACTCCTGAAAAGGACTATTGTCCTTCAAGGATATTCCTGAAAAGGACTTTCGTCCTTCAAGGATATTCCTGAAAAGGACTTTCGTCCTTCAAGGATACTTCTGAAAAGGACTATCGTCCTTCAAGGATACTCCTGAAAAGGACTTTCGTCCTTTAAGGATACTCCTGAAAAGGACTTTCGTCCTTTAAGGATACTCCTGAAAAGGATCATCGTCCTTCAAGGATATTCCAGAAAAGGACTATTGTCCTTCAAGGATACTTCTGAAAAGGACAATCGTCCTTCAAGAACACTACTGAAAAAGATTATCGTCCTTTTAATATACTCCTGAAAAGGACTATCGTCCTACAAGGACACTCCTGAAAAGGACTAACGTCCTTCAAGGATACTCTTGAAAAGGACTTATTGCCCTTCAAGGATATTCCTGAAAACGACTTTCGTCCTTAAAGGATACTCCTGAAAAGGACTATCGTCCTTTAAGGACACTCCTGAAAAGGACTATCGTCCTTCAAGGATACTCCTGAAAAGGACTATTGTCCTTCAAGTATATACCTGAAAAGGACTTTCGTCCTTTAAGGATACTCCTGAAAAGGACTATCGTCCTTTAAGAATATTTCTGAAAGTACTATCGTCCTTCAAGGATATTCCTGAAAAGGACTATCGTCCTTCAAGGACACTCCTGAAAAGGACAATTGTCCTTCAAGGATATTCCTGAAAAGGACTTTCGTCCTTTAAGGATACTCCTGAAAAGGACTATCGTCCTTTAAGGATACTCCTGAAAAGGACAATTGTCCTTCAAGGATATTCCTGAAAAGGACTTTCGTCCTTTAAGGATACTCCTGAAAAAGACTATCGTCCTTCAAGGATACTCCTGAAAAGGACTGTCGTCCTTTAAGGATACTCCTGAAAAGGACTATCGTCCTTCAAGAGTATTTCTAAAAGTACTGTCATCCTTCACAGATATTCCTGAAAAAGACTATCGTCCTTCAAGGAAACTCCTGAAAAGGACTATCGTCCTTTAAGGACACTCCTGAAAAGGACTTTCGCCCTTCAAGAATACTCCTGAAAAGGACTTTTGTCCTTAAAGGACACTCCTGAAAAGGGCTATCGTCCTTCAAGGATAATCCTGAAAAAGACTATTGTCCTTAAAGGATATTCCTGAAAAGGACTATTGACCTTTAAGGATACTCCTAAAAAGACTATCGTCCTTATTTCTGAAAGAACTATCGTCCTTCAAGGATATTCCTGAAAAGGACTATCGTCCTTCAAGGACACTCCTGAAAAGGACAATTGTCCTTCAAGGATATTCCTGAAAAGTACAATCGCCCTTCAAGGATATTCCTGAAAAGGACTTTCATCCTTTAAGGATACTCCTGAAAAGGACTATCGTCCTTCAAGGATATTTCTAAAAGTACTGTCATCCTTCACGGATATTCCTGAAAAAGACTATCGTCCTTCAAGGAAACTCCTGAAAAGGACTATCGTCCTTTAAGGACACTCCTTAAAAGGACTTTCGCCCTTCAAGAATTCTCCTGAAAAGGACTGTCGTCCTTCAAGGATATTCCTGAAAAGGACTATTGTCCTTAAAGGATATTCCAGAAAAGGACTATTGTCCTTCAAGGATATTCCTGAAAAGGACTTTCGTCCTTCAAGGATATTCCTGAAAACGACAATCGTCCTTCAAGGATACTTCTGAAAAGGACTATCGTCCTTCAAGAACACTACTGAAAAAGATTATCGTCCTTTTAATATACCCCTGAAAAGGACTATCGTCCTACAAGGACACTCCTGGAAAGGACTATCGTCCTTCAAGGATACTCCTGAAAAGGACTATTGCCCTTCAAGGATATTCCTGAAAACGACTTTCGTCCTTAAAGGATACTCCTGAAAAGGACTATCGTCCTTTAAGGACACTCCTGAAAAGGACTATCGTCCTTTAAGGACACTCCTGAAAAGGACTATCGTCCTTCAAGGATACTCCTGAAAAGTACAATCGCCCTTCAAGGATATTCCTGAAAAGGACTTTCGTCCTTCAAGGATACTTCTGAAGAGGACTATCGTCCTTATTTCTAAAAGTACTATCGTCTTTCAAAGATATTCCTGAAAAGGACTATCGTCCTTCAAGGACACTCCTGAAAAGTACAATCGCCCTTCAAGGATATTCCTGAAAAGGACTATCATTTTTTATGGACACTCCTGAAATAGACTATCGTCCTTTAAGGACAATCCTGAAAAGGACTATCGTCCTTCAAGGATACTCCTGAAAAGTACAATCGCCCTTCAAGGATATTCCTGAAAAGGACTTTCGTCCTTTAAGGATACGCCTGAAAAGGACTATCATTTTTTATGGACACTCCTGAAATAGACTATCGTCCTTTAAGGACAATCCTGAAAAGGACTATCGTCCTTCAAGGATACTCCTGAAAAGGACTATTGTCCTTCATGGATATTCCTGAAATAGACTATCATCCTTTAAGGATACGCCTGAAAAGGACTATTATTTTTTATCGACACTCCTGAAATAGACTATCGTCCTTTAAGGACACTCCTGAAAAGGACTATCGTCCTTCAAGGATACTCCTGAAAAGGACTTTCGCCCTTAATGGATACTCCTGAAAAGGACTATCGTCCTTTAAGGACACTCCTGAAAAGGACTATCGTCCTTCAAGGATACTCCTGAAAAGGACTATTGTCCTTCAAGGATATTCCTGAAAAGGACTTTCGTCCTTCAAGGATATTCCTGAAAAGGACTTTCGTCCTTCAAGGATACTTCTGAAAAGGACTATCGTCCTTCAAGGATACTCCTGAAAAGGACTTTCGTCCTTTAAGGATACTCCTGAAAAGGACTTTCGTCCTTTAAGGATACTCCTGAAAAGGACTATCGTCCTTCAAGGATATTCCAGAAAAGGACTATTGTCCTTCAAGGATACTTCTGAAAAGGACAATCGTCCTTCAAGAACACTACTGAAAAAGATTATCGTCCTTTTAATATACTCCTGAAAAGGACTATCGTCCTACAAGGACACTCCTGAAAAGGACTATCGTCCTTCAAGGATACTCCTGAAAAGGACTATTGCCCTTCAAGGATATTCCTGAAAAGGACTTTCGTCCTTAAAGGATACTCCTGAAAAGGACTATCGTCCTTTAAGGACACTCCTGAAAAGGACTATCGTCCTTCAAGGATACTCCTGAAAAGGACTATTGTCCTTTAAGTATATACCTGAAAAGGACTTTCGTCCTTTAAGGATACTCCTGAAAAGGACTATCGTCCTTTAAGAATATTTCTGAAAGTACTATCGTCCTTCAAGGATATTCCTGAAAAGGACTATCGTCCTTCAAGGACACTCCTGAAAAGGACAATTGTCCTTCAAGGATATTCCTGAAAAGGACTTTCGTCCTTTAAGGATACTCCTGAAAAGGACGATCGTCCTTCAAGTATACTCCTGAAAAGGACAATTGTCCTTCAAGGATATTCCTGAAAAGGACTTTCGTCCTTTAAGGATACTCCTGAAAAAGACTATCGTCCTTCAAGGATACTCCTGAAAAGGACTGTCGTCCTTTAAGGATACTCCTGAAAAGGACTATCGTCCTTCAAGGGTATTTCTAAAAGTACTGTCATCCTTCACGGATATTCCTGAAGAAGACTATCGTCCTTCAAGGAAACTCCTGAAAAGGACTATCGTCCTTTAAGGACACTCCTGAAAAGGACTTTCGCCCTTCAAGAATACTCCTGAAAAGGACTTTTGTCCTTAAAGGACACTCCTGAAAAGGGCTATCGTCCTTCAAGGATAATCCTGAAAAAGACTATTGTCCTTAAAGGATATTCCTGAAAAGGACTATTGACCTTTAAGGATACTCCTAAAAAGACTATCGTCCTTATTTCTGAAAAAACTATCGTCCTTCAAGGATATTCCTGAAAAGGACTATCGTCCTTCAAGGACACTCCTCAAAAGAACAATTGTCCTTCAAGGATATTCCTGAAAAGTACAATCGCCCTTCAAGGATATTCCTGAAAAGGACTTTCATCCTTTAAGGATACTCCTGAAAAGGACTATCGTCCTTCAAGGATATTTCTAAAAGTACTGTCATCCTTCACGGATATTCCTGAAAAGGACTATCGTCCTTCAAGGAAACTCCTGAAAAGGACTATCGTCCTTTAAGGACACTCCTGAAAAGGACTTTCGCCCTTCAAGAATTCTCCTGAAAAGGACTATCGTCCTTCAAGGATAATCCTGAAAAGGACTATTGTCCTTAAAGGATATTCCAGAAAAGGACTATTGTCCTTCAAGGATATTCCTGAAAAGGACTAACGTTCTTCAAGGATATTCCTGAAAAAGACTATCGTCCTTCAAGGATACTCCTAAAAAGGACCATCGTCCTTTAAATATACTCCTAAAAAGGACTATTGTCCTTAAAGGATATTCCTGTAAAGGACTTTCGTCCTTCAAGGATATTCCTGAAAACGACAATCGTCCTTCAAGGATACTTCTGAAAAGGACTATCGTCCTTCAAGAACACTACTGAAAAAGATTATCGTCCTTTTAATATACCCCTGAAAAGGACTATCGTCCTACAAGGACACTCCTGGAAAGGACTATCGTCCTTTAAGGATACTCCTGAAAAGGACTATTGCCCTTCAAGGATATTCCTGAAAAGGACTTTCGTCCTTAAAGGATACTCCTGAAAAGGACTATCGTCCTTTAAGGACACTCCTGAAAAGGACTATCGTCCTTCAAGGATACTCCTGAAAAGGACTATTGTCCTTCAAGTATATACCTGAAAAGGACTTTCATCCTTTAAGGATACTCCTGAAAAGGACTATCGTCCTTCAAGGATATTTCTGAAAGTACTATCGTCCTTCAAGGACACTCCTGAAAAGGACAATTGTCCTTCAAGGATATTCCAGAAAAGGACTATTGTCCTTCAAGGATATTCCTGAAAAGGACTAACGTTCTTCAAGGATATTCCTGAAAAAGACTATCGTCCTTCAAGGATACTCCTAAAAAGGACCATCGTCCTTTAAATATACTCCTAGAAAGGACTATTGTCCTTAAAGGATATTCCTGTAAAGGACTTTCGTCCTTCAAGGATATTCCTGAAAACGACAATCGTCCTTCAAGGATACTTCTGAAAAGGACTATCGTCCTTCAAGAACACTACTGAAAAGGGCTATCGTCCTTCAAGGATAATCCTGAAAAAGACTATTGTCCTTAAAGGATATTCCTGAAAAGGACTATTGATTTTTAAGGATATTCCTGAAAAGGACTATCGTCCTTCAAGGACACTCCTGAAAAGGACAATTGTCCTTCAAGGATATTCCTGAAAAGTACAATCGCCCTTCAAGGATATTCCTGAAAAGGACTTTCATCCTTTAAGGATACTCCTGAAAAGGACTATCGTCCTTCAAGGATATTTCTAAAAGTACTGTTATCCTTCACGGATATTCCTGAAAAGGACTATCGTCCTTCAAGGAAACTCCTGAAAAGGACTATCGTCCTTTAAGGACACTCCTGAAAAGGACTTTCGCCCTTCAAGAATTCTCCTGAAAAGGACTATCGTCCTTCAAGGATAATCCTGAAAAGGACTATTGTCCTTAAAGGATATTCCAGAAAAGGACTATTGTCCTTCAAGGATATTCCTGAAAAGGACTAACGTTCTTCAAGGATATTCCTGAAAAAGACTATCGTCCTTCAAGGATACTCCTAAAAAGGACCAACGTCCTTTAAATATACTCCTAAAAAGGACTATTGTCCTTAAAGGATATTCCTGTAAAGGACTTTCGTCCTTCAAGGATATTCCTGAAAACGACAATCGTCCTTCAAGGATACTTCTGAAAAGGACTATCGTCCTTCAAGAACACTACTGAAAAAGATTATCGTCCTTTTAATATACTCCTGAAAAGGACTATCGTCCTTCAAGGATATTTCTGAAAGTACTATCGTCCTTCAAGGATATTCCAGAAAAGGACTTTTGTCCTTCAAGGATATTCCTGAAAAGGACTAACGTTCTTCAAGGATATTCCTGAAAAAGACTATCGTCCTTCAAGGATACTCCTAAAAAGGACCATCGTCCTTTAAATATACTCCTAGAAAGGACTATTGTCCTTAAAGGATATTCCTGTAAAGGACTTTCGTCCTTCAAGGATATTCCTGAAAACGACAATCGTCCTTCAAGGATACTTCTGAAAAGGACTATCGTCCTTCAAGAACACTACTGAAAAAGATTATCGTCCTTTTAATATACTCCTGAAAAGGACTATCGTCTACAAGGACACTCCTGAAAAGGACTATCGTCTACAAGGACACTCCTGAAAAGGACTATCGTCCTTCAAGGATACTCCTGAAAAGGACTTATTGCCCTTCAAGGATATTCTTAAAACGACTTTCGTCCTTAAAGGATACTCCTGAAAAGGACTTTCGTCCTTTAAGGACTCTCCTGAAAAGGACTATCGTCCTTCAAGGATACTCCTGAAAAGGACTATTGTCCTTCAAGTATATACCTGAAAAGGACTTTCATTCTTTAAGGATACTCCTAAAAAGGACTTTCGTCCTTCAAGGATATTTCTGAAAGTACTATCGTCCTTCAAGGATATTCCTGAAAAGGACTATCGTCCTTCAAGGATACTCCTGAAAAGGACTGTCGTCCTTTAAGGATACTCCTGAAAAGGACTATCGTCCTTCAAGGGTATTTCTAAAAGTACTGTCATCCTTCACGGATATTCCTGAAAAGGACTATCGTCCTTCAAGGAAACTCCTGAAAAGGACTATCGTCCTTTAAGGACACTCCTGAAAAGGACTTTTGTCCTTCAAGGATATTCCTGAAAAGGACTTTCATCCTTTAAGGATACTCCTGAAAAGGACTATCGTCCTTCAAGGAAACTCCTGAAAAGGACTATCGTCCTTCAAGGACACTCCTGAAAAGGACAATTGTCCTTCAAGGATATTCCTGAAAAGGACTTTCATCCTTTAAGGATACTCCTGAAAAGGACTGTCGTCCTTTAAGGATACTCCTGAAAAGGACAATCGTCCTTCAAGGGTATTTCTAAAAGTACTGTCATCCTTCACGGATATTCCTGAAAAGGACTATCGTCCTTCAAGAATACTCCTGAAAAGGACTTTTGTCCTTAAAGGACACTCCTGAAAAGGGCTATCGTCCTTCAAGGATAATCCTGAAAAAGACTATTGTCCTTAAAGGATATTCCTAAAAAGGACTATTGACCTTTAAGGATACTCCTAAAAAGACTATCGTCCTTATTTCTGAAAGTACTATCGTCCTTCAAGGA
The DNA here is from genome assembly GCA_030578115.1 of Leucoptera coffeella. Classification (NCBI taxonomy): domain Eukaryota; kingdom Metazoa; phylum Arthropoda; class Insecta; order Lepidoptera; family Lyonetiidae; genus Leucoptera; species Leucoptera coffeella. Next base: position 88,356 of record JAMBLF010000753.1, read on the forward strand.
TATTCCTGAAAAGGACTATCGTCCTTCAAGGACACTCCTGAAAAGTACAATCGCCCTTCAAGGATACTCCTGAAAAGGACTATCGTCCTTTAAGGACACTCCTGAAAAGGACTTTCGCCCTTCAAGAATACTCCTGAAAAGGACTTTTGTCCTTAAAGGACACTCCTGAAAAGGGCTATCGTCCTTCAAGGATAATCCTGAAAAAGACTATTGTCCTTAAAGGATATTCCTGAAAAGGACTATTGACCTTTAAGGATACTCCTAAAAAGACTATCGTCCTTATTTCTGAAAGTACTATCGTCCTTCAAGGATATTCCTGAAAAGGACTATCGTCCTTCAAGGACACTCCTGAAAAGTACAATCGCCCTTCAAGGATATTCCTGAAAAGGACTATCGTCCTTCAAGGACACTCCTGAAAAGGACAATTGTCCTTCAAGGATATTCCTGAAAAGGACTTTCATCCTTTAAGGATACTCCTGAAAAGGACTATCGTCCTTCAAGGATACTCCTGAAAAGGACTGTGGTCCTTTAAGGATACTCCTGAAAAGGACAATCGTCCTTCAAGGGTATTTCTAAAAGTACTGTCATCCTTCACGGATATTCCTGAAAAGGACTATCGTCCTTCAAGGAAACTCCTGAAAAGTACAATCGCCCTTCAAGGATATTCCTGAAAAGGACTTTCGTCCTTTAAGGATACTCCTGAAAAGGACTACCGTCCCCTAAGGACACTCCTGTAAAGGACTATATTCCTGAAAAGGACTATTGACCTTTAAGGATACTCCTAAAAAGACTATCGTCCTTATTTCTGAAAGTACTATCGTCCCTCAAGGATATTCCTGAAAAGGACTATCGTCCTTCAAGGACACTCCTGAAAAGGACTATCGTCCTTCACGAATACTCCTGAAAAGTACTATTGTCCTTCAAAGATATTCCTGAAAAGGACTATCGTCCTTTAAGGACACTCCTGAAAAGTACAATCGCCCTTCAAGGATATTCCTGAAAAGGACTTTCATCCTTTAAGGATACTCCTGAAAAGGACTATCGTCCTTCAAGGATATTTCTAAAAGTACTGTCATCCTTCACGGATATTCCTGAAAAGGACTATCGTCCTTCAAGGAAACTCCTGAAAAGGACTATCGTCCTTTAAGGATACTCCTGAAAAGGACTTTCGCCCTTCAAGAATATTCCTGAAAAGGACTTTTGTCCTTAAAGGACACTCCTGAAAAGGACTATCGTCCTTCAAGGATAATCTTGAAAAGGACTATTGTCCTTAAAGGATATTCCTGAAAAGGACTATTGACCTTTAAGGATACTCCTAAAAAGACTATCGTCCTTATTTCACTATCGTCCTTCAAGGACACTCCTGAAAAGTACAATCGCCCTTCAAGGATATTCCTGAAAAGGACTTTCGTACTTTAAGGATACTCCTGAAAAGGACTATTGTCCTTCAAGGATATTCCCAAAAAGGACTTTTGTCCTTTAAGGATATTCCAGAAAAAGACTATCGTCCTTTAAGAATACTCCTGGAAAGGACTATCGTCCTTCAAGGATACTCCTGAAAAGGACTATCGTCCTTCAAGGATACTCCTGAAAAGGACTATTGTCCTTCAAGGATATTCCTGAAAAGGACTTTCGTCCTTCAAGGATACTTCTGAAAAGGACTATCGTCCTTCAAGGATACTCCTGAAAAGGACTATTGTCCTTCAAGGATATTCCTGAAATAGACTATCGTCCTTTAAGGATACGCCTGAAAAGGACTATCGTCCTTCAAGGATACTCCTGAAAAGGACTTTCGCCCTTAATGGATACTCCTGAAAAGGACTATCGTCCTTTAAGGACACTCCTGAAAAGGACTATCGTCCTTCAAGGATACTCCTGAAAAGGACTATTGTCCTTCAAGGATATTCCTGAAAAGGACTTTCGTCCTTCAAGGATACTTCTGAAAAGGACTATCGTCCTTCAAGGATACTCCTGAAAAGGACTATTGTCCTTCAAGGATATTCATGAAATAGACTATCGTCCTTTAAGGATACGCCTGAAAAGGACTTTCGCCCTTAATGGATACTCCTGAAAAGGACTATCGTCCTTTAAGGACACTCCTGAAAAGGACTATCGTCCTTCAAGGATACTCCTGAAAAGGACTATTGTCCTTCAAGGATATTCCTGAAAAGGACTTTCGTCCTTCAAGGATACTTCTGAAAAGGACTATCGTCCTTCAAGGATACTCCTAAAAAGGACTATTGTCCTTCAAGGATATTCCTGAAAAGGACTATCGTCCTTCAAGGATAATCCTGAAAAGGACTATCGTCCTTCAAGGATACTTCTGAAAAGGACTATCGTCCTTCAAGGATACTCCTGAAAAGGACTATTGTCCTTCAAGGATATTCCTGAAATAGACTATCGTCCTTTAAGGATACGCCTGAAAAGGACTTTCATTTTTTATGGACACTCCTGAAATAGACTATCGTCCTTTAAGGACACTCCTGAAAAGGACTATCGTCCTTCAAGGATACTCCTGAAAAGGACTTTCGCCCTTAATGGATACTCCTGAAAAGGACTATCGTCCTTTAAGGACACTCCTGAAAAGGACTATCGTCCTTAAAGGATACTCCTGAAAAGGACTATCGTTTTTTATGGACACTCCTTAAAAGGACTATCGCCCTTAATGGATACTCCTGAAAAGGACTATCGTCCTTTAAGGACACTCCTGAAAAGGACTATCGTCCTTAAAGGATACTCCTGAAAAGGACTATCGTTTTTTATGGACACACCTGAAAAGGACTATCGCCCTTCAAGGATACTCCTGGAAAGGACTATTGTCCTTCAAGGATATTACTGAAAAGGACTTTCGTCCTTTAAGGACACTCCTGAAAAGGACTATCGTCCTTTAAGGACACTCCTGAAAAGGACTATCGTCCTTCAAGGATACTCCTGAAGAGGACTATAATCCTTCAAGGATACTTCTGAAAAGGACTATCGTCCTTCAAGGACACTACTGAAAAGGACTATCGTCCTTTTAATATACTCCTGAAAAGGACTATCGTCCTTCAAGGACACTAATGAAAAGGACTATCGTCCTTCAAGGACACTCCTGAAAGGACTATCGTCCTTCAAGGATACTCCTGAAAAGGACTTATTGCCCTTCAAGGATATTCCTGAAAAGGACTTTCGTCCTGTAAGGATACTCCTGAAAAGGACTATTGTCCTTCAAGGATATTCCTGAAAAGGACTATCGTCCTTCAAGGATAATCCTGAAAAGGATTTTCGTTCTTTAAGGATACCCCTGAAAAGGACTATCGTTTTTTATGGAGACACCTAAAAAGGACTTTCGTCCTTAAAGGATACTCCTGAAAAGGACTTTCGTCCTTTAAGGATACTCCTGAAAAGGACTATCGTCCTTCAAGGATTTTCCTGAAAAGGACTGTCGTCCTTTAAGGATTTTCCTGAAAAGGACTTTCGTCCTGTAAGGATACTCCTGAAAAGGACTATCGTCCTTCAAGGATTTTCCTGAAAAAGACTGTCGTCCTTTAAGGATACTCCTGAAAAGGATTTTCGTCCTTAAAGGATACTCCTGAAAAGGACTATCGTTTTTTATGGACACTCCTGAAAAGGACTATCGTCCTTTAAGGACACTCCTGAAAAGGACTATCGTCCTTCAAGGATACTCCTGAAGAGGACTATAATCCTTCAAGGATACTTCTGAAAAGGACTATCGTCCTTCAAGGACACTACTGAAAAGTCCAATCGTTTTTTATGGACACACCTAAAAAGGACTATCGCCCTTCAAGGATACTCCTGGAAAGGACTATTGTCCTTCAATGATATTACTGAAAAGGACTTTTGTCCTTTAAGGACACTCCTGAAAAGGACTATCGTCCTTTAAGGACACTCCTGAAAAGGACTATCGCCCTTCAAGGATACTCCTGGAAAGGACTATTGTCCTTCAAGGATTTTCCTGAAAAAGACTGTCGTCCTTTAAGGATACTCCTGAAAAGGATTTTCGTCCTTTAAGGACACTCCTGAAAAGGACTATCGTCCTTCAAGGATACTCCTGAAAAGGACTTTCATCCTTCAAGGGTACTCCTGAAAAGGACTTATTGTCCTTCAAGGATATTCCTGAAAAGGACTTTCGTCCTTAAAGGATACTCCTGAAAAGGACTTTCGTCCTGTAAGGATACTCCTGAAAGAGACTATCGTCCTTCAAGGATACCCCTGAAATGGACTATCGTTTTTTATGGACACACCTGAAAAGGACTATCGCCCTTCAAGGATACTCCTGGAAAGGACTATTGTCCTTCAAGGATATTACTGAAAAGGACTTTCGTCCTTTAAGGACACTCCTGAAAAGGACAATCGTCCTTCAAGGATACTCCTGGAAAGGACTATTGTCCTTCAAGGATATTACTGAAAAGGACTTTCGTCCTTTAAGGACACTCCTGAAAAGGACAATCGTCCTTCAAGGATACTCCTGAAGAGGACTATAATCCTTCAAGGATACTTCTGAAAAGGACTATTGCCCTTCAAGGATATTCCTGAAAAGAACTTTCGTCCTTAAAGGATACTCCTGAAAAGGACTATCGTCCTTTAAGGACACTCCTGAAAAAGACTATCGTCCTTCAAGGATACTCCTGAAAAGGACTATCGTCCTTCAAGGATTTTCCTGAAAAGGACTGTCGTCCTTAGAGGATACTCCTGAAAAGGACTATCGTCCTTTAAGAACACTCCTAAAAAGGACTATCGTCCTTCAAGGATACTCCTGAAGAGGACTTTAATCCTTCAAAGATACTTCTGAAAAGGACTATCGTCCTTCAAGGACACTACTGAAAAGGACTATTGTCCTTTTAATATACTCCTGAAAAGGACTATCGTCCTTTAAGGACACTCCTGAAAAAGACTATCGTCCTTAAAGGATACTCCTGAAAAGGACTATCGTTTTTTATGGACACACCTGAAAAGGACTATCGCCCTTCAAGGATACTCCTGGAAAGGACTATTGTCCTTCAAGGATATTACTGAAAAGGACTTTCGTCCTTTAAGGACACTCCTGAAAAGGACTATCGTCCTTTAAGGACACTCCTGAAAAAGACTATCGTCCTTAAAGGATACTCCTGAAAAGGACTATCGTTTTTTATGGACACACCTGAAAAGGACTATCGCCCTTCAAGGATACTCCTGGAAAGGACTATTGTCCTTCAAGGATATTCTTGAAAAGGACTATCGTCCTTCAAGGATACTACTGAAAGGACTATTGTCCTTCAAGGATATTCCTGAAAAGGACTTTCGTCCTTTAAGAATACTCCTGAAAAGGACTATCGTCCTTCAAGGATATTCCAGAAAAGGACTATTGTCCTTCAAGGATATTCCTGAAAAGGACTATTGTCCTTCAAGGATATTCCTGAAAAGGATTTTCGTCCTTTAAGGATACCCCTGAAAAGGACTATCGTTTTTTATGGACACACCTAAAACGGACTTTCGTCCTTAAAGGATACTCCTGAAAAGGACTTTCGTCCTTTAAGGATACTCCTGAAAAGGACTATCGTCCTTCAAGGATTTTCCTGAAAAGGACTGTCTTCCTTTAAGGATTTTCCTGAAAAGGACTTTCGTCCTGTAAGGATACTCCTGAAAAGGACTATCGTCCTTCAAGGATTTTCCTGAAAAAGACTGTCGTCCTTTAAGGATACTCCTGAAAAGGATTTTCGTCCTTAAAGGATACTCCTGAAAAGGACTATCGTTTTTTATGGACACTCCTGAAAAGGACTATCGTCCTTCAAGGATATTCCAGAAAAGGACTATTGTCCTTCAAGGATATTCCTGAAAAGGACTAACGTTCTTCAAGGATATTCCTGAAAAAGACTATCGTCCTTCAAGGATACTCCTAAAAAGGACCATCGTTTTTTATGGACACACCTGAAAAGGACTATCGCCCTTCAAGGATACTCCTGGAAAGGACTATTGTCCTTCAATGATATTACTGAAAAGGACTTTTGTCCTTTAAGGACACTCCTGAAAAGGACTATCGTCCTTTAAGGACACTCCTGAAAAGGACTATCGCCCTTCAAGGATACTCCTGGAAAGGACTATTGTCCTTCAAGGATTTTCCTGAAAAAGACTGTCGTCCTTTAAGGATACTCCTGAAAAGGATTTTCGTCCTTAAAGGATACTCTTGAAAAGGACTATCGTTTTTTATGGACACTCCTGACAAGGACTATCGTCCTTCAAGGATACTCCTCAAAAGGACTTTCGCCCTTAATGGATACTCCTGAAAAGGACTATCGTCCTTTAAGGACACTCCTGAAAAGGACTATCGTCCTTCAAGGATACTCCTGAAAAGGACTATTGTCCTTCAAGGATATTCCTGAAAAGGACTTTCGTCCTTCAAGGATACTTCTGAAAAGGACTATCGTCCTTCAAGGATACTCCTGAAAAGGACTATTGTCCTTCAAGGATATTCCTGAAAAGGACTTTCGTCCTTTAAGGACACTCCTGAAAAGGACTATCGTCCTTCAAGGATACTCCTGAAAAGGACTATTGTCCTTCAAGGATATTTCTGACAAGGACTGTCGTACTTTAAGGATACTCCTGAAAAGGACTTTCGTCCTGTAAGGATACTCCTGAAAAGGACTATCGTCCTTCAAGGATTTTCCTGAAAAGGACTGTCGTCCTTTAAGGATACTCCTGAAAAGGATTTTCGTCCTTAAAGGATACTCCTGAATAGGACTATCGTTTTTATGGACACTCCTGAAAAGGACTTTCGTCCTTCACGAATACTCCTGAAAAGGACTATTGTCCTTCAAGGATATTCCTGAAAAGAATTTTCGTCCTTTAAGGATACCCCTGATAAGGACTATCGTTTTTTATGGACACACCTGAAAAGGACTATCGCCCTTCAAGGATACTCCTGGAAAGGACTATTGTCCTTCAAGGATATAACTGAAAAGGACTTTCGTCCTTTAAGGACACTCCTGAAAAGGACTATTGTCCTTTTAATATACTCCTGAAAAGGACTATCGTCCTTTAAGGACACTCCTGAAAAGGACTTATTGCCCTTCAAGGATATTCCTGAAAAGGACTTTCGTCCTGTAAGGATACTGCTGAAAAGGACTATCGTCCTAGAAGGATTTTCCTGAAAAGGACTGTCGTCCTTTAAGGATACTCCTGAAAAGGACTATCGTCCTTTAAGGACACTCCTGAAAAGGACTATCGTCCTTCAAGGATACTCCTGAAGAGGACTATAATCCTTCAAAGATACTTCTGAAAAGGACTATCGTCCTTCAAGGACACTACTGAAAAGGACTATCGTCATTTTAATATACTCCTGAAAACGACTATCGTCCTTCAAGGACACTCCTGAAAAGGACTATCGTCCTTCAAGGATACTCCTAAAAAGGACTATCGTCCTTCAAGGATACTCCTGAAAAGGACTATTGTCCTTCAAGGATATTCCTGAAAAGGACTTTCGTCCTTTAAGGATACTCCTGAAAAGGACTATCGTCCTTCAAGGATATTCCAGAAAAGGACTATTGTCCTTCAAGGATACTCCTGAAAAGGACTATCGTCCTTAAAGGATACTCCTGAACAGGACTATCGTTTTTTATGGACACACCTGAAAAGGACTATCGCCCTTCAAGGATACTCTTGAAGAGGACTATAATCCTTCAAGGATACTTCTGAAAAGGACTATCGTTCTTCAAGAACACTACTGAAAAGGACTATTGTCCTTTTAATATACTCCTGAAAAGGACTATCGTCCTTTAAGGACACTCCTGAAAAGGACTTATTGCCCTTCAAGGATATTCCTGAAAAGGACTTTCGTCCTGTAAGGATACTGCTGAAAAGGACTATCGTCCTAGAAGGATTTTCCTGAAAAGGACTGTCGTCCTTTAAGGATACTCCTGAAAAGGACTATCGTCCTTTAAGGACACTCCTGAAAAGGACTATCGTCCTTCAAGGATACTCCTGAAGAGGACTATAATCCTTCAAGGATACTTCTGAAAAGGACTATCGTCCTTCAAGGACACTACTGAAAAGGACTATCGTCATTTTAATATACTCCTGAAAACGACTATCGTCCTTCAAGGACACTCCTGAAAAGGACTATCGTCCTTCAAGGATACTCCTAAAAAGGACTATCGTCCTTCAAGGATACTCCTGAAAAGGACTATTGTCCTTCAAGGATATTCCTGAAAAGGACTTTCGTCCTTTAAGGATACTCCTGAAAAGGACTATCGTCCTTCAAGGATATTCCAGAAAAGGACTATTGTCCTTCAAGGATACTCCTGAAAAGGACTATCGTCCTTAAAGGATACTCCTGAACAGGACTATCGTTTTTTATGGACACTCCTGAAAATGACTATCGTCCTTTAAGGACACTCCTGAAAAGGACTTTGGTCCTTCAAGGATTTTCCTGACAAGGACTGTCGTACTTTAAGGATACTCCTGAAAAGGACTTTCGTCCTGTAAGGATACTCCTGAAAAGGACTATTGTCCTTCAAGGATTTTCCTGAAAAGGACTGTCGTCCTTTTGTAAAAGGACGGTTATCGTTTTCGGGAATATCCTTGCAGGACGATAGTCCTTTTCAGGAATATCTTGAAAGGAAGATAGTCCTTTTCAGGAATGTCCTTAACGGACGATTGTCCTTTTCATGAGTATCCCTAAAAGACGATAGTCCTTTTCAGCAGTGTCCTTGAAGGACGATAGTCCTTTTCAGGAATATCTTTGAAGGACGATAGTACTTTCAGAAATATCCTTGAAGGACGATAGTCCTTTCAGGAATATCCTAAAAAGACAATTCTCCTTTTCAGGAGTATCCTTAAAGGACGATAGTCCTTTTCAGGAGTATCCTTGAAAAAAGAAAGTCATTTTCAGGAGTATCCTTGAAGGATGATAGTCCTTTCAGGAATATTCTTGAGGGACGATAGTTCTTTCAGAAATATCCTTGAAGGACGATAATCCTTTCAGGAATAGTCTTAAAAGACGATTCTCCTTTTCAAGAGAAGCCTTAAAGGACGATTGTCCTGTTCAGAAGTGTTCTTGAAGGACGACAGTCCTTTTCAGATATATCCTTGAAGGACGATAGTCCTTTTCAGAAGTATCCTTGAAGGACGAAAGTCCTTTTCAGAAGTGTCCTTAAAGGATGATAGTCCTTTTCAGGAGTATCCTTAAAGGACGAAAGTCCTTTTCACGAATATCCTTGAAGGACAATAGTCCTTTTCAGAAGTATCCTTGAAGGACGATAGTCCTTTTCAGAAGTATCCTTGAAGGACGATTGTCGTTTTCAGGAATATTTTTGCAGGACGATAGTCCTTTTCAGGAATATCTTGAAAGGAAGTTAGTCCTTAGTAAAAGGACTATCGTCCTTCAAGGATACTCCTGAAAAGGACTATTGTCCTTCAAGGATATTCCCGAAAAGGACTTTCGTCCTTTAAGAATATTCCAGAAAAAGGCTATCGTCCTTTAAGTTAAGGACGATAGTACTTTCAGAAATATCCTAAAAGGACAAAAGTCCATTTCAGGAGTATCCTCAAAGGACGACAGTCCTTTTAAGAAATATCCTTGAAGGACGATAGTCCTTTTCAGGAGTATCCTTGAAGGATGATAGTACTTTTCAGGAGTATCCTTAAAGGACGAAAGTCCTTTTCAGGAATATCCTTGAAGGACAATAGTTCTTTTCAGGAGTATCCTTGAAGGACGATAGTACTTTTCAGGAGTGTCCTTAAAGGACGATAGTCCTTTTCAGGAGTATCCTTGAAGGACGATAGTCCTTTTCAGGAGTGTCCTTAAAGGACGATAGTCCTTTTCAGGAGTATCCTTAAAGGACGGTAGTCTTTTACAGGAGTGTCCTTGAAGGACGATAGTCCTTTTCAGGAGTATCCTTGAGGGACGATAGTACTTTTAGAAATATCCTTGAAAGACGATAGTCCTTTCTGGAATATCCTTAAAACACGATTCTCCTTTTCAGGAGTATCCTTAAAGGACGATAGTCCTTTTCAGGAGTATCCTTAAAGGACGGTAGTCTTTTACAGGAGTGTCCTTAAAGGACGATAGTCCTTTTCAGGAGTATTCTTGAAAAACGAAAGTCCTTTTCTGGAGTATCCTTTAAGGATGATAGTCCTTTCAGGAATATTCTTGAGGGACGATAGTTGTTTCAGAAATATCCTTGAAGGACGATAATCCTTTCAGGAATAGTCTTAAAAGACGATTCTCCTTTTCAGGAGTAGCCTTAAAGGACGATAGTCCTTTTTAGGAGTGTCCTTGAAAGACGATAGTCCTTTTCAGGAATATTCTTGAAGGACGATAGTACTTTCAGGAATATCCTTGAAGGACGATAGTCCTTTCAGGAATATCCTTAAAAGATGATTCTCGAAGGACAATAGTCCTTTTCAGATATATCCTTAAAGGATGATAGTCCTTTTCAGAAGTATCCTTGAAGGACGAAAGTATTTTTTAGGAGTATCCTTTAAGGACGAAAGTCCTTTTCAGGAGTGTCCTTAAAGGATGGTAGTCCTTTTCAGGAGTATCCTTAAAGGACGAAAGTCCTTTGCAGGAATATCCTTGAAGGACAACAGTCCTTTTCAGGAGTATCCTTGAAGGACGATAGTCTTTTCAAGAATGTCCTTAACGGACGATTGTCCTTTTCATGAGTATCCTTGAAAGACAATAGTCCTTTTCAGGAATATCCTTGAAGGACAATAGTCCTTTTCAGGAGTGTCTTTAAAGGACGATAATCTTTTTCTGGAATATGTTTGAAGGACGATAGTCCTTTTCAGAAGTATCCTTAAAGGACGAAAGTCCTTTTCAGGACTATCCTTGAAGGACAATAGTTCTTTTCAGGAGTATCCTTAAAGGACGAAATTCCTTTTCAGGAATATCCGTGAAGGACAATAGTCCTTTTCAGGAGTATCCTTGAAGGACGATAGTCCTTTTCAGGAGTGTCCTTAAAGGACGATAGTCCTTTTCAGGAATATCCTTGAAGGACAATAGTCCTTTTCAGGAGTATCCTTGAAGGACGATAGTCCTTTTCCGGAGTGTCCTTAAAGGACGATAGTCTATTTCAGGAGTGTCCATAAAAAACTATAGTCCTTTTCAGGAGTATCCTTAAAGGACGAAAGTCCTTTTCAGGAATATCCGTGAAGGACAATAGTCCTTTTCAGGAGTATCCTTGAAGGACCATAGTCCTTTTCAGGAGTGTCCTTGAAGGACGACAGTCAGGAGTGTCCTTAAAGGACGATAGTCCTTTTCAGGAGTATCCTTGAAGGACGATAGTCCTTTTCAGGAGTATCCTTGAAGGACGATAGTCCTTTTCAGGAATATCCGTGAAGGACAATAGTCCTTTTCAGGAGTATCCTTGAAGGACAATAGTCCTTTTCAGGAGTGTCCTTGAAGGACGACAGTCAGGAGTGTCCTTAAAGGACGATAGTCCTTTTCAGGAGTATCTTTGAAGGACGATAGTCCTTTTCAGGGGTGTCCTTAAGGACGAAAGTCCTTTTCAGGAGTGTCCTTGAAGGACGATAGTCTATTTCAGGAGTGTCCATAAAAAACTATAGTCCTTTTAAGGAGTATCCTTAAAGGACAATAGTCCTTTTCAGGAGTGTCCTTGAAGGACGACAGTCAGGAGTGTCCTTAAAGGACGATAGTCCTTTTCAGGAGTATCCTTGAAGGACGATAGTCCTTTTCAGGAGTATCCTTGAAGGACGATAGTCCTTTTCAGGAATATCCGTGAAGGACAATAGTCCTTTTCAGGAGTGTCCTTGAAGGACGACAGTCAGGAGTGTCCTTAAAGGACGATAGTCCTTTTCAGGAGTATCCTTAAAGGACGAAAGTCCTTTGCAGGAATATCCTTGAAGGACAACAGTCCTTTTCAGGAGTATCCTTGAAGGACGATAGTCTTTTCAAGAATGTCCTTAACGGACGATTGTCCTTTTCATGAGTATCCTTGAAAGACAATAGTCCTTTTCAGGAATATCCTTGAAGGACAATAGTCCTTTTCAGGAGTGTCTTTAAAGGACGATAATCTTTTTCTGGAATATGTTTGAAGGACGATAGTCCTTTTCAGAAGTATCCTTAAAGGACGAAAGTCCTTTTCAGGACTATCCTTGAAGGACAATAGTTCTTTTCAGGAGTATCCTTAAAGGACGAAATTCCTTTTCAGGAATATCCGTGAAGGACAATAGTCCTTTTCAGGAGTATCCTTGAAGGACGATAGTCCTTTTCAGGAGTGTCCTTAAAGGACGATAGTCCTTTTCAGGAGTATCCTTGAAGGACGATAGTCCTTTTCAGGAATATCCTTGAAGGACAATAGTCCTTTTCAGGAGTATCCTTGAAGGACGATAGTCCTTTTCCGGAGTGTCCTTAAAGGACGATAGTCTATTTCAGGAGTGTCCTTAAAGGACGATAGTCTATTTCAGGAGTGTCCATAAAAAACTATAGTCCTTTTCAGGAGTATCCTTAAAGGACGAAAGTCCTTTTCAGGAATATCCGTGAAGGACAATAGTCCTTTTCAGGAGTATCCTTGAAGGACCATAGTCCTTTTCAGGAGTGTCCTTGAAGGACGACAGTCAGGAGTGTCCTTAAAGGACGATAGTCCTTTTCAGGAGTATCCTTGAAGGACGATAGTCCTTTTCAGGAGTATCCTTGAAGGACGATAGTCCTTTTCAGGAATATCCGTGAAGGACAATAGTCCTTTTCAGGAGTATCCTTGAAGGACAATAGTCCTTTTCAGGAGTGTCCTTGAAGGACGACAGTCAGGAGTGTCCTTAAAGGACGAAAGTCCTTTTCAGGAGTATCTTTGAAGGACGATAGTCCTTTTCAGGGGTGTCCTTAAAGGACGAAAGTCCTTTTCAGGAGTGTCCTTGAAGGACGATAGTCTATTTCAGGAGTGTCCATAAAAAACTATAGTCCTTTTAAGGAGTATCCTTAAAGGACAATTGTCCTTTTCAGGAGTGTCCTTGAAGGACGACAGTCAGGAGTGTCCTTAAAGGACGATAGTCCTTTTCAGGAGTATCCTTGAAGGACGATAGTCCTTTTCAGGAGTATCCTTGAAGGACGATAGTCCTTTTCAGGAATATCCGTGAAGGACAATAGTCCTTTTCAGGAGTGTCCTTGAAGGACGACAGTCAGGAGTGTCCTTAAAGGACGATAGTCCTTTTCAGGAGTATCCTTAAAGGACGAAAGTCCTTTTCAGGAATATCCGTGAAGGACAATAGTCCTTTTCAGGAGTATCCTTGAAGGACCATAGTCCTTTTCAGGAGTGTCCTTGAAGGACGACAGTCAGGAGTGTCCTTAAAGGACGATAGTCCTTTTCAGGAGTATCCTTGAAGGACGATAGTCCTTTTCAGGAGTATCCTTGAAGGACGATAGTCCTTTTCAGGAATATCCGTGAAGGACAATAGTCCTTTTCAGGAGTATCCTTGAAGGACAATAGTCCTTTTCAGGAGTGTCCTTGAAGGACGACAGTCAGGAGTGTCCTTAAAGGACGATAGTCCTTTTCAGGAATATCTTTGAAGGACGATAGTCCTTTTCAGGGGTGTCCTTAAAGGACGAAAGTCCTTTTCAGGAGTGTCCTTGAAGGACGATAGTCTATTTCAGGAGTGTCCATAAAAAACTATAGTCCTTTTAAGGAGTATCCTTAAAGGACAATAGTCCTTTTCAGGAGTGTCCTTGAAGGACGACAGTCAGGAGTGTCCTTAAAGGACGATAGTCCTTTTCAGGAGTATCCTTGAAGGACGATAGTCCTTTTCCGGAGTGTCCTTAAAGGACGATAGTCTATTTCAGGAGTGTCCTTAAAGGACGATAGTCTATTTCAGGAGTGTCCATAAAAAACTATAGTCCTTTTCAGGAGTATCCTTAAAGGACGAAAGTCCTTTTCAGGAATATCCGTGAAGGACAATAGTCCTTTTCAGGAGTATCCTTGAAGGACCATAGTCCTTTTCAGGAGTGTCCTTGAAGGACGACAGTCAGGAGTGTCCTTAAAGGACGATAGTCCTTTTCAGGAGTATCCTTGAAGGACGATAGTCCTTTTCAGGAGTATCCTTGAAGGACGATAGTCCTTTTCAGGAATATCCGTGAAGGACAATAGTCCTTTTCAGGAGTATCCTTGAAGGACAATAGTCCTTTTCAGGAGTGTCCTTGAAGGACGACAGTCAGGAGTGTCCTTAAAGGACGAAAGTCCTTTTCAGGAGTATCTTTGAAGGACGATAGTCCTTTTCAGGGGTGTCCTTAAAGGACGAAAGTCCTTTTCAGGAGTGTCCTTGAAGGACGATAGTCTATTTCAGGAGTGTCCATAAAAAACTATAGTCCTTTTAAGGAGTATCCTTAAAGGACAATTGTCCTTTTCAGGAGTGTCCTTGAAGGACGACAGTCAGGAGTGTCCTTAAAGGACGATAGTCCTTTTCAGGAGTATCCTTGAAGGACGATAGTCCTTTTCAGGAGTATCCTTGAAGGACGATAGTCCTTTTCAGGAATATCCGTGAAGGACAATAGTCCTTTTCAGGAGTGTCCTTGAAGGACGACAGTCAGGAGTGTCCTTAAAGGACGATAGTCCTTTTCAGGAGTATCCTTAAAGGACGAAAGTCCTTTGCAGGAATATCCTTGAAGGACAACAGTCCTTTTCAGGAGTATCCTTGAAGGACGATAGTCTTTTCAAGAATGTCCTTAACGGACGATTGTCCTTTTCATGAGTATCCTTGAAAGACAATAGTCCTTTTCAGGAATATCCTTGAAGGACAATAGTCCTTTTCAGGAGTGTCTTTAAAGGACGATAATCTTTTTCTGGAATATGTTTGAAGGACGATAGTCCTTTTCAGGAATATCCTTGAAGGACAATAGTCCTTTTCAGGAGTATCCTTGAAGGACGATAGTCCTTTTCCGGAGTGTCCTTAAAGGACGATAGTCTATTTCAGGAGTGTCCATAAAAAACTATAGTCCTTTTCAGGAGTATCCTTAAAGGACGAAAGTCCTTTTCAGGAATATCCGTGAAGGACAATAGTCCTTTTCAGGAGTATCCTTGAAAGACCATAGTCCTTTTCAGGAGTGTCCTTGAAGGACGACAGTCAGGAGTGTCCTTAAAGGACGATAGTCCTTTTCAGGAGTATCCTTGAAGGACGATAGTCCTTTTCAGGAGTATCCTTGAAGGACGATAGTCCTTTTCAGGAATATCCGTGAAGGACAATAGTCCTTTTCAGGAGTATCCTTGAAGGACAATAGTCCTTTTCAGGAGTGTCCTTGAAGGACGACAGTCAGGAGTGTCCTTAAAGGACGATAGTCCTTTTCAGGAGTATCTTTGAAGGACGATAGTCCTTTTCAGGGGTGTCCTTAAAGGACGAAAGTCCTTTTCAGGAGTGTCCTTGAAGGACGATAGTCTATTTCAGGAGTGTCCATAAAAAACTATAGTCCTTTTAAGGAGTATCCTTAAAGGACAATAGTCCTTTTCAGGAGTGTCCTTGAAGGACGACAGTCAGGAGTGTCCTTAAAGGACGATAGTCCTTTTCAGGAGTATCCTTAAAGGACGAAAGTCCTTTTCAGGAATATCCGTGAAGGACAATAGTCCTTTTCAGGAGTATCCTTGAAGGACCATAGTCCTTTTCAGGAGTGTCCTTGAAGGACGACAGTCAGGAGTGTCCTTAAAGGACGATAGTCCTTTTCAGGAGTATCCTTGAAGGACGATAGTCCTTTTCAGGAGTATCCTTGAAGGACGATAGTCCTTTTCAGGAATATCCGTGAAGGACAATAGTCCTTTTCAGGAGTATCCTTGAAGGATAATAGTCCTTTTCAGGAGTGTCCTTGAAGGACGACAGTCAGGAGTGTCCTTAAAGGACGATAGTCCTTTTCAGGAATATCTTTGAAGGACGATAGTCCTTTTCAGGGGTGTCCTTAAAGGACGAAAGTCCTTTTCAGGAGTGTCCTTGAAGGACGATAGTCTATTTCAGGAGTGTCCATAAAAAACTATAGTCCTTTTAAGGAGTATCCTTAAAGGACAATAGTCCTTTTCAGGAGTGTCCTTGAAGGACGACAGTCAGGAGTGTCCTTAAAGGACGATAGTCCTTTTCAGGAGTATCCTTGAAGGACGATAGTCCTTTTCAGGAGTATCCTTGAAGGACGATAGTCCTTTTCAGGAATATCCGTGAAGGACAATAGTCCTTTTCAGGAGTGTCCTTGAAGGACGACAGTCAGGAGTGTCCTTAAAGGACGATAGTCCTTTTCAGGAGTATCCTTAAAGGACGAAAGTCCTTTGCAGGAATATCCTTGAAGGACAACAGTCCTTTTCAGGAGTATCCTTGAAGGACGATAGTCTTTTCAAGAATGTCCTTAACGGACGATTGTCCTTTTCATGAGTATCCTTGAAAGACAATAGTCCTTTTCAGGAATATGCTTGAAGGACAATAGTCCTTTTCAGGAGTGTCTTTAAAGGACGATAATCTTTTTCTGGAATATGTTTGAAGGACGATAGTCCTTTTCAGAAGTATCCTTAAATCCTTTTTAAAGGACAATAGTTCTTTTCAGGAGTATCCTTAAAGGACGAAATTCCTTTTCAGGAATATCCGTGAAGGACAATAGTCCTTTTCAGGAGTATCCTTGAAGGACGATAGTCCTTTTCAGGAATATCCGTGAAGGACAATAGTCCTTTTCAGGAGTATCCTTGAAGGACAATGTCCTTTTCAGGAGTGTCCTTGAAGGACGACAGTCAGGAGTGTCCTTAAAGGACGATAGTCCTTTTCAGGAGTATCTTTGAAGGACGATAGTCCTTTTCAGGGGTGTCCTTAAAGGACGAAAGTCCTTTTCAGGAGTATCCTTGAAGGACAATAGTTCTTTTCAGGAGTATCCTTAAAGGACGAAATTCCTTTTCAGGAATATCCGTGAAGGACTAGTCCTTTTTTCTTGAAGGAGATAGTCCTTTTCAGGAATATCCGTGAAGACAATAGTCCTTTTCAGGAGTATCCTTGAAGGACAATAGTCCTTTTCAGGAGTGTCCTTGAAGGACGACAGTCAGGAGTGTCCTTAAAGGACGATAGTCCTTTTCAGGAGTATCTTTGAAGGACGATAGTCCTTTTCAGGGGTGTCCTTAAAGGACGAAAGTCCTTTTCAGGAGTGTCCTTGAAGGACGATAGTCTATTTCAGGAGTGTCCATAAAAAACTATAGTCCTTTTAAGGAGTATCCTTAAAGGACAATTGTCCTTTTCAGGAGTGTCCTTGAAGGACGACAGTCAGGAGTGTCCTTAAAGGACGATAGTCCTTTTCAGGAGTATCCTTGAAGGACGATAGTCCTTTTCAGGAGTATCCTTGAAGGATGATAGTCCTTTTCAGGAATATCCGTGAAGGACAATAGTCCTTTTCAGGAGTGTCCTTGAAGGACGACAGTCAGGAGTGTCCTTAAAGGACGATAGTCCTTTTCAGGAGTATCCTTAAAGGACGAAAGTCCTTTGCAGGAATATCCTTGAAGGACAACAGTCCTTTTCAGGAGTATCCTTGAAGGACGATAGTCTTTTCAAGAATGTCCTTAACGGACGATTGTCCTTTTCATGAGTATCCTTGAAAGACAATAGTCCTTTTCAGGAATATCCTTGAAGGACAATAGTCCTTTTCAGGAGTGTCTTTAAAGGACGATAATCTTTTTCTGGAATATGTTTGAAGGACGATAGTCCTTTTCAGGAATATCCTTGAAGGACAATAGTCCTTTTCAGGAGTATCCTTGAAGGACGATAGTCCTTTTCCGGAGTGTCCTTAAAGGACGATAGTCTATTTCAGGAGTGTCCATAAAAAACTATAGTCCTTTTCAGGAGTATCCTTAAAGGACGAAAGTCCTTTTCAGGAATATCCGTGAAGGACAATAGTCCTTTTCAGGAGTATCCTTGAAAGACCATAGTCCTTTTCAGGAGTGTCCTTGAAGGACGACAGTCAGGAGTGTCCTTAAAGGACGATAGTCCTTTTCAGGAGTATCCTTGAAGGACGATAGTCCTTTTCAGGAGTATCCTTGAAGGACGATAGTCCTTTTCAGGAATATCCTTGAAGGACGATAGTCCTTTTCAGGAGTATCCTTGAAGGACAATAGTCCTTTTCAGGAGTGTCCTTGAAGGACGACAGTCAGGAGTGTCCTTAAAGGACGATAGTCCTTTTCAGGAGTATCTTTGAAGGACGATAGTCCTTTTCAGGGGTGTCCTTAAAGGACGAAAGTCCTTTTCAGGAGTGTCCTTGAAGGACGATAGTCTATTTCAGGAGTGTCCATAAAAAACTATAGTCCTTTTAAGGAGTATCCTTAAAGGACAATAGTCCTTTTCAGGAGTGTCCTTGAAGGACGACAGTCAGGAGTGTCCTTAAAGGACGATAGTCCTTTTCAGGAGTATCCTTAAAGGACGAAAGTCCTTTTCAGGAATATCCGTGAAGGACAATAGTCCTTTTCAGGAGTATCCTTGAAGGACCATAGTCCTTTTCAGGAGTGTCCTTGAAGGACGACAGTCAGGAGTGTCCTTAAAGGACGATAGTCCTTTTCAGGAGTATCCTTGAAGGACGATAGTCCTTTTCAGGAGTATCCTTGAAGGACGATAGTCCTTTTCAGGAATATCCGTGAAGGACAATAATCCTTTTCAGGAGTATCCTTGAAGGACAATAGTCCTTTTCAGGAGTGTCCTTGAAGGACGACAGTCAGGAGTGTCCTTAAAGGACGATAGTCCTTTTCAGGAATATCTTTGAAGGACGATAGTCCTTTTCAGGGGTGTCCTTAAAGGACGAAAGTCCTTTTCAGGAGTGTCCTTGAAGGACGATAGTCTATTTCAGGAGTGTCCATAAAAAACTATAGTCCTTTTAAGGAGTATCCTTAAAGGACAATAGTCCTTTTCAGGAGTGTCCTTGAAGGACGACAGTCAGGAGTGTCCTTAAAGGACGATAGTCCTTTTCAGGAGTATCCTTGAAGGACGATAGTCCTTTTCAGGAGTATCCTTGAAGAGTACGATAGTCCTTTTCAGGACGATATCCGTATCCTTGAAGAGTATCCTTGAAGGAATAGTCCTTTTCATCCGGAGGACAATAGTCCTTTTCCTTGAAGGACGACAGTCAGGAGTGTCCTTAAAGGACGATAGTCCTTTTCAGGAGTATCCTTAAAGGACGAAAGTCCTTTGCAGGAATATCCTTGAAGGACAACAGTCCTTTTCAGGAGTATCCTTGAAGGACGATAGTCTTTTCAAGAATGTCCTTAACGGACGATTGTCCTTTTCATGAGTATCCTTGAAAGACAATAGTCCTTTTCAGGAATATCCTTGAAGGACAATAGTCCTTTTCAGGAGTGTCTTTAAAGGACGATAATCTTTTTCTGGAATATGTTTGAAGGACGATAGTCCTTTTCAGAAGTATCCTTAAAGGACGAAAGTCCTTTTCAGGACTATCCTTGAAGGACAATAGTTCTTTTCAGGAGTATCCTTAAAGGACGAAATTCCTTTTCAGGAATATCCGTGAAGGACAATAGTCCTTTTCAGGAGTATCCTTGAAGGACGATAGTCCTTTTCAGGAGTGTCCTTAAAGGACGATAGTCCTTTTCAGGAGTATCCTTGAAGGACGATAGTCCTTTTCAGGAATATCCTTGAAGGACAATAGTCCTTTTCAGGAGTATCCTTGAAGGACGATAGTCCTTTTCCGGAGTGTCCTTAAAGGACGATAGTCTATTTCAGGAGTGTCCTTAAAGGACGATAGTCTATTTCAGGAGTGTCCATAAAAAACTATAGTCCTTTTCAGGAGTATCCTTAAAGGACGAAAGTCCTTTTCAGGAATATCCGTGAAGGACAATAGTCCTTTTCAGGAGTATCCTTGAAGGACCATAGTCCTTTTCAGGAGTGTCCTTGAAGGACGACAGTCAGGAGTGTCCTTAAAGGACGATAGTCCTTTTCAGGAGTATCCTTAAAGGACGAAAGTCCTTTGCAGGAATATCCTTGAAGGACAACAGTCCTTTTCAGGAGTATCCTTGAAGGACGATAGTCTTTTCAAGAATGTCCTTAACGGACGATTGTCCTTTTCATGAGTATCCTTGAAAGACAATAGTCCTTTTCAGGAATATCCTTGAAGGACAATAGTCCTTTTCAGGAGTGTCTTTAAAGGACGATAATCTTTTTCTGGAATATGTTTGAAGGACGATAGTCCTTTTCAGAAGTATCCTTAAAGGACGAAAGTCCTTTTCAGGACTATCCTTGAAGGACAATAGTTCTTTTCAGGAGTATCCTTAAAGGACGAAATTCCTTTTCAGGAATATCCGTGAAGGACAATAGTCCTTTTCAGGAGTATCCTTGAAGGACGATAGTCCTTTTCAGGAGTGTCCTTAAAGGACGATAGTCCTTTTCAGGAGTATCCTTGAAGGACGATAGTCCTTTTCAGGAATATCCTTGAAGGACAATAGTCCTTTTCAGGAGTATCCTTGAAGGACGATAGTCCTTTTCCGGAGTGTCCTTAAAGGACGATAGTCTATTTCAGGAGTGTCCTTAAAGGACGATAGTCTATTTCAGGAGTGTCCATAAAAAACTATAGTCCTTTTCAGGAGTATCCTTAAAGGACGAAAGTCCTTTTCAGGAATATCCGTGAAGGACAATAGTCCTTTTCAGGAGTATCCTTGAAGGACCATAGTCCTTTTCAGGAGTATCCTTGAAGGACGATAGTCCTTTTCAGGAATATCCGTGAAGGACAATAGTCCTTTTCAGGAGTATCCTTGAAGGACAATAGTCCTTTTCAGGAGTGTCCTTGAAGGACGACAGTCAGGAGTGTCCTTAAAGGACGATAGTCCTTTTCAGGAGTATCTTTGAAGGACGATAGTCCTTTTCAGGGGTGTCCTTAAAGGACGAAAGTCCTTTTCAGGAGTGTCCTTGAAGGACGATAGTCTATTTCAGGAGTGTCCATAAAAAACTATAGTCCTTTTAAGGAGTATCCTTAAAGGACAATTGTCCTTTTCAGGAGTGTCCTTGAAGGACGACAGTCAGGAGTGTCCTTAAAGGACGATAGTCCTTTTCAGGAGTATCCTTGAAGGACGATAGTCCTTTTCAGGAGTATCCTTGAAGGACGATAGTCCTTTTCAGGAATATCCGTGAAGGACAATAGTCCTTTTCAGGAGTGTCCTTGAAGGACGACAGTCAGGAGTGTCCTTAAAGGACGATAGTCCTTTTCAGGAGTATCCTTAAAGGACGAAAGTCCTTTGCAGGAATATCCTTGAAGGACAACAGTCCTTTTCAGGAGTATCCTTGAAGGACGATAGTCTTTTCAAGAATGTCCTTAACGGACGATTGTCCTTTTCATGAGTATCCTTGAAAGACAATAGTCCTTTTCAGGAATATCCTTGAAGGACAATAGTCCTTTTCAGGAGTGTCTTTAAAGGACGATAATCTTTTTCTGGAATATGTTTGAAGGACGATAGTCCTTTTCAGAAGTATCCTTAAAGGACGAAAGTCCTTTTCAGGACTATCCTTGAAGGACAACAGTTCTTTTCAGGAGTATCCTTAAAGGACGAAATTCCTTTTCAGGAATATCCGTGAAGGACAATAGTCCTTTTCAGGAGTATCCTTGAAGGACGATAGTCCTTTTCAGGAGTGTCCTTAAAGGACGATAGTCCTTTTCAGGAGTATCCTTGAAGGACGATAGTTCTTTTCAGGAATATCCTTGAAGGACAATAGTCCTTTTCAGGAGTATCCTTGAAGGACGATAGTCCTTTTCCGGAGTGTCCTTAAAGGACGATAGTCTATTTCAGGAGTGTCCATAAAAAACTATAGTCCTTTTCAGGAGTATCCTTAAAGGACGAAAGTCCTTTTCAGGAATATCCGTGAAGGACAATAGTCCTTTTCAGGAGTATCCTTGAAGGACCATAGTCCTTTTCAGGAGTGTCCTTGAAGGACGACAGTCAGGAGTGTCCTTAAAGGACGATAGTCCTTTTCAGGAGTATCCTTGAAGGACGATAGTCCTTTTCAGGAGTATCCTTGAAGGACGATAGTCCTTTTCAGGAATATCCGTGAAGGACAATAGTCCTTTTCAGGAGTATCCTTGAAGGACAATAGTCCTTTTCAGGAGTGTCCTTGAAGGACGACAGTCAGGAGTGTCCTTAAAGGACGATAGTCCTTTTCAGGAGTATCTTTGAAGGACGATAGTCCTTTTCAGGGGTGTCCTTAAAGGACGAAAGTCCTTTTCAGGAGTGTCCTTGAAGGACGATAGTCTATTTCAGGAGTGTCCATAAAAAACTATAGTCCTTTTAAGGAGTATCCTTAAAGGACAATAGTCCTTTTCAGGAGTGTCCTTGAAGGACGACAGTCAGGAGTGTCCTTAAAGGACGATAGTCCTTTTCAGGAGTATCCTTGAAGGACGATAGTCCTTTTCAGGAGTATCCTTGAAGGACGATAGTCCTTTTCAGGAATATCCGTGAAGGACAATAGTCCTTTTCAGGAGTGTCCTTGAAGGACGACAGTCAGGAGTGTCCTTAAAGGACGATAGTCCTTTTCAGGAGTATC
Organism: Leucoptera coffeella; assembly: GCA_030578115.1. NCBI lineage: Eukaryota > Metazoa > Arthropoda > Insecta > Lepidoptera > Lyonetiidae > Leucoptera > Leucoptera coffeella. Next base: position 110,814 of record JAMBLF010000753.1, read on the forward strand.
CTTGAAGGACGATAGTCCTTTTCAGGAGTATCCTTGAAGGACGATAGTCCTTTTCAGGAATATCCGTGAAGGACAATAGTCCTTTTCAGGAGTATCCTTGAAGGACAATAGTCCTTTTCAGGAGTGTCCTTGAAGGACGACAGTCAGGAGTGTCCTTAAAGGACGATAGTCCTTTTCAGGAGTATCTTTGAAGGACGATAGTCCTTTTCAGGGGTGTCCTTAAAGGACGAAAGTCCTTTTCAGGAGTGTCCTTGAAGGACGATAGTCTATTTCAGGAGTGTCCATAAAAAACTATAGTCCTTTTCAGGAGTATCCTTGAAGGACAATAGTCCTTTTCAGGAGTGTCCTTGAAGGACGACAGTCAGAAATGTCCTTAACGGACGATTGTCCTTTTCATGAGTATCCTTATAGGACAAAAGTCCTTTTCAGGAATGTCCTTGAAGGACGATAGTCCTTTTCAGGAATATTCTTGAAGGACGATAGTACTTTCAGGAATATCCTTGAAGGACGATAGTCCTTTCAGGAATATCCTTAAAAGATGATTCTCGAAGGACAATAGTCCTTTTCAGATATATCATTGAAGGACGATACTCCTTTTCAGGAGTATCCTTAAAGGACAAAAGTCCTTTTCAGGAGTGTCCTTGAAGGACGATAGTCCTTTTCAGAAGTATTCTTGAAGGACGGTTGTCGTTTTCGGGAATATCCTTGCAGGACGATAGTCCTTTTCAGGAATATCTTGAAAGGAAGATAGTCCTTTTCAGGAATGTCCTTAACGGACGATTGTCCTTTTCATGAGTATCCCTAAAAGACGATAGTCCTTTTCAGCAGTGTCCTTGAAGGACGATAGTCCTTTTCAGGAATATCTTTGAAGGACGATAGTACTTTCAGAAATATCCTTGAAGGACGATATTCCTTTCAGGAATATCCTAAAAAGACAATTCTCCTTTTCAGGAGTATCCTTAAAGGACGATAGTCCTTTTCAGGAGTATCCTTGAAAAAAGAAAGTCATTTTCAGGAGTATCCTTGAAGGATGATAGTCCTTTCAGGAATATTCTTGAGGGACGATAGTTCTTTCAGAAATATCCTTGAAGGACGATAATCCTTTCAGGAATAGTCTTAAAGGACGATTGTCCTGTTCAGAAGTGTTCTTGAAGGACGACAGTCCTTTTCAGATATATCCTTGAAGGACGATAGTCCTTTTCAGAAGTATCCTTGAAGGACGAAAGTCCTTTTCAGAAGTGTCCTTAAAGGATGATAGTCCTTTTCAGGAGTATCCTTAAAGGACGAAAGTCCTTTTCACGAATATCCTTGAAGGACAATAGTCCTTTTCAGAAGTATCCTTGAAGGACGATAGTCCTTTTCAGAAGTATCCTTGAAGGACGATTGTCGTTTTCAGGAATATTTTTGCAGGACGATAGTCCTTTTCAGGAATATCTTGAAAGGAAGTTAGTCCTTAGTAAAAGGACTATCGTCCTTCAACGATACTCCTGAAAAGGACTATTGTCCTTCAAGGATATTCCCGAAAAGGACTTTCGTCCTTTAAGAACATTCCAGAAAAAGGCTATCGTCCTTAAAGTTAAGGACGATAGTACTTTCAGAAATATCCTAAAAGGACAAAAGTCCATTTCAGGAGTATCCTCAAAGGACGACAGTCCTTTTCAGAAATATCCTTGAAGGACGATAGTCCTTTTCAGGAGTATCCTTGAAGGATGATAGTACTTTTCAGGAGTATCCTTAAAGGACGAAAGTCCTTTTCAGGAATATCCTTGAAGGACAATAGTTCTTTTCAGGAGTATCCTTGAAGGACGATAGTACTTTTCAGGAGTGTCCTTAAAGGACGATAGTCCTTTTCAGGAGTATCCTTGAAGGACGATAGTCCTTTTCAGGAGTGTCCTTAAAGGACGATAGTCCTTTTCAGGAGTATCCTTAAAGGACGGTAGTCTTTTACAGGAGTGTCCTTGAAGGACGATAGTCCTTTTCAGGAGTATCCTTGAGGGACGATAGTACTTTTAGAAATATCCTTGAAAGACGATAGTCCTTTCTGGAATATCCTTAAAACACGATTCTCCTTTTCAGGAGTATCCTTAAAGGACGATAGTCCTTTTCAGGAGTATCCTTAAAGGACGGTAGTCTTTTACAGGAGTGTCCTTAAAGGACGATAGTCCTTTTCAGGAGTATTCTTGAAAAACGAAAGTCCTTTTCTGGAGTATCCTTTAAGGATGATAGTCCTTTCAGGAATATTCTTGAGGGACGATAGTTGTTTCAGAAATATCCTTGAAGGACGATAATCCTTTCAGGAATAGTCTTTAAAGACGATTCTCCTTTTCAGGAGTATCCTTAAAGGACGAAAGTCCTTTTCAGGACTATCCTTGAAGGACAATAGTTCTTTTCAGGAGTATCCTTAAAGGACGAAATTCCTTTTCAGGAATATCCGTGAAGGACAATAGTCCTTTTCAGGAGTATCCTTGAAGGACGATAGTCCTTTTCAGGAGTGTCCTTAAAGGACGATAGTCCTTTTCAGGAATATCCTTGAAGGACAATAGTCCTTTTCAGGAGTATCCTTGAAGGACGATAGTCCTTTTCCGGAGTGTCCTTAAAGGACGATAGTCTATTTCAGGAGTGTCCATAAAAAACTATAGTCCTTTTCAGGAGTATCCTTAAAGGACGAAAGTCCTTTTCAGGAATATCCGTGAAGGACAATAGTCCTTTTCAGGAGTATCCTTGAAGGACCATAGTCCTTTTCAGGAGTGTCCTTGAAGGACGACAGTCAGGAGTGTCCTTAAAGGACGATAGTCCTTTTCAGGAGTATCCTTGAAGGACGATAGTCCTTTTCAGGAGTATCCTTGAAGGACGATAGTCCTTTTCAGGAATATCCGTGAAGGACAATAGTCCTTTTCAGGAGTATCCTTGAAGGACAATAGTCCTTTTCAGGAGTGTCCTTGAAGGACGACAGTCAGGAGTGTCCTTAAAGGACGATAGTCCTTTTCAGGAGTATCTTTGAAGGACGATAGTCCTTTTCAGGGGTGTCCTTAAAGGACGAAAGTCCTTTTCAGGAGTGTCCTTGAAGGACGATAGTCCTTTTCAGGAGTATCCTTGAAGGACGATAGTCCTTTTCAGGAATATCCGTGAAGGACAATAGTCCTTTTCAGGAGTGTCCTTGAAGGACGACAGTCAGGAGTGTCCTTAAAGGACGATAGTCCTTTTCAGGAGTATCCTTAAAGGACGAAAGTCCTTTGCAGGAATATCCTTGAAGGACAACAGTCCTTTTCAGGAGTATCCTTGAAGGACGATAGTCTTTTCAAGAATGTCCTTAACGGACGATTGTCCTTTTCATGAGTATCCTTGAAAGACAATAGTCCTTTTCAGGAATATCCTTGAAGGACAATAGTCCTTTTCAGGAGTGTCTTTAAAGGACGATAATCTTTTTCTGGAATATGTTTGAAGGACGATAGTCCTTTTCAGAAGTATCCTTAAAGGACGAAAGTCCTTTTCAGGACTATCCTTGAAGGACAATAGTTCTTTTCAGGAGTATCCTTAAAGGACGAAATTCCTTTTCAGGAATATCCTTGAAGGACAATAGTCCTTTTCAGGAGTATCCTTGAAGGACGATAGTCCTTTTCAGGAGTGTCCTTAAAGGACGATAGTCCTTTTCAGGAGTATCCTTGAAGGACGATAGTCCTTTTCAGGAATATCCTTGAAGGACAATAGTCCTTTTCAGGAGTATCCTTGAAGGACGATAGTCCTTTTCCGGAGTGTCCTTAAAGGACGATAGTCTATTTCAGGAGTGTCCTTAAAGGACGATAGTCTATTTCAGGAGTGTCCATAAAAAACTATAGTCCTTTTCAGGAGTATCCTTAAAGGACGAAAGTCCTTTTCAGGAATAATGGTGAAGGACAATAGTCCTTTTCAGGAGTATCCTTGAAGGACCATAGTCCTTTTCAGGAGTATCCTTGAAGGACGATAGTCCTTTTCAGGAGTATCCTTGAAGGACGATAGTCCTTTTCAGGAGTATCCTTGAAGGACGATAGTCCTTTTCAGGAATATCCTTGAAGGACAATAGTCCTTTTCAGGAGTATCCTTGAAGGACAATAGTCCTTTTCAGGAGTGTCCTTGAAGGACGATAGTCCTTTTCAGGAGTATCCTTGAAGGACGATAGTCCTTTTCAGGAATATCCGTGAAGGACAATAGTCCTTTTCAGGAGTATCCTTGAAGGACGATAGTCCTTTTCAGGAGTATCCTTGAAGGACGATAGTCCTTTTCAGGAATATCCGTGAAGGACAATAGTCCTTTTCAGGAGTATCCTTGAAGGACAATAGTCCTTTTCAGGAGTGTCCTTGAAGGACGACAGTCAGGAGTGTCCTTAAAGGACGATAGTCCTTTTCAGGAGTATCCTTGAAGGACGATAGTCCTTTTCAGGAATATCCGTGAAGGACAATAGTCCTTTTCAGGAGTATCCTTGAAGGACGATAGTCCTTTTCAGGAGTATCCTTGAAGGACGATAGTCCTTTTCAGGAATATCCGTGAAGGACAATAGTCCTTTTCAGGAGTATCCTTGAAGGACAATAGTCCTTTTCAGGAGTGTCCTTGAAGGACGACAGTCAGGAGTGTCCTTAAAGGACGAAAGTCCTTTTCAGGAGTGTCCTTGAAGGACGATAGTCCTTTTCAGGAGTGTCCTTGAAGGACGACAGTCAGGAGTGTCCTTAAAGGACGATAGTCCTTTTCAGGAGTATCCTTGAAGGACGATAGTCCTTTTCAGGAGTATCCTTGAAGGACGATAGTCCTTTTCAGGAGTATCCTTGAAGGACGATAGTCCTTTTCAGGAATATCCTTGAAGGACCATAGTCCTTTTCAGGAGTATCCTTGAAGGACAATAGTCCTTTTCAGGAGTGTCCTTGAAGGACGACAGTCAGGAGTGTCCTTAAAGGACGAAAGTCCTTTTCAGGAGTGTCCTTGAAGGACGATAGTCCTTTTCAGGAGTGTCCTTGAAGGACGACAGTCAGGAGTGTCCTTAAAGGACGATAGTCCTTTTCAGGAGTATCCTTGAAGGACGATAGTCCTTTTCAGGAGTATCCTTGAAGGACGATAGTCCTTTTCAGGAATATCCGTGAAGGACAATAGTCCTTTTCAGGAGTGTCCTTGAAGGACGACAGTCAGGAGTGTCCTTAAAGGACGATAGTCCTTTTCAGGAGTATCCTTGAAGGACGATAGTCCTTTTCAGGAGTATCCTTGAAGGACGATAGTCCTTTTCAGGAATATCCGTGAAGGACAATAGTCCTTTTCAGGAGTGTCCTTGAAGGACGACAGTCAGGAGTGTCCTTTAAGGACGATAGTCCTTTTCAGGAGTATCCTTGAAGGACAATAGTCCTTTTCAGGAGTATCCTTGAAGGACGATAGTCCTTTTCAGGAATGTCCGTGAAGGACAATAGTCCTTTTCAGGAGTATCCTTGAAGGACAATAGTCCTTTTCAGGAGTGTCCTTGAAGGACGACAGTCAGGAGTGTCCTTAAAGGACGATAGTCCTTTTCAGGAGTATCTTTGAAGGACGATAGTCCTTTTCAGGGGTGTCCTTAAAGGACGAAAGTCCTTTTCAGGAGTGTCCTTGAAGGACGATAGTCTATTTCAGGAGTGTCCATAAAAAACTATAGTCCTTTTCAGGAGTATCCTTGAAGGACGATAGTCCTTTTCAGGAGTATCCTTGAAGGACGATAGTCCTTTTCAGGAATATCCGTGAAGGACAATAGTCCTTTTCAGGAGTATCCTTGAAGGACAATAGTCCTTTTCAGGAGTGTCCTTGAAGGACGACAGTCAGGAGTGTCCTTAAAGGACGATAGTCCTTTTCAGGAGTATCCTTGAAGGACGATAGTCCTTTTCAGGAGTATCCTTGAAGGACGATAGTCCTTTTCAGGAATATCCGTGAAGGACAATAGTCCTTTTCAGGAGTATCCTTGAAGGACAATAGTCCTTTTCAGGAGTGTCCTTGAAGGACGACAGTCAGGAGTGTCCTTAAAGGACGATAGTCCTTTTCAGGAGTATTTTTAAAGGACGGTAGTCTTTTACAGGAGTGTCCTTGAAGAACGATAGTCCTTTTCAGGAGTATCCTTGAGGGATGATAGTACTTTCAGAAATATCCTGGAAGGACGATGGTCCTTTCTGGAATATCCTTAAAACAAGATTCTCCTTTTCAGGAGTATCCTTAAAGGACGAAAGTCCTTTTCAGGAGTGTCCTTGAAGGACGATAGTCCTTTTCAGAAATATCCTTGAGGGACGATAGTACTTTCACAAATATCCTTGAAGGACGATAATCCTTTCAGGAATATCCTTAAAAGACGATTCTCCTTTTCAGAAGTAGCCTTGAAGGACGATAGTCCTTTTCAGGAATGTCCTTAACGGACGATTGTTCTTTTCATGAGTAACCCTAAAAGACGATTGTCCTTTTCAGGAGTGTCCTTGAAGGACGATAGTCCTTTTCAGGAATATCCTTGAAGGACGAAAGTCCTTTTCAGAAGTGTCCTTAAAGGATGATAGTCCTTTTCAGGAGTATCCTTAAAGGACGAAAGTCCTTTTCAGGAATATCCTTGAAGGACAATAGTCCTTTTCAGGAGTGTCCTTAAAGGACGATAGTCCTTTTCAGGAGTATCCTTGAAAAACGAAAGTCCCTTTCAGGATTATTATTGAAGGACGATAGTCCTTTCAGGAGTATCCTTAAAGGACGAAAGTCCTTTTCAGAAATGTCCTTAACGGACGATTGTCCTTTTCATGAGTATCCTTATATGACAAAAGTCCTTTTCAGGAATGTCCTTGAAGGACGATAGTCCTTTTCAGGAGTGTCCTTAAAGGACGATAGTCCTTTTCAGGAGTATCCTTAAAGGACGAAAGTCCTTTTCAGGAATATCCTTGAAGGACAATAGTCCTTTTCAGGAGTATCTTTGAAGGACGATAGTCCTTTTCAGGAGTGTCCTTAAAGGACGATTGTCCTTTTCAGGAGTATCCTTAAAGGACGAAAGTCCTTTTCAGAAATGTCCTTAACGGACGATTGTCCTTTTCATGAGTATCCTTATAGGACAAAAGTCCTTTTCAGGAATGTCCTTGAAGGACGATAGTCCTTTTCAAAAATATCCTTGAAGGACGATAGTACTTTCAGGAATATCCTTGAAGGACGATAGTCCTTTTCAGATATATAATTGAAGGACGATACTTCTTTTCAGGAGTATCCTTAAAGGACGTAAGTCCTTTTCAGGAGTGTCCTTAAAGGACGATAGTCCTTTTCAGGAGTATCCTTAAAGGACGATAGTCCTTTTCAGGAGTATCCTTAAAGGACGGTAGTCTTTTACAGGAGTGTCCTTGAAGGACGATAGTCCTTTTCAGGAGTATCCTTGAGGGACGATAGTACTTTCAGAAATATCCTTGAAGGACGATAGTCCTTTTCAGGAGTATCCTTAAAGGACGAAAGTCCTTTTCAGGAGTATCCTTAAAGGACGGTAGTCTTTTACAGGAGTGTCCTTGAAGGACGGTAGTCTTTTACAGGAGTGTCCTTGAAAAACGATAGTCCTTTTCAAAAATATCCTTGAAGGACGATAGTACTTTCAGGAATATCCTTGAAGGACGATAGTCCTTTTTAGATATATCATTGAAGGACGATACTTCTTTTCAGGAGTATCCTTAAAGGACGGTAGTCTTTTACAGGAGTATCCTTAAAGGACGAAAGTCCTTTTCAGGAGTGTCCTTGAAGGACGATAGTCCTTTTCAGAAATATCCTTGAGGGACGATAGTACTTTCACAAATATCCTTGAAGGACGATAATCCTTTCAGGAATATCCTTAAAAGACGATTCTCCTTTTCAGAAGTAGCCTTGAAGGACGATAGTCCTTTTCAGGAATGTCCTTAACGGACGATTGTTCTTTTCATGAGTATCCTTATATGACAAAAGTCCTTTTCAGGAATGTCCTTGAAGGACGATAGTCCTTTTCAGGAGTGTCCTTAAAGGACGATAGTCCTTTTCAGGAGTATCCTTGAAGGACGAAAGTCCTTTTCAGAAGTGTCCTTAAAGGATGATAGTCCTTTTCAGGAGTATCCTTAAAGGACGAAAGTCCTTTTCAGGAATATCCTTGAAGGACAATAGTCCTTTTCAGGAGTGTCCTTAAAGGACGATAGTCCTTTTCAGGAGTATCCTTGAAAAACGAAAGTCCCTTTCAGGATTATTATTGAAGGACGATAGTCCTTTCAGGAGTATCCTTAAAGGACGAAAGTCCTTTTCAGAAATGTCCTTAACGGACGATTGTCCTTTTCATGAGTATCCTTATATGACAAAAGTCCTTTTCAGGAATGTCCTTGAAGGACGATAGTCCTTTTCAGGAGTGTCCTTAAAGGACGATAGTCCTTTTCAGGAGTATCCTTAAAGGACGAAAGTCCTTTTCAGGAATATCCTTGAAGGACAATAGTCCTTTTCAGGAGTATCCTTGAAGGACGATAGTCCTTTTCAGGAGTGTCCTTAAAGGACGATGGTCCTTTTCAGGAGTATCCTTAAAGGACGAAAGTCCTTTTCAGAAATGTCCTTAACGGACGATTGTCCTTTTCATGAGTATCCTTATAGGACAAAAGTCCTTTTCAGGAATGTCCTTGAAGGACGATAGTCCTTTTCAAAAATATCCTTGAAGGACGATAGTACTTTCAGGAATATCCTTGAAGGACGATAGTCCTTTTCAGATATATAATTGAAGGACGATACTTCTTTTCAGGAGTATCCTTAAAGGACGTAAGTCCTTTTCAGGAGTGTCCTTAAAGGACGATAGTCCTTTTCAGGAGTATCCTTAAAGGACGATAGTCCTTTTCAGGAGTATCCTTAAAGGACGGTAGTCTTTTACAGGAGTGTCCTTGAAGGACGATAGTCCTTTTCAGGAGTATCCTTGAGGGACGATAGTACTTTCAGAAATATCCTTGAAGGACGATAGTCCTTTTCAGGAGTATCCTTAAAGGACGAAAGTCCTTTTCAGGAGTATCCTTAAAGGACGGTAGTCTTTTACAGGAGTGTCCTTGAAGGACGGTAGTCTTTTACAGGAGTGTCCTTGAAAAACGATAGTCCTTTTCAAAAATATCCTTGAAGGACGATAGTACTTTCAGGAATATCCTTGAAGGACGATAGTCCTTTTCAGATATATCATTGAAGGACGATACTTCTTTTCAGGAGTATCCTTGAAGGACAATAGTCCTTTTCAGGAGTGTCCTTGAAGGACGACAGTCCTTTTCAGGAGTGTCCTTAAAGGACGATAGTCCTTTTCAGGAGTATCCTTAAAGGACGGTAGTCTTTTACAGGAGTGTCCTTGAAGGACGATAGTCCTTTTCAGGAGTATCCTTGAGGGACGATAGTACTTTCAGAAATATCCTTGAAGGACGATAGTCCTTTCTGGAATATCCTTAAAACACTATTCTCCTTTTCAGGAGTATCCTTAAAGGACGATAGTCTTTTACAGGAGTGTCCTTGAAGGACGATAGTCCTTTTCAGGAGTATCCTTGAAGGACGATAGTCCTTTCTGGAATATCCTTAAAACACGATTCTCCTTTTTAGGAGTATCCTTAAAGGACGATAGTCCTTTTCAGGAGTGTCCTTGAAGGACGATAGTCCTTTTCAGAAATATCCTTGAGGGACGATAGTACTTTCACAAATATCCTTGAAGGACGATAATCCTTTCAGGAATATCCTTAAAAGACGATTCTCCTTTTTTAGAAGTAGCCTTAAAGGACGATAGTCCTTTTCAGGAGTATCCTTAAAGGACGAAAGTCCTTTTCAGGAATATCCTTGAAGGACAATAGTCCTTTTCAGGAGTATCCTTGAAGGACGATAGTCCTTTTCAGGAGTATCCTGAAAGGACGATTGTCTTTTACAGGAGTGTCCTTGAAGGACGATAGTCCTTTTCAGGAGTATCCTTGAAGGACGATAGTCCTTTCTGGAATATCCTTAAAACACTATTCTCCTTTTCAGGTGTATCCTTAAAGGACGATAGTCCTTTTCAGGAGTGTCCTTGAAGGACGATAGTCCTTTTCAGGAGTATCCTTGAAGGACGATAGTCCTTTTCAGGAGTATCCTTGAAGGACGATAGTCCTTTCTGGAATATCCTTAAAACACTATTCTCCTTTTCAGGTGTATCCTTAAAGGACGATAGTCCTTTTCAGGAGTGTCCTTGAAGGACGATAATCCTTTTCAGGAGTATCCTTGAAGGACGATAGTCCTTTCTGGAATATCCTTAAAACACTATTCTCCTTTTCAGGAGTATCCTTAAAGGACGATAGTACTTTTCAGGAGTATCCTTAAAGAACGAAAGTCCTTTTCAGAAATATCCTTGAAGGATGATAGTCCTTTTCAGGAATATCCTTGAGGGACGATAGTACTTTCAGAAATATCCTTGAAGGACGATAGTCCTTTCAGGAGTATCCTTGAAGGACGAAAGTCCTTTTCAGAAATGTCCTTAACGGACGATTGTCCTTTTCATGAGTATCCTTATAGGACAAAAGTCCTTTTTAGGAATGTCATTGAAGGACGATAGTCCTTTTCAGAAATATCCTTGAAGGACGATAGTACTTTCAGGAATATCCTTGAAGAACGATAGTCCTTTTCAGATATATCATTGAAGGACGATAGTCCTTTTCAGAAATATCCTTGAGGGACGATAGTACTTTCACAAATATCCTTGAAGGACGATAATCCTTTCAGGAATATCCTTAAAAGACGATTCTCCTTTCCAGAAGTAGCCTTGAAGGACGATAGTCCTTTTCAGGAATGTCCTTAACGGACGATTGTTCTTTTCATGAGTATCCCTAAAAGACGATTGTCCTTTTATGGAGTGTCCTTGAAGGACGAAAGTCCTTTTCAGGAATATCCTAGAAGGACGATAGTCCTTTTCAGGAGTTAACTTTGAAGGACGATAGTCCTTTTCAGAAATATCCTTGAGGGACGATAGTACTTTCACAAATATCCTTGAAGGACGATAATCCTTTGAGGAATATCCTTAGAAGACGATAGTCCTTTTCAGGAGTGTCCTTAAAGGACGATAATCTTTTTCTGGAATATATTTTAAGGACGATAGTCCTTTTAAGAAGTATCCTTAAAGGACGAAAGTCCTTTGCAGGAATATCCTTGAAGGACAATAGTCCTTTTCAGGAGTATCCTTGAAGGACGATAGTCCTTTTCAAGAATGTCCTTAACGGACGATAGTCCTTTTCATGAGTATCCTTATAGGACGATAGTCCTTTTCAGGAGTGTCCTTGAAAGATGATAGCCCTTTTCAGAAATATCCTTGAAGGATGATAGTCCTTTTCAGGAATATCCTTGAGGGACGATAGTACTTTCAGAAATATCCTTGAAGGACGATAGTCCTTTCAGGAATATCCTTAAAAGACGATTCTCCTTTTCAGGAGTATCCTTAAAGAACGATAGTATTTCTCAGAAGTATCCTTAAAGGACGAAAGTCCTTTTCAGGAGTATCCTTGAAGGACGATAGTCCTTTTCAGGAGTGTCCTTGAAGGACGATAGTCCTTTTCAGGAATATCCTTGAAGGACGATAGTCCTTTTCAGGAATATCCTTGAAGGACAATAGTCCTTTTCAGGAATATCCTTGAAGGACAATAGTCCTTTTCAGGAGTGTCCTTGAAGGACGACAGTCCTTTTCAGGAATATCCTTGAAGGACGATAGTCGTTTTCAGGAGTATCCTTGAAGGACGATAGTCCTTTTCAGGAGTGTCCTTAAAGGACGATAGTCCTTTTCAGGAGTATCCTTAAAGGACGAAAGTCCTTTTCAGGAGTGTCCTTAAAGGACGATAGTCCTTTTCAGGAGTATCCTTGAGGGACGATAGTACTTTCAGAAATATCCTTGAAGGACGATAGTCCTTTCTGGAATATCCTTAAAACACGATTCTCCTTTTCAGGAGTATCCTTAAAGGACGATAGTCCTTTTCAGGAGTGTCCTTGAAGGACGATAGTCCTTTTCAGAAATATCCTTGAGGGACGATAGTACTTTCACAAATATCCTTGAAGGACGATAATCCTTTCAGGAATATCCTTAAAAGACGATTCTCCTTTTCAGAAGTAGCCTTGAAGGACGATAGTCCTTGGACACACCGCAGAGTCGTGACGGAGGGGTCCCGACCCTGCAGTGTGGGAAGATACGGGGGATAGCCTATAAACGAACCTAGCCACCAATAAGGTGTGTGTACCTAACTGGCCCTAAGTCCCTATAGCCTAACCCGAATATATACTTATATATAATAAGTGTGGTGTGGTGTGTCAGGCGTGCGGCGCGTGGATGTGAGGCAGCCGGAGCCACCAGGCATAAAGTGTGCCTAGCCGTGTGTAGTGCCTAACGGTAGGGAAAGCTACGCCTCTAGACCTAAAGGCGCGGCCGGGAGCCTAGGTTGGGGGAAACAAGGTTAAGGTGTAAGGATTTTCCCGTAGCTGGTGAGCCAGACTCAGCGCCACCATTTGAGACTGAAGGTGTCTTTGCCACTACGGGAGGAGAGGTGAAGAAATGAGAACGCTTCATGGTTCGTAACGATCTGGTTTATTGATTAAAATATCAGTCTTTTTATACAACATTGCGAGAACGAGTGATTGAGATCAATGATACTGCCGCCGCCTCCCTGCAGACTCGGAGCTGCTGCCGCTGCATTTGCTGACTTGCAGTCTTGCACCGCTGCCATCACCGTCACTGCGCCAGATCCTCGTCAGCATCTTGGTGGCATCTTTCTGTAGTTGGCGTCAGCATTCTTACACTGCGGCTAAGAGCACTGACCGCGGCCGGCGCGGTATGTCCACGTGATCGTGGACAGTCCTTTTCAGGAATGTCCTTAACGGACGATTGTTCTTTTCATGAGTATCCCTAAAAGACGATTGTCCTTTTCAGGAGTGTCCTTAAAGGACGATAGTCTTTTTCAGGAGTATCCTTGAAAAACGAAAGTCCCTTTCAGGAGTATTATTGAAGGACGATAGTCCTTTCAGGAGTATCCTTGAAGGACGAAAGTCCTTTTCAGAAATGTCCTTAACGGACGATTGTCCTTTTCATGAGTATCCTTATAGGACAAAAGTCCTTTTCAGGAATGTCCTTGAAGGACGATAGTCCTTTTCAGAAATATCCTTGAAGGACGATAATACTTTCAGGAATATCCTTGAAGGACGATAGTCCTTTTCAGATATATCATTGAAGGACGATACTCCTTTTCAGGAGTATCCTTAAAGGACGTAAGTCCTTTTCAGGAGTGTCCTTGAAGGACGATAGTCCTTTTCAGTAGTGTCCTTGAAGGACGATAGTCCTTTTCAGAAGTATCCTTGAAGGACGACAGTCCTTTTCAGGAGTGTCCTTAAAGGACGATAGTCCTTTTCAGGAGTATCCTTAAAGGACGGTAGTCTTTTACAGGAGTATCCTTAACGGACGATAGTCCTTTTCAGGAGTATCCTTAAAGGACGGTAGTCTTTTACAGGAGTGTCCTTAACGGACAATAGTCCTTTTCAGGAGTATCCTTAAAGGACGGTAGTCTTTTACAGGAGTGTCCTTAACGGACGATAGTCCTTTTCAGGAGTATCCTTAAAGGACGGTAGTCTTTTACAGGAGTGTCCTTAACGGACGATAGTCCTTTTCAGGAGTGTCCTTGAAGGACGATAGTCCTTTTCAGGAGTATCCTTGAAGGACGATAGTCCTTTTCAGGAGTGTCCTTAAAGGACGATAGTCCTTTTCAGGAGTATCCTTAAAGGACGGTAGTCTTTTACAGGAGTGTCCTTAACGGACGATAGTCCTTTTCAGGAGTATCCTTAAAGGACGGTAGTCTTTTACAGGAGTGTCCTTAACGGACGATAGTCCTTTTCAGGAGTATCCTTGAGGGACGATAGTACTTTCAGAAATATCCTTGAAGGACGATAGTCCATTCTGGAATATCTTTAAAACACTATTCTCCTTTTCAGGAGTATACTTAAAGGACGATAGTCCTTTTCAGGAGTGTCCTTGAAGAACGATAGTCCTTTTCAGAAATATCCTTGAGGGACGATAGTACTTTCACAAATATCCTTGAAGGACGATAATCCTTTCAGGAATATCCTTAAAAGACGATTCTCCTTTTCAGAAGTAGCCTTGAAGGACGATAGTCCTTTTCAGGAATATCCTTGAAGGACAATAGTCCTTTTCAGGAATATCCTTGAAGGACAATAGTCCTTTTCAGGAGTGTCCTTGAAGGACGATAGTCCTTTTCAGGAATATCCTTGAAGGACGATAGTCCTTTTCAGGAATATCCGTGAAGGACAATAGTCCTTTTCAGGAGTATCCTTGAAGGACGATAGTCCTTTTCAGGAGTGTCCTTAAAGGACGATAGTCCTTTTCAGGAATATCCTTGAAGGACGATAGTCCTTTTCAGGAATATCCTTGAAGGACAATAGTCCTTTTCAGGAATATCCTTGAAGGACAATAGTCCTTTTCAGGAGTGTCCTAGAAGGACGATTCTCCTTTTCAGGAGTATCCTTGAAAAACGAAAGTCCTTTTCAGGAGTATCCTTAAAGGACGATAGTCCTTTTCAGGAATATCCTTGAAGGACAATAGTCCTTTTCAGGAGTATCCTTGAAGGACGATAGTCCTTTTCAGGAGTGTCCTTAAAGGACGATAGTCCTTTTCAGGAATATCCTTGAAGGACGATAGTCCTTTTCAGGAATATCCTTGAAGGACAATAGTCCTTTTCAGGAATATCCTTGAAGGACAATAGTCCTTTTCAGGAGTGTCCTTGAAGGACGATTCTCCTTTTCAGGAGTATCCTTAAAGAACGAAAGTCCTGTTCAGAAGTGTTCTTGGAAGACGACAGTCCTTTTCAGATATATCCTTGAAGGATGATAGTCCTTTTCAGAAGTATCCTTGAAGGACGAAAGTCCTTTTCAGAAGTGTCCTTGAAGGACGATAGTCCTTTTCAGGAATGTCCTTAATGGATGATTGTTCTTTTCATGAGTATCCCTAAAAGACGATTGTCCTTTTATGGAGTGTCCTTGAAGGACGATAATCCTTTCAGGAATAGTCTTAAAAGACGATTCTCCTTTTCAAGAGTAGCCTTAAAGGACGATAGTCCTTTTCAGGAATATCCTTGAAGGACGATAGTCCTTTTCAGGAATATCCTTGAAGGACAATAGTCCTTTTCAGGAGTATCCTTAAAGAACGAAAGTCCTTTTCAGAAATATCCTTGAAGGATGATAGTCCTTTTCAGGAATATCCTTGAGGGACGATAGTACTTTCAGAAATATCCTTGAAGGACGATAGTCCTTTCAGGAGTATCCTTGAAGGACGAAAGTCCTTTTCAGAAATGTCCTTAACGGACGATTGTCCTTTGCATGAGTATCCTTATAGGACAAAAGTCCTTTTCAGGAATGTCCTTGAAGGACGATAGTCCTTTTCAGAAATATCCTTGAAGGACGATAGTACTTTCAGGAATATCCTTGAAGGACGATAGTCCTTTTCAGATATATCATTGAAGGACGATACTCCTTTTCAGGAGTATCCTTAAAGGACGTAAGTCCTTTTCAGGAGTGTCCTTGAAGGACGATAGTCCTTTTCAGTAGTGTCCTTGAAGGACGATAGTCCTTTTCAGAAGTATCCTTGAAGGACAATAGTCCTTTTCAGGAGTGTCCTTGAAGGACGACAGTCCTTTTCAGGAGTGTCCTTAAAGGACGATAGTCCTTTTCAGGAGTATCCTTAAAGGACGGTAGTCTTTTACAGGAGTATCCTTAACGGACGATAGTCCTTTTCAGGAGTATCCTTAAAGGACGGTAGTCTTTTACAGGAGTGTCCTTAACGGACGATAGTCCTTTTCAGGAGTATCCTTAAAGGACGGTAGTCTTTTACAGGAGTGTCCTTAACGGACGATAGTCCTTTTCAGGAGTGTCCTTGAAGGACGATAGTCCTTTTCAGGAGTATCCTTGAAGGACGATAGTCCTTTTCAGGAGTGTCCTTAAAGGACGATAGTCCTTTTCAGGAGTATCCTTAAAGGACGGTAGTCTTTTACAGGAGTGTCCTTAACGGACGATAGTCCTTTTCAGGAGTATCCTTAAAGGACGGTAGTCTTTTACAGGAGTGTCCTTAACGGACGATAGTCCTTTTCAGGAGTATCCTTGAGGGACGATAGTACTTTCAGAAATATCTTTGAAGGACGATAGTCCATTCTGGAATATCCTTATAACACTATTCTCCTTTTCAGGAGTATACTTAAAGGACGATAGTCCTTTTCAGGAGTGTCCTTGAAGAACGATAGTCCTTTTCAGAAATATCCTTGAGGGACGATAGTACTTTCACAAATATCCTTGAAGGACGATAATCCTTTCAGGAATATCCTTAAAAGACGATTCTCCTTTTCAGAAGTAGCCTTGAAGGACGATAGTCCTTTTCAGGAATGTCCTTAACGGACGATTGTTCTTTTCATGAGTATCCCTAAAAGACGATTGTCCTTTTATGGAGTGTCCTTGAAGGACGATAGTCCTTTTCAGGAATATCCTTGAAGGACGATAGTCCTTTTCAGGAATATCCGTGAAGGACAATAGTCCTTTTCAGGAGTATCCTTGAAGGACGATAGTCCTTTTCAGGAGTGTCCTTAAAGGACGATAGTCCTTTTCAGGAATATCCTTGAAGGACGATAGTCCTTATCAGGAATATCCTTGAAGGACAATAGTCCTTTTCAGGAGTGTCTTTGAAGGACGATTCTCCTTTTCAGGAGTATCCTTGAAAAACGAAAGTCCTTTTCAGGAGTATCCTTAAAGGACGATAGTCCTTTTCAGGAATATCCTTGAAGGACAATAGTCCTTTTCAGGAGTATCCTTGAAGGACGATAGTCCTTTTCAGGAGTGTCCTTAAAGGACGATAGTCCTTTTCAGGAATATCCTTGAAGGACGATAGTCCTTTTCAGGAATATCCTTGAAGGACGATAGTCCTTTTCAGGAATATCCTTGAAGGACAATAGTCCTTTTCAGGAGTATCCTTAAAGGACGATAGTCCTTTTCAGGAGTATCCTTGAAAAACGAAAGTCCTTTTCAGGAGTATCCTTGAAGGATGATAGTCCTTTCAGGAATATTCTTGAGAGACGATAGTTGTTTCAGAAATATCCTTGAAGGACGATAATCCTTTCAGGAATAGTCTTAAAAGACGATTCTCCTTTTCAAGAGTAGCCTTAAAGGACGATAGTCCTTTTCAGGAGTGTCCTTAAAGGACGATAGTCCTTTTCAGGAATATCCTTGAAGGACGATAGTCCTTTTCAGGAATATCCTTGAAGGACGATAGTCCTTTTCAGGAATATCCTTGAAGGACAATAGTCCTTTCCAGAAGTATCCTTGAAGAACGAAAGCCCTTTTCAGGACTATCCTTGAAGGACAATAGTTCTTTTCAGGAGTATCCTTAAAGGACGAAATTCCTTTTCAGGAATATCCGTGAAGGATAATAGTCCTTTTCAGGAGTATCCTTGAAGGACGATAGTCCTTTTCAGGAGTGTCCTTAAAGGACGATAGTCCTTTTCAGGAGTATCCTTAAAGGACGAAAGTCCTTTTCAGGAATATCCTTGAAGGACAATAGTCCTTTTCAGGAGTATCTTTGAAGGACGATAGTCCTTTTCAGGAGTGTCCTTAAAGGACGATTGTCCTTTTCAGGAGTATCCTTAAAGGACGGTAGTCTTTTACAGGAGTGTCCTTGAAGGACGATAGTCCTTTTCAGGAATATCCTTGAAGGACAATAGTCCTTTCCAGGAGTATCTTTGAAGGACGATAGTCCTTTTCAGGAGTGTCCTTAAAGGACGATTGTCCTTTTCAGGAGTATCCTTAAAGGACGGTAGTCTTTTACAGGAGTGTCCTTAAAGGACGATAGTCCTTTTCAGGAGTATCCTTAAAGGACGGTAGTCCTTTTCAGGAGTGTCCTTAAAGGACGATAGTCCTTTTCAGGAGTATCCTTGAAGGACGATAGTCCTTTTCAGAAATATCCTTGAGGGACGATAGTACTTTCACAAATATCCTTGAAGGACGATAATCCTTTCAGGAATATCCTTAAAAGACGATTCTCCGTTTCAGAAGTAGCCTTGAAGGACGATAGTCCTTTTCAGGAATGTCCTTAACGGACGATTGTCCTTTTCATGAGTATCCCTAAAAGACGATAGTCCTTTTCAGGAGTATCCGTGAAGGACGATAGTCCTTTTCAGGAATATCCTTGAAGGACGATAGTACTTTCAGAAATATCCTTGAAGGACGATAATCCTTTCAGGAATATTCTTAAAAGACGATTCTCCTTTTCAGAAGTAGCCTTAAAAGACGATAGTCCTTTTCAGGAGTGTCCTTGATAGACGATAGTCCTTTTCAGAAATATCCTTGAAGGATGATAGTCCTTTTCAGGAATATCCTTGAGGGGCGATAGTACTTTCAGAAATATCCTTGAAGGACGATAGTCCTTTCAGGAATATCCTTAAAAGACGATTCTCCTTTTCAGGAGTATCCTTATAGAACGATAGTCCTGTTCAGAAGTGTTCTTGAAGGACGACAGTCCTTTTCAGATATATCCTCGAAGGATGATAGTCCTTTTCAGAAGTTTCCTCGAAGGACGATAGTCCTTTCAGGAATATCCTTAAAAGACGATTCTCCTTTTCAGGAGTATCCTTAAAGAACGATAGTCCTGTTCAGAAGTGTTCTTGAAGGACGACAGTCCTTTTCAGATATATCCTTGAAGGATGATAGTCCTTTTCAGAAGTATCCTTGAAGGACGAAAGTCTTTTTCAGGAGTGTCCTTTAAGAATGATAGTCCTTTTCAGGAGTATCCTTAAAGGACGAAAGTCCTTTTCAGGAATATCCTTGAAGGACGATAGTCCTTTTCAGGAATATCCTTGAAGGACAATAGTCCTTTTCAGGAGTATCCTTAAAGGACGATAGTCCTTTTCAGGAGTATCCTTGAAAAACGAAAGTCCTTTTCAGGAGTATCCTTGAAGGATGATAGTCCTTTCAGGAATATTCTTGAGAGACGATAGTTGTTTCAGAAATATCCTTGAAGGACGATAATCCTTTCAGGAATAGTCTTAAAAGACGATTCTCCTTTTCAAGAGTAGCCTTAAAGGACGATAGTCCTTTTCAGGAATATCCTTGAAGGACGATAGTCCTTTTCAGGAATATCCTTGAAGGACAATAGTCCTTTTCAGGAATATCCTTGAAGGACAATAGTCCTTTACAGGAGTGTCCTTGAAGGACGATTCTCCTTTTCAGGAGTATCCTTAAAGAACGAAAGTCCTGTTCAGAAGTGTTCTTGGAAGACGACAGTCCTTTTCAGATATATCCTTGAAGGACGATAGTCCTTTTCAGGAGTGTCCTTAAAGAACGAAAGTCCTGTTCAGAAGTGTTCTTGGAAGACGACAGTCCTTTTCAGATATATCCTTGAAGGACGAAAGTCCTTTTCAGAAGTGTCCTTGAAGGACGATAGTCCTTTTCAGGAATGTCCTTAACGGATGATTGTTCTTTTCATGAGTATCCCTAAAAGACGATTGTCCTTTTATGGAGTGTCCTTGAAGGACGATAATCCTTTCAGGAATAGTCTTAAAAGACGATTCTCCTTTTCAAGAGTAGCCTTAAAGGACGATAGTCCTTTTCAGGAATATCCTTGAAGGACGATAGTCCTTTTCAGGAATATCCTTGAAGGACAATAGTCCTTTTCAGGAGTATCCTTAAAGAACGAAAGTCCTTTTCAGAAATATCCTTGAAGGATGATAGTCCTTTTCAGGATTACCTTGAGGGACGATAGTACTTTCAGAAATATCCTTGAAGGACGATAGTCCTTTCAGGAGTATCCTTGAAGGACGAAAGTCCTTTTCAGAAATGTCCTTAACGGACGATTGTCCTTTTCATGAGTATCCTTATAGGACAAAAGTCCTTTTCAGGAATGTCCTTGAAGGACGATAGTCCTTTTCAGAAATATCCTTGAAGGACGATAGTACTTTCAGGAATATCCTTGAAGGACGATAGTCCTTTTCAGATATATCATTGAAGGACGATACTACTTTTCAGGAGTATCCTTAAAGGACGTAAGTCCTTTTCAGGAGTATCCTTGAAGGACGATAGTCCTTTTTAGTAGTGTCCTTGAAGGACGATAGTCCTTTTCAGAAGTATCCTTGAAGGACGATTGTCGTTTTCAGGAATATCCTTGCAGGACGATAGTCCTTTTCAGGAATATCTTGAAAGGAAGATAGTCCTTAGTAAAAAGACTATCGTTCTTCAAGGATACTCCTGAAAAGGACTATTGTCCTTCAAGAATATTCCCGAAAAGGACTTTCGTCCTTTAAGAATATTCCAGAAAAAGACTATCGTCCTTTAAGTTAAGGACGATAGTACTTTCAGAAATATCCTAAAAGGACAAAAGTCCATTTCAGGAGTATCCTCAAAGGACGACAGTCCTTTTCAGGAATATCCTTGAAGGACGATAATCCTTTCAGGAATATCCTTAAAAGACGATTCTCCTTTTCAGAAGTAGCCTTGAAGGACGATAGTCCTTTTCAGGAATGTCCTTAACGGATGATTGTTCTTTTCATGAGTATCCCTAAAAGACGATTGTCCTTTTATGGAGTGTCCTTGAAGGACGATAGTCCTTTTCAGGAATATCCTTGAAGGACAATAGTACTTTCAGAAATATCCTTGAAAGACGATAGTCCTTTCAGGAATATCCTTAAAAGACGATTCTCCTTTTCAGGAGTATCCTTAAAGGACGATAGTCCTTTTCAGGAGTATCCTTGAAAAACGAAAGTCCTTTTCAGGAGTATCCTTGAAGGATGATAGTCCTTTCAGGAATATTCTTGAGGGACGATAGTTGTTTCAGAAATATCCTTGAAGGACGATAATCCTTTCAGGAATAGTCTTAAAAGACGATTCTCCTTTTCAAGAGTAGCCTTAAAGGACGATACTTTCAGGAATATCCTTGAAGGACGATAGTCCTTTTCAGATATATCATTGAAGGACGATACTCCTTTTCAGGAGTATCTTTAAAGGACGTAAGTCCTTTTCAGGAGTGTCCATGAAGGACGATAGTCCTTTTCAGTAGTGTCCTTGAAGGACGATAGTACATTTCAGGAGTATCCTTAAAGGACGAAAGTCCTTTTCAGGAATATCCTCGAAGGACAATAGTTCTTTTCAGGAGTATCCTTGAAGGA
The DNA here is from genome assembly GCA_030578115.1 of Leucoptera coffeella. Lineage (NCBI taxonomy): Eukaryota > Metazoa > Arthropoda > Insecta > Lepidoptera > Lyonetiidae > Leucoptera > Leucoptera coffeella. The sequence goes on from JAMBLF010000753.1 coordinate 131,975, forward strand.
CGATAGTACTTTTCAGGAGTATCCTTAAAGATTGAAAGTCCTTTTCAGAAATATCCTTGAAGGATGATAGTCCTTTCAGGAGTATCCTTGAAGGACGAAAGTCCTTTTCAGAAATGTCCTTAACGGACGATTGTCCTTTTCATGAGTATCCTTATAGGACAAAAGTCCTTTTCAGGAATGTCCTTGAAGGACGATAGTCCTTTTCAGAAATATCCTTGAAGGACGATAGTACTTTCAGGAATATCCTTGAAGGACGATAGTCCTTTTCAGGAGTATCCTTGAAGGACGAAAGTCCTTTTCAGAAATGTCCTTAACGGACGATTGTCCTTTTCATGAGTATCCTTATAGGACAAAAGTCCTTTTCAGGAATGTCCTTGAAGGACGATAGTCCTTTTCAGAAATATCCTTGAAGGACGATAGTACTTTTAGGAATATCCTTGAAGGACGACAGTCCTTTTCAGGAGTATCCTTAAAGGACGTAAGTCCTTTTCAGGAGTGTCCTTGAAGGACGATAGTCCTTTTCAGTAGTGTCCTTGAAGGACGATAGTACATTTCAGGAGTATCCTTAAAGGACGAAAGTCCTTTTCAGGAATATCCTTGAAGGACAATAGTTCTTTTCAGGAGTATCCTTGAAGGACGATAGTACTTTTCAGGAGTGTCCTTAAAGGACGATAGTCCTTTTCAGGAGTATCCTTGAAGGACGATAGTCCTTTTCAGGAGTGTCCTTAAAGAACGAAAGTCCTGTTCAGAAGTGTTCTTGGAAGACGACAGTCCTTTTCAGATATATCCTTGAAGGATGATAGTCCTTTTCAGAAGTATCCTTGAAGGACGAAAGTCCTTTTCAGAAGTGTCCTTGAAGGACGATAGTCCTTTTAGGAATATCCTTAAAAGACGATTCTCCTTTTCAGGAGTATCCTTAAAGAACGAAAGTCCTTTTCAGAAATATCCTTGAAGGATGATAGTCCTTTTCAGGAATATCCTTGAGGGACGATAGTACTTTCAGAAATATCCTTGAAGGACGATAGTCCTTTCAGGCGTATCCTTGAAGGACGAAAGTCCTTTTCAGAAATGTCCTTAACGGACGATTGTCCTTTTCATGAGTATCCTTATAGGACAAAAGGATCGTCCTTTAAGGATACTCCTGAAAAGGAGTATCGTCCTTTAAGGATACTCCTGAAAGGACTATCGTCCTTCAAGGATACTCCTGAAAAGGACTATTGTCCTTCAAGGATATTCCTGAAAAGAACTATCGTCCTTCAACGACACTCCTGAAAAGGACTATCGTCCTTTAAGGATACTCCTGAAAAGGAGAATCGTCTTTTAAGGATATTCCTGAAAGGACTATCGTCCTTCAAGGATATTCCTGAAAGTACTATCGTCCTTCAAGGACATTCCTGAAAGGACTTTTGTCCTATAAGGATACTCATGAAAAGGACAATCGTCCGTTAAGGACATTCCTGAAAAGGACTCTCGTCCTTTTAGGATACTCCTGAAAGGACTATCGTCCTTCAAGGATACTCCTGAAAAGGACTATTGTCCTTCAAGGATATTCCTGAAAAGGACTTTCGTCCTTTAAGGATACTCCTGAAAAGGACTATCATTCTTAAAGGACACTCCTGAAAAAGACTTTCGTCCTTCAAGGATACTTCTGAAAAGGACTATCATCCTTCAAGGATATATCTGAAAAGGACTGTCGTCCTTCAAGAACACTTCTGAACAGGACTATCGTTCTTTAAGGATACTCCTGAAAAGGAGAATCGTCTTTTAAGGATATTCCTGAAAGGACTATCGTCCTTCGAGGAAACTTCTGAAAAGGACTATCATCCTTCGAGGATATATCTGAAAAGGACTGTCGTCCTTCAAGAACACTTCTGAACAGGACTATCGTTCTATAAGGATACTCCTGAAAAGGAGAATCGTCTTTTAAGGATATTCCTGAAAGGACTATCGTCCTTCAAGGATATTTCTGAAAGTACTATCGCCCCTCAAGGATATTCCTGAAAAGGACTATCATCCTTCAAGGATATTTCTGAAAAGGACTATCGTCTATCAAGGACACTCCTGAAAAGGACTATCGTCTTTTAAGGCTACTTCTGAAAAGGAGAATCGTCTTTTAAGAATATTCCTGAAAGGATTATCGTCCTTCAAGGATATTTCTGAAAGTACTATCGTCCTTCAAGGATATTCCTGAAAAGGACTATCGTCCTTCACGGATACTCCTGAAAAGGACTATCGTCTTTTAGGGATACTCATGAAAAGGACAATCGTCCGTTAAGGACATTCCTGAAAAGGACTATCGTCCTTCAAGGCTACTTCTGAAACGGAGAATCGTCTTTTAAGGATATTCCTGAAAGGATTATCGTCCTTCAAGGATATTTGTGAAAGTACTATCGTCCCTCAAGGATATTTCTGAAAAGGACTATCGTCCTTCAAGGATACTCCTGAAAAGGACTATCGTCCTTTAAGGACACTCCTGAAAAGGACTACCGTCCTTTAAGGATACTCCTGAAAAGGACAATCGTCCTTTAAGGACACTCCTGAAAAGGACTATCGTCCTTCAAAGATACTCCTGGAAAGGACTATTGTCCTTCAAGGATATTCCTGAAAAGGACTATCGTCCTTCAAGGACACTCCTGTAAAAGACTACCGTCCTTTAAGGATACTCCTGAAAAGGACAATCGTCCCTTTAAGGACACTCCTGAAAAGGACTATCGTCCTTCAAAGATACTCCTGAAAAGGACTATTGTCCTTCAAGGATATTCCTGAAAAGGACTTTCGTCCTTTAAGGATACTCCTGAAAAGGACTATCGTCCTTTAAGGACACTCCTGAAAAGGACTATCGTCCTTCAAGGATACTCCTGAAAAGGACTATTATCCTTCACGGATATTCCTGAAAAGGAATTTCGTCCTTTAAGGATACTCCTGAAAAGAACTATTGTCCTTCAAGGATAGTCCTGAAAAGGGCTTTCGTTCTTCAAGGATACTTCTGGAAAGGACTATTGTCCTTCAAGGATATTCCTGAAAAGGACTTTCGTCCTTTAAGGATACTTCTTAAAAGGACTATCGTCCTTAAAATATTTTCCAGAAAAAGATTATCGTCCTTTAAGGACACTCCTGAAAAGGACTATCGTCCTTCAAGGACACTCTTGAAAAGGACTATTGTCCTTTAAGGATATTCCTGAAAAGGACTATCGTCCTTCAAGGATACTCCTGAATAGGACTATCGTTTTTATGGACACTCCTGAAAAGGACTATTGTCCTTTGAGGACACTCTTGAAAAGGACTATCGTCCTTCAAGGATGTTCCTGAAAAGGACTATAGTCCTTTAAGGATACTCCTGAAAAGGACTATCGTCCTTCAAGGATGTTCCTGAAAAAGACTATCGTCCTTTAAGGATACTCCTGAAAAGGACTATCATCCTTTTTCCTGAAAGGTTTATCGTCCTTTAAGGATACTCCTGAAAAGGACTATCATCCTTCAAGGATACTTCTGAAAAGGACTATCGTCCATTAAGGATATTCTTGAAAGGTTTATAGTCCTTCAAGGATATTCCTGAAAGGACTATCGTTCTTGAAGGATACTCCTGAAAAGGACTTTTGATTTTCAAGGATACTCCTGAAAAGAACTATCGTCCTTCAAGAATATTCCTGAAAAGGACTATCGTCCTTAAAGGATACTCCTGAAAAGGACTATCGTCCTTCAAGGATACTCCTGAAAAGGACTGTCGTCCTTCAAGGATATTCCTGAAAAGGACTATCGTCCTTTAAGGAAATTCTGGAAAGGAGTTTCCTCCTTTAAGGATATTCTGGAAAAGGACTATCGTCGACTTGATCGAAAGACTTGTATTTAATAAACATGGTTCTGAAAAGGACTATCCTCCAAGAAACATGGTCCTGAAAAGGACTATTATCTTAGACACATTAGCCTAGCAAGGACCATTTTCTTGATCCTTATATTATTTAACTGTTGTCCTCCTGACAAATTACATTATGTAACAAACATGGTCGTGATAATGACTTATCTTTATCAAACATTTTCCTCAAAACAATTTTACACCACAAAAGTAATTATGGAAATGTCTATTATCCATGAGACAGATTCCTGAAAATGATAGTTCTTTAACAGTCATCTTTGTCACCTGATCCTGCCATGTATCTTATAGAAAATTCATCTTCAGGACTAATTATCTTGGAGAAAAGTCATTTCATGTTCAAATTGAGAACTATTGTTCGCGTGAAACATGCTAGTTGTCCAAAAATACAAAGGCAGTTGCAAACAGATACAATATCGTAATTGTACGCAAGCTTTCTTTAATGGGATAGCTGCTGAAAGACTAATACACTCCATTTTGTACTAATTGGTACCTGTATAAACAAAAGTTAATGGCGCCATTCGTTGCACATTCCGAGTATTAAGTAAATATGGCGAAAACGCGCAAACAAATAAGAAGCGCCAATCTGGGCTGGCAACTTGTTTCACTCGCTTAAGCTCGGATTAGCAGAGCACAAACATTTGTAGAAGAGGCATTAATATGTAGTTACGGTCAACAGGAAAAATCTAATAATAATAAGTAGGATATTTAAGGAAATAAGCTTATGATTATTGAATAGTTATTATTTTTGTGTTCTATCATTCTCGTGTTGATTTCTAAATTGTTTTCTCAACCTACGTATTAAATATTTATTCTTTGAATGATGAAAGAAAAATATAAAAAAAAAATATGTCTAGAATAAAAATCGCCTATTTAATAAATGTTTTGTGTTGGTTTTAATAAAAATAAGTGTCAATTTTAGGACAACAATAATGCAACAATGATTACCAGTTATGCAACGTGAAATATAAAATTTGTTTGCATTCTTTCAGGAATTCTAAACATACTTAATACATATAAGTATCTCTCCTAAAGACGAGGTTGAGGCCCATATCATATAACGTAGCTGCTCAAATCATTATTTTTCGACTAATCATTTATTTAATTTAATTTAATTCTGGAATGTACGTCACCCTAACAGGTCACCTTTCGGTGACGTACTAATTACAAGGTATCGAACAATGTATATTTCAATACAAAAATTATTTGCTACATATCAATATATGAAATAAAATTTAAAGAAAATTAATATAATATTATAATATATAATTATATGAATCATCTTTAAAGAATCCACTGACACTTCTAAAGATTCAAAGCTCTGCCATACTTTATATCTAGCAGTTGCATACAGCCTCTGTACTTCGGAATTCTTGAACTGAAAAGTCGTCCCAACTGCGGATTAAGGGATTTTAAACTTAATGCACGACTAGGAGAATTCAAATGAAAATTTCAGGTACCCTCTTGCATACAGGAAATTAGGTAATCTACAGTTACAGGTTTAGGGTACAGGCTAATAGATTATTTATGTTAGTAACTTATGTTAGTAGTTAACTTCTTTAATAGTAATTAGGTAGAACGATAGGTATACTAACATAAATGGTACATCCTTAGATAAAAATGCATAATGCCTACAATAACATATGGTATTCATTTATTTTAACAGTTAATGATCAATTATAAACTTAAAATTATTTACAGACCCTCAGGATATACTCCTAAGTTAAAGTATGTATTACGTATCAAGCTATTAAAACACTTATTTAAAAAATAACACTTTTTTTTCTCTCCCTACAAAACAAGAGTTTCATATGTGTGTTATAAATAATATAATCGGGGAACGGCCGATATCCTTACGTAGTGTAACAAATACTAAAAATTACCTTGTGTATTTATTTTGTACTAGTGCTTTTATCCCAGATTATAACGGCACATCAAAAGCTACATAATGTAGTCAGTTCCTTTATTTAGAAGCTCCCGCCTCTTGGGAAATAAGTAGTTTTCAAAAGCAAACTGAAATGAAAAATAAACTTTGAGACGCAAATCCCCGTCCGATTGAAGTTCGATTCCTACTGCCATCTATCGAAGAGCGGAGTGAGTTAAATCTTCTTCTAGTTAAGACCTCGCTTACTTGGTACCTATATTGAATTGGACATTTAAATGACATGCATTCACGTCATTTAATCCCTTTCGGTGTGGACAGAACCTTTGAAGATATAAAAACATCTTCTTGGTCACTTATAAGCATGTTTATTGGGGTTTGGATGTCAAGTTAGGTTATGGAATATTGGTGAAAGATTGCTAGCTCATCGCCCAATTGATTTTATTTACCTGTAGTCCCTTAGTCGCCTTCTATTACATGCCAGGAAGAACGCCAGCTAGTTAGCATTCTACTTTGCAGACTAGCACGGGACAATATATGTATTTAAATGACTTTACTATATGCGCTTTTAGTGTTGAAGAAATGAGTGCATTACTGAAATGTTTTATTATTAATATGGGAGAGGCTATTAATAGATATATCTGGGTAAGCACGGTGAGGAAATATACCTAATAGACATTTGCTCGATTCACTGAGTAGAATATTGATTAATATTCTCACAGTTTATGATTATGTAGTCTTACGTAAGTTTACAAATAATGTTATTAAATATAAATAATAATTTTTACTTTTATAAAAATAAAAATATAAAATTACTTTTAATTGTTATATAATTTATAAAGTAATACTTACCACTTGGGTATTGAAGTAGTCTAGGTAAAATTTATTAAGAGTTAATAAAAAAGCGAGATCAATATACATACACATCACGCCTGATTCTCTGTAGAGATCACGGTTCCCATCTTTCCCGATCCTCGCAAACCACTTCCGCTTCATTGCACTCATACCCCTCCTCATACACACTCGGACCTTATAAGTACTTCTAACTTCAATGAAAAACGACATTACCTATCGCTCCAAGAGGGGAAGGCAGAAATAACGGATTTCTATCTGTCCCGATCCTGACAAACCACTTTCGACAACTGTTTACTTATGTACAGTCAGCGCTAAAAGTCCAGTCCCAGTAACTTTTTATAACAAAAGACAATATTTTACATTTTAAAACTGGCGCCACTATGCATTGTCATGGCCAATATACGTTCTTATTAACGCAAACCTTATAACAATTTCCTGGGACTGCACTTTTACGTTGACTGTACAAGTTACACTTATGGTTCTAGTAAGTCCCTATATTGAATAAACACGTGAACTTTTTATAGAAAGTCGGTAATGTATCTCTCAAGACTTAGTCTTAGCAACTTGCTCGTGTCCTGGTTTATATTATTCATTCCGGATTTTTGTGTAGCGAACGCGAGGCATATTTTATGGAGGGCTTAAAACTTTTATAATGTTACCTTGGCCTACAAGTTTTAGTACGGAGAGAAGTATTATTTATTTGCTCATAGGTACGTTGTAGGAATAATAGTTTTTTCTATTCTCTACGTTAGCATAAACTGTAAAGAATAATGTACATTATAATAATTTTGAGTAAACAATCGCATAAAGTTAAAAGAAACATTCTGAAAACAGCATTTATGTTAATTGATCCGTAATATTTTTCAGGACTTATAATTAATTAGTCATTGCCTAAAAATGCCATGTATGCATATTGATTGACTCCGCAATTGCGGAGACGCACGCTCAAACTTTTGTGTTAAGTGTATGTATCTGTAAGTATAAGTAAAACACAAATAGACTGGCAACGACTTTATTGTTAAACTTGTAACCATCTTTGTATTTTATATTTATCATCTTTGTATAAAATAATGATTTTTCCTTGATGATAATGCATAAATTGCTTATGGCACAAATCCTATTTTTTAACTCTCCTGCATTGCTTAAACATAATTCAGTACGTTGCAAAATGATCTTTAATAGCAATTCGGGAATCAGCAGTACAGAAGGCAGGAACATATATTAATGTGAATTCAACTTCTACAGTATTCCTGAAATACAATTACAAAGCATTTAACCAACTCAGTTACAAACAACGTTCAAGCTTTAGTTTGGTCTAATATGGAGCACCTGACTAGGAGCCAAATCAAACCTTATTTATATTGTAATACGATTGCTTATGGCACCATCCTTATTCATTTAGTGCTTTCAAAATCACAAATAGTGTACCTTTCGGTACATGGAACTGATTCATGAAAGAATAGTTCCGAAAAGGTATATAGATGGTAAGATTGGAAGAGGAAGGTCGCAACGATAGTCCAAAATGGTACGTAGCATATAGCACAGGAGAGTATGCATAAAAAGGTTAAAAGATTAATAAGGTTAAAAAAATAAGGTTAAAATTTTTATTTTTTTTATTCTTTACTAAGCCATTCACCACTAAGGTTATGTCGGCTGAAGTACAAACACTGATGCCACGGCGTTTGAACTTCTTGTTATTCCATCGCCATGGTTACACCAACGCCGCCAGCCGCTACAACCGAAGAAAAACGAAATCGATGCTCCAATTCCTTGCTCTCTTCCTTGTTCTTCGGTACGTTCCAGTTGATAATCCAAATCTCATCCCAAAGCGAACAAATTTTGACATTTTGGCATCACAATTGACTAAATATTCAGGCGAAAATAATTATTTGTATTTTCAACTTTAATCACAAGGATGTTTTTTTAATTAGGTTAAAAAAAACATACTTACTTGTGATTAATAGTGTCTGGCACTCTCGTTTGAAAGTACAGGCGTGAATAGATGTATGTAAATGTCCTTCCTTATCCCCTTAATGGTTCGTTAACCGCAAAAGGGTGCATGTGTCGAAAGTACAGTCTGTTAAGAATATCATTACTCAAGAGTAAGCTTCGGAGCTTATTAGCTCAGATACTGGTATGTGGCGTAATACGTATTAAGTTCTTCCTTTTAGTGGAGATACTGTTGTTTATTACGTACAAGAGCAAACCAAAACAAACGAGACTCACAACCATGGTAAACCCCCAATTACGATAGTAGCAGCCGGATCTCTTTAAAAAACCGATTTCGTTGCTTATAAATTTTATTTAAATATAATTAATTTTTATAATTTAACTTATAGACTTAACTAAATATGACCTCAATCGATTTGAGATCAGAAAGTGATTATAATTATGTATTGCTTGCTTGGACTTGCGATGCATATCCTTATTTTCTGTATTGTCAGATGTTTGAGTGAACTCTATGTCCTCTACAAACACAAGAATAGGTAATTAGGCAGTTACAAATCTCTTCCAAACTCCGCGCTATGTTGTTGTAGTGTTACCCTTAACGCTAATCTTAATCTTATCTTAACAGTAGAATAAAACAAAAGAATGTAAACTAGCAACCATTCTTCCCAGCATGTCATAGGACGCGATTATGGGACTAGGGTCAATGAATGGATCACGGTCAATTAATTAATATATTGATTACACCAATTAAACTAACCCATTGCTAAATACATTTAAGACTTCCTACCCTAGTCTAGTCTGGAACCCTAGTCAAGTCAGACAAAAAGCGTAGTTCTTCTTAACTCTACCTTTACCGGGAATCGAACCTAGGACCTCAGGTTGAGCGTCCAGGTGGCTAACCGATTGCGCCACGGAGGTCATCTAAGATATTAGCGTCTCCAAGGTTCTGTCCACCCCGAAAGGGATTAGAGGACGTGAATGTACATTTGTATAACAGTAGTGCATATGAGTAATATAATATAAACTCACTCAGTATAAGACGACATTTAATTAAGCGCTAATTGAAGTAAAACTGTACATGCGTGCTCTTAGTAAAGATTCGCAAGATCCCTAACGACAGAATGATATTAAGCGAGCACAATTTGGGTGAAAGGGCTTCATGATACCTCTTGATATACAGGGTGGCGCATTCAAAACGGTCAGTATGGGAAAGTCTGAAATTATAAGAGATACGAAGATTTGTTCTTAGGAACCATGTCACCGATTTTGATAAAAATAAAAACTGCATTCAAACTTTCTTTGAAAAAACAACTGTAACCAGGACGGGAATCGAACCAGGTTTCTTTTAAAAAAATAAACTTGCCCTTTTCACTTTTTCTTTTTAAATATCGGTTGTGTAGATCTTAAGCTGTAAATGTGTCTATGAAACATGATGTCCAAAATGAATAAAATGCATTGTTTTGGCATACTTTAGTTTATCACAGTAGTTTAAATACACCGTTACAATACTCAACCAGTTCAGACATGTAAAATTGTCTCTATGGCTGTTTGTAGTTTTGTACTTCTCTACTTGTTACATACACCATATCGTGTGGCATTAGCATTGCATTAATCCTCTTAGAAAGTCTTGTTATCTACAGTAATCAAACACTAACAATCTATTGAAAGGTCCACTTAAAGTGACGTGTTAAACCATATTTGAAAATTTCTTGTAAGGTTACGTTAAGAATGAATTTTACAAAACAAGCTATGACACCGTTGAAGACCTAAAAGTAGCAATGGAGTCAAATTTAACGCAAATTCACCACATGAAAATACAAAATTCAATAGTAAGGTCGTTAACTAAACGTGTTGAATATTGTATTGAAAACAACGGTGGCCACTTAGAACACCTACTAGGATAAATTAAAGTATGCCAAAACAATGCATTTTATTCATTTTGGACATCATGTTTCATAGAGACATTTACAGCTTAAGACCTACACAATCGATATTTAAAAAGAAAAAGTGAAAAGAGCAAGTTTATTTTTTCAAAGAAACCGGGTTCGATTCCCGTCCTGGTTACAGTTGTTTTTTCAAAGAAAGTTTGAATGCAGTTTTTATTTTTATCAAAATCGGTGACATGGTTCCTAAGAACAAATTTTCGTATCTCTTATAGTTTCAGACTTCCCCATACTGACCGTTTTGAATGCGCCACCCTGTATAGATGTTTTCTAGACAGGCTCTTTTATAAATACGAGTATACGAGTGTATATTAAATATTTTTGAGTGAAAGAATGAATGAGTAATTTGGCTACTAAAATTATTCCGAGAGATAAACAGAGTTAGGATCAAACAAAATTTAAATGATTTAGATTACACATTACAAGATTTTTTATGTTTGTTTCTTTAAAGCTTCTTTAAAATCATAAGCAAATATTTATTTTATACTCTAAAAGTATTTTTATTACTATTACTAGCATATTTTTAGCCAACAAGGTGTTGAATTTGTCAATAAGTTTAAGAGCGACTAGTCCATAACAAAAAAGTATATTTAAACCCCTATTATCATTCTTTTTCTTTACAGAAAACCTTTTTAGTTCCACGATCAAATCCCAGACCGTGTAACCCCAACCTAAATCAATAGAGCTGGCCTGGCTTCCCGGTTTCTGTTAAGGAAGGCACCTCCAATTGATATATTGCACCTCAGGGTGTGATTTGTTGTGCTGCACTTAGACGGAATTTAAACTGTATTTTTCAAAGGAGTAAAGATTTTCAGTAGCTCCCTCTATGTTTGTGTCAGACTGGATCTTGAATGGTTTCTTTTCAGGGTATAAGGGCAATTATATTTCTATATACTAATAGACAGACTTTAGCTGAGACGTCTTCCCGCGGCCTATGCAACTGGGTTGAAACGAGTGATATAAAGGTATCTTTATTTAATTTTATTGTGATACGACCCAGTCTTATATAGTGAATTTAAATGAGTACAAATCGCGAGTGATTTCAAATAACTATATTCTAATAGTATACTAGTTAAAAGGCAGCAGTAATCGTGAACATGGTCAATATTAATTTTTTTTGCGTTAGTTATCAACTTACTCAAGTCCGTAAACTTCGAAATGAAAACAAATAAAAGCTATAAGAACAACAAGCTTCTTAATAGAGCGGTTTAAATAAAAAATTACATGAATGTATAGAGCGTATCCCAAAGAAAACTGCAAGGCGGATTGGAAAAATATACGATAATTTTACGATTATTATACGAATAAATACTTATAAACCTTAATTCCTTAGTATGGTGATATAGTAGAAATTTATTAAACTATAATTGTATATCTATATAAAACGTATCACAAGCTGAAACAATATCCAAATACAACGAACTCCGCCTCCAATACCAAATATATAAACGCTAAATCGACCGAAAACCATTCGCCAGTCAGCTGACCCGATTCAAATTAATCCACTGCTGCCCTCTATGTTTTTTTAGTGCTCTACGAAACAGAAATGTACCGCCATTTGCGTAAAACACAAACCGAAAGGGATAACTTACAGCATATTTATTTTATGTTTTACGTGAGGAGATTTTATAAATTTTTGCACTAACGTATAAGGGTACTTTGCAAGCAATTTATGTTGTGGCTGTTTTAACATACATAAACGTAATGTCCATCTCACTACAAAATGATAGGCAGACCACGGATCCCTTTTTTTCTCGACCCTGCCTAACAACTTTTATTTCATTGACATCTGCACCATACATACACGTTCTCATACACACTCGGCGCTTAAAAGTACTTCTAACGTCACTCTATTCCAGTACGTCATTCGTTTGTTCATCAATGTAAATGTTTCCCCGAAAAGACCAAAAGATGGTGGCAGTGTGACGGTTGTAGAGCCTTAACATAGACAAAGGCTTGCGAAGGTTGTTTGTGGAGGCGCAAGCACTTCTGGAACTCCAATTTGTCAAGTGACATTTGTATTACTTTGCCATTCGCAATATAGACAGTTGAGATTTCGGTGCAAGTGTATTTATTATAGAAATTCCTAGAAGGAACGTAAATAGAATAGACATACCTTTTCTAAATAAGTCTGAGCTGGTAATGGCGACACGGCTTGCTACCTGTCAACTTATTCTCAATCATGGGATTTTTTATTTTTCACCTAAGCGGCTGTAGCCTAGTGGGTAACACCTCCAACGTAGTATAAAAGGTTCTTCCAACTTATTATAAGAGATCTTAAATAAGCATCCTGGCTGTAGCATGTACCAATAAATGAAATTTAAAAATGTTAGTTTCATTCAGGTTCATTATTTACAGTCGCTAACGGTAAGGGAAAACATCGTCAGAAAAGCTGCCTATCCCTCGAGATAGCCATATGACGCTATGGTTCACTACCTATCACGTTGGTCGTTTGCCTATTGAACACGGGCTTTGAGTGGTGAAATTTCGGATGGCCACTCAAGCCTATGACTAACCCGCAATACAAAAGGGAGTGTACATACACAAGTCGTGAAGCGTATATTATGTTAGAGACTCCCGTTCTATTATCTAAGTTGGTGCATTGAACAAAGCGAGTACATTTATTTTATTACTTAGGTAACCACCAGAGAGTGGGGAAGCCGTATAAATTGAATAAAAGTGCTCCCGAGAACAAAGCGTGGTCAAGAATGGAATGGAATAAATATCGCGTGGCACGTTTATGTCTCTATGACTTCTACTGTAATTGTGGTAAATGTTGAATTCTACTATGAGGAATAACGGAATTGTATTTTATGGCGGAAATGTACAGAGTTTTATTGGAAAATGTATGAAATATGATTTGTTAAAGCTCACATGAATGTTATACCTTGAAAGAGATAGAGATTGTGTCCATGCTACGTTGGAAAATAAATAGTTAATTCATATTAACAGTGAATGCATCTTTAACTGGTTATTATGTACCGAATTGTGCTTATGTTTAGCGGTATAAAGGTGTTACTACATATTGGCTGTTTGAAGGAATAGGCATGTATCATCACGATGTTTTACGATATAGTACACATCAAGATAAACCTTAGTTGAATAATATAATTCGAGTATGTTGGTTCACGTTTATTATATAGTACGGAGGATTACGAACATCCTTTTTCAAGTCTCTGGCTAACATGGGACAATAATCAATGTTTACCTACAATGTATTTACCTATATCTTCCGCGGTATAGACAAACGTTTATGAGTAATCATTGTCCTTCCAAAGTCTTATTAAGTTACATTATCTTGAACAACAGTTTTTTTTAATTATTTCATACGCCATTCATCACAAAGATTATGTCGGCGAAAGTACAAACACTGATGCCAAGGCGTTTGCACTTCTTGTTATTCCGTCGCCATGGTTATGCCAACGCCGCCAGCCGCTACAACCGAAGAAAAACGAGGTTGAAGCTCCAATTCTTCTCTTGATTGTTCCTCGGTTCGTTCCAGTCAAGGATCCAAATCTTATCCCAAAGCGAACATATTTAGCCAGTTTAGCATCACAATTGACTAAATATTCTGCCGAAATTAAATATTTGTATTTTCAACTATCACTGAGCTGCTGACTTTGTTGACAATCCATAGACAACTGGATGAATATTAGATATTTTCCATTATCATCTTTTGACATGTAAATTTAATAGACAACATACTTGGAGTCTCACTTACTCAAAGAATGAACTCAAAACTTTGAATATGATGAAAGTTTACAAACTCTACGAGTGTATTGATCAGTTTTAAAATTACTAGAAACTTCGCTTTTCAAATTAAGTTCAAGTTTTTGATTGCTTTTGTTTCAATCAGAATACAGACATACAGAATATCGATAATAGATAAAAGGGGTAAGAAGAATTTAGTAACACAATATCTTGTTTGAAAATATTGCGCTAGAAATCTGTTTGCATTATTTTAACTTCATAATAAACTCCATTCAGATTTTGAATCGTAAAATGGTCGCAAAAGTAGGCAATTCGACATATGATTCAAACATGGCAATTCTGATTTCTGCAGACTGGTCGACTATCTACTGGTAACTATCAACTAACAAACACAAAAAAAAGTAGATAAATTTTAACTCCACGGTAGCTGGGACGGAAAAAAACTGCTGATTAGCTGCCATTCTTACCGAATTTTGTAGGAGGCGACTACGAGACTCTAACCGAAGAAATTGGACCTCTTAATTAATAATTTTTCATTAATAATATAATGCTGTACAATCATGTCCTTTAATCTAATTCGGGGTTATCAGAACCTTGGAGACATAACATTTTGATGGAAATTTTGTCTATATAGCCCAATAGTCATTACCTCTTGTCTCTTAGTCGTCACTTATGACATGCCGAGAAGAACAGCAGCTAGTTAGCGTTCGTTTACGCGCTAGATTCGCACCGGGACATTACTGATATTGTTTAACACTCAATAATGTAAATAACCATTAAGACTTCCTAAAACAAAGTAAACAACCTTTTTATTAAAAACAGGAAAAGACGGGGCAAAATTCAATGCTCAATTCAATTCAGTGCTTACCATTCAATTAAAATTGAAACTGTACAAGGGAAACAGTTTAGCAGTATTGCTTTGTAAATAGCAAATCGTGAAAGCAATTACGTTGTTTCGAGATCCTTGCCCTGTGAAAAAAAACGTAAAATTTTATTTCTGTTTTCAAGCTTGGTGTGTAAATAGAATAAATGTTCTTATTTTCCTTTCTACTTTAAAAGTAAGTGAGGGATACAGGGATGTTTCAATTGGGTTGGGTAATTTGCTGAGTGCTGAAAGACTCAATAATTAGAATTGTACTACTTAATATATGAGGAAATATGACGAAAGAAATTAATTCTACTGCCTTCACAGGTGACTAATAATAATAATAATTCAAAAAATGTTCTTTTATAACTACAAGATAAGATACACAGGAAGGATTTCAAGACAATCATATAAGTAGTTTCGTATGTGCCATTGATGTGTAAAAAAGGTTCCGTCTCAGCTTGTTGTGTTACAAGTGATGGACAATCGTGACGCTGATATTATGACATAGCCGCAAAAGGGCAACAAAATTGTACCGATAGAGTGCTAATTAAATAACGATAAAACTAAAGATAACAGCTTTGTCAGGATCAGTAATAATGAGAACCAGAATACTCAATAGGCAGGCGTGATTTGTATGTATTTATGTAGACACTTATCAAGATTTAGGGCTAAATGGTAACCATTACTTTCGTCTTACTTTATCTTTTTCGCCTTTCGTGTTCCGTACTAGTCTGGGACGTAAAAAAAATACTAACTAGCTGCCGTCCTTCCCGGTATGTCGTAGGAGGTGACTAAAGGACTAGGGTTCAATTGAATCTATTGGGCGATGGACGAGTAACCTGTCACCAATGTGTCATTATGGCAGAGAGACCCCAATATTACGTTATATCTTCGAGGTTCTGTACACCTCGAAAGGGATTAAGAATTTGAAAATTTGAAGGTATATTATGTATGACTAAGTTAAAGTAACAAGCAATTCTTAAGTATGACTAAAAATAAGTTATTGATTAGGAATAGTTAGTACAGCTTGCAACTAATTATCTTACGTATCACCTTAATATTGTAAGTAAACATATGTATTGTGTATGTATATTTTCTTATTAATATCAATATTGACTATGCATTTTGGAAATATAAGATACATATTTAAAATCACCAACTATGGTGACGAAAAACATTGCGAGAAAATCTACCTATTTCCCATAACATTAAGTACTGTCAATCTAGTCAACACGTGGTTTCAAGTTGACCATCGAATTTCTACCTCCGCAAATGCATAGATTTTTTTTTAACTATACAGGGTGGCGCATTCAAAACGGTCAGTATGGGAAAGTCTGAAACTATAAGAGATACGAAGATTTGTTCTTAGGAACCATGTCACCGATTTTGATAAAAAGAAAAACTGCATTCATACTTTCTTTGAAAAAACAACTGTATCCAGTACGGGAATCGAACCCGGTAGCTTTGAAAAAATAAATTGGCCCTTTTCACTTTTTCTTTTTAAATATCGATTGTGTAGGTCTTAAGCTGTAAATGTCTTTATGAAACATGGTGTCGAAAATTAATAAAATGCATTGTTTTGGCATACTTTAGTTTATCATAGTAGTTTACACACACCGAATACCGTATGTATTCAACAGACATGTAAAATTGACTGTATGGCTGTTTGTAGTTTTGTACTTCCCTACTTGTTACATACACCATATCATGTGGCATTAGCATTGCATTAATCCTTTAAGGAGGTTATGTTATCTAAAGTAATCATACATTAACAATCTATTGAAAAGTCCACTTAAAGTGACGTGTTAAATCATATAAGAAAATTTCTTGTGGGATTACGTTAAGGATGAAATTTACAAAACAAGCTATGACACCATTGAAGACCTAAAAGTAGCAATAAAATCAATTGTAACGAAAATTCACCACATGAAAATACAAAATTCAATAGTAGGATCGTAACCTAAACGTGTTGAATATTGTATTGAAAACAACGGTGGTCACTTAGAAAACCTACTATGATAAACTAAAGTATGCAAAAACAATGCATTTTATTCATTTTCGATACCATGTTTCATAGAGACATTTACAGCTTAAGACCTACACAATCGATATTTAAAAAGAAAAAGTGAAAAGGGCCAATTTATTTTTTCAAAGCTACCGGGTTCGATTCCCGTACTGGATACAGTTGTTTTTTCAAAGAAAGTATGAATGCAGTTTTTCTTTTTATCAAAATCGGTGACATGGTTCCTAAGAACAAATCTTCGTATCTCTTATAGTTTCAGACTTCCCCATACTGACCGTTTTGAATGCGCCACCCTGTATATACATTCACATACATTCACGTCCTTTAACCTTTTCCGGGAGGATAGAACCTCAGACACATGATAGTATTTCATATGCCACTTTGTAGTCTGATAATTGATGTTGTGATTCATAATGGAACAATGGTATCAGGTGTTTAGCCCATCACCCAATGGATTACATTTACCCTAGACCTTTAGTCGCCACTTACGATATGTCGGGTAGAATGGCAGATAGTTAGCATTCTTTTTACGTCCCAGACTAGCACGGCGATACTTTCATATTCTGCCTTGTTCCCGGTAACACTAACCAGATGACCGTTGGCTAATCCAATTAATCGTCGCACTGGATGGTAATTCATTTTTATGACTGCGTTGTGGAAACAAACATCTCCATTAGCAATTAAGAACACATGAATTATTTAATGAATGGTATAAAACTTGGAATGTAGAGTTCGCTAGTATGACTTTCAGAGCATGTGTGGTTTGCAATTAAATGAGGTAATAAGAAAAGCGAATACTGAGTAATTAGGCGCTTGTCTCTTACAAATGTGTCAAAATGACGTCACTTAAAAAACGATTCAGTAACGTCACAAAAAAAGTGTTGTAAACATTAGTTTGTGTATGAAAGTGTAAATACAAAAACGAAATACTCATGTATTTAATTTTCTATACATCTAAGGAAAAGATAAAAAATGATTTCTGACAGTAAGTTCTTAACATGTCAGAAAGAAAGCAGGTAACACCAAGAATTACTATCAAAACAAGCACTTTCACGTTCATTATCAATTTCGGGATAGTCAGTGACTCGCGAGGCATCAAATTCGTCGTATTATAATAATGATACGTTTTATAATACGTAGTATACGTGTTGAACAGATAGTCAATATAGTATAATTTCGTGTTTATAATAATATAGTGGTAATCTATGTTGCTATTTACAAGTACTGACTATTATTTAGGAATAGGTAAGTTTACTCACCATGTTTTCTCACAGGTTCCATTATGAAATATCTCCCTCACATTTTTGTTTTCTTTTAATGTGAGGGAGATATTGAACGTAGAGTGTGTGCAGGTAATAAGATCAATGGGGCCATGTATAGTGTTATGGGTAGCCATTTGATTTCTCAATCGGCACGTATGGCTATTCATAGGGCTGTGCTGGTTCCAACATTGACTTATGGTAGTGAAAGTTGGTTATGGCAAAATAAGCATGAAAGTAGAATCAATGCCGTCGAAATGCGGTCACTGATTGAATGATAGAATTAAAAATAGTGTGATAAGGGAAGGTTGCGTTTTGAAAGAAGATGTAGTGACTAAGATTGAAAAGAGCATGCTTCGATGGTTTGGACATGTTATGCGGATGAATGATAGCAGATTGAAAAAAGAAATATATTATATGAGTGAAGTGGCAGGGCGGTTACGTAGGGGCCGGCCTAATAAGACATATAACAGTCAGATAGACGCTATATTGAAAAAAGGTGACGTTAGGAGTACCTATAATCGCCGAGAGTGTATGAGAAGATGTATGAATGTCAATGAAGCGAAAGTGATCTGTCAGGATCGGGACAAATGGGGATCCGTGATCTCTGCCTACCCCTCTACAGGGAATCAAGCGTGATGTGTATGTATGTATGTTTTCTCACAGCAATTTTCAGTTATTTAAGGATATTTTTTCACCTCCCTCACATCTCCCTAAATGATACTACATACATAATAAACGAATACATTTTTATTTACAAAGCAATCTTTTGAAAAGAACTTCTTGCAGCAAAAACTACTTACTTGTTTAATAACTGCAGCTGAAATTCCATTTGGAACTTTTGTTCAGTGGAATGTCATTTGTTATTCAAAATGTCTTCTTGTCTCAGTTTGAAAACTATTTTATTTGACAGACTTCGAGCGAAAAAAAGTATATTGAATTTTGATGACGCTGTATACTTACGACCTTGGTTGTGATCGGGGCAGACGGTCTAGGATTTTAATGGACATAGTCTAGCAATATATCGAGCAAATAGACAGCTACGAGTAGTATCATATACGTCAAATACATACCAGTCATCATATACGTACCAGTCTATTTAACCTACCTACCTACACCTACCTACATACCTATTTAACAATAGTATATTACCTATATACCTATTTAACCTATATAACATACACTTCATCTACCGAAACACTTCCCCGAACAGGTAATAGTTAGTGCTTGTAAATGACCACATGGCTTACCACCTGTCACATTGAGTACTGACTATCTGGTTAACACGTGGGTTCGAGGTGGCCTTAGAATTACTACCTTCACAATTGCGGAGATGGACACCTGAACCTCTGACTACCCCGCAAGGGTTAATGGTCGTGAACGCGTTTGTCTTTTTTGCCTATACGCTTCACGGACTTGTGTATACACACTTCCATTTTTACTATAGCGGGCGGGGAATGTATAGTGTGGGAATGTGTAGACTTCAATCTACGGCACGGCGAAATTTTACACTATTGCTACGCAAAAACAGCTTCACGCCATTACTGTGCGATTGAACTAAATTTTTGCTATAATGCTATAAATTAAAATCTTTTTAATCAATATAAGGATCATGAATTCACTTTTTCAAAGTAAAGAAAAAATTTTTTACATGGAAAATTGTCCTTAAAATGAAATAATTAAAAAAAATCTAATTAAATTATACTATACTAAAAGAAACTCTACAGACACTATTAATATTAGATTAGTTTTTTCATGGTGTTTGCATCACAAGCGCGAAACATACTAAAAATATCCAAGGAGATAAATATCAGAGGTTCTGTCCAATCCGAATATATGAACCTACTGTAACCTACGTATAACCTACGTATATGACATTTATTACAAGCGATTTCTATTATAACATTCTTCTATACTACCCATACCCACATTCTACAGAGACTCAAGCCTCTGCGAACCCCAAAAGGGGTAACAACCACGACTGTTACGAAACAGATAATGGCATTTTGTTGTTACACTCTAGAATATTGCAGGAACACTAATGTTTGCTAATTCAGCATTCGCATACAGTCTGAGTGTAGCTTTAATGCTTTCAGCGGCGAATTGAAACTCAGGATATGCAAATTATGTGCATTTCAGCTCCTATGTGTGTGTATGCATTATGTAGTATGTATGTGTAAGTGTTGTAATCGAGAAGTCTCGGGTTTCATTCATTTCATTTCAACATCAGGTTTCAAGTCTAACGCCCAATAGTTTCCATTGATCTTCGTAAGGAAGATAAATTGTATTTTGTTACGCTCACGTTTTCGTTAATATCACGGTTCTTATTACTTTCCAGTGACTATTCCATATCAACAGGGTATGAACAAACTTAATTCAGACAAAACTGAATAGTTTATGCTCAAATATAATAGTCATTACATCTTAAGCTCATTCATAGTATACTCCTAAAACATGCCAAAAAGAACGGCAGCTACTTAGCATTCTTTTTACGTCCCAGACTAGCACTGGGTAAAGAGAATGAGGCATTAAACGGGAATTTATGACCCTAAGGACATTTAGTTTCCATTAAAAGTTTCTCATGTAGGACCCGATCGTTAAGTCGCTAGTATGGAAATGTTGCTAAGACTTACTATTGGATGTAACTAGGAAGTTTTATTAGGTAGTTAAATAAAGTAGGTAGTGGCTATAGTTTAGTGGGGAAGACTTCTATCTTCTTACTATAGGGCCTAGGTTCGAAAACCGGCTTTAGCATGTACCAATGAAAGAAAGTTTAAAATAAAACCTTTTTATTAACGTAAATAATTTACAGTCGCATCGGCGGTTACAAAACGGCAAGTCAAAACACCATGATGAAACAGGCCTACACATTGGGATAGGTAATAGCCAGAGCCTGTATACGGCGATACGGTTCCCTCTTTATGACGTTGGGTGCTATCTAATAAGTGAAACTCGGCCTTCGAGTGGCCCATACCTTACATGCCTTAGAAGTTTCGGAGATGGACAGTACCTCTAACTATTCTGTGGACCTGTGAATTGTATGGATGTGTGAAGTGTTCTCTACAGACGTCCGCCGAATTGGACACCTTTTGAGATTACCACAACTAGCTGACTGATAACATGTTTTAATTTATTCGGGAGGATATTTAATAAAATTATACGTAATTTTTATGTTGTAATCTTACTATTGTATATTATTAATTTTATATGTGACTGTCTCACTAAAGATTATTTTATTTATTTTTTATAATAAACAGTATCCGAGCCGAGATATTTGTATATGTCCCCGGATAATAACAAGATCCGTAAGTTTATACATTTCCTAGGAAATTTATAAACTTTGAAGGATTCTAAATTGTATTATTTATCTTGTTTTGTTTATCTTCTAAATTGTATTATTTTACGCCCACGTATTCGTTAATTTCACGGTTCTTGTTATTTGCCGGTGACAAATACCATATCAACAGGGTATAAACAAGCTTAATTCAGACAAAACTGAATAGTCTCAGCTCAAATATAATAGTCATTACATCTTAAGCTCGTTCATTGCATAGAACCAAGTTCATTTCTTATGTGAAATGCTTTTGCCAAGTTCTTAAAGGGAATTCCTTAAAATTAATTGAGGTTGAGTTGACCTAGTTTCTTGTGAATTAAAATTGAAATAAACTAAATACCACCATTATCCATTCAAGTCCTTCGAACTTTCACGGTTCTTGTTATTTGCCGGTGACATATACCATATCAACAGGGCATGAACAAACTTAATTCATACCAAACGGAATAGTCTATAGCCCAAATATAATAGTCATTACATCTAAAGCTCGTTCATTGCATAGAACCAAGTTCATTTCTTATGCGAAATGCTTTAGCCAAGTTCTTAAAGGGAATTCCTTAAAACGAATTGAGGTTGAGTTGACCTAGTTTCTTGTGAATTAAAATGAAAATAAAGATAAACTTAATAGACATACATCTATTATACATTCACGTCCTTTAATCTTTTTCCGGTGGACAAAACTTGAAAGACGCTGTAATGTCGAATAGGTCAATTTTTAGCATGAATATTGAGGTCTTATCATATGGAATATTGGTGACAGTTCGCTCGCGTACTTAACAAGCGAAACTGGATTTTCCAATAGTTAGCAATATATATCGAGCCCTTTGGTAACGTAAATAGATGTAAACATTAATTTTCGAAGAAAACATACTTCATCCTCCATATTTACAAAATTATACCAATTAATAAAGACAATACTCGTAAGTAACAAACGTGATACTGAAATTCAGGGAAATAGGGATGTTTACTCGTAAATGGTTCCGTCAACACCATAAATTAATTAATAATAACAAAATACGTCTTATTGTTTCGTTTTCTATGAACACTTTCCATTCTCTGAATTGTCGTCATTCCAAAAAAAAAAATAATAGAAACTTAGTAACTAAAATTAGTTACCATTAAATATCAACACAATTAATGTCTCCAAGACTGATAATGACTGATTTACGCCGAAAGAGATTTAAGGACGTTAATCGATGTTTGACGGGTTTTTAAGCTATATCTACAAGATTTCGTCCAGATGCAAAACGAACGAAAATTTATTACGTATGACAAATGTGTCTCTTGGTAAAACGATACAATGGTCATGTCAGTGGCCAAAACCTCGAAGACACGAATATATCTCTTAAGTCACTTTGTAGCAACAACATGGGGGTTGTAATGTCATATGGAACATAGGTGACAGTTTGCAACCCCATCGTCCAATAGATTGCTGAATATTACAGAATAGTCATTTTGAATAAATAAACCGACAGCTAACTTAACCCGTAGTCTTTTCAAACAGTTCTTTCTGAACTGAATCAGTGGCACAAGTCACGATCAGGCTAAACTTGTTTTCAACCAAATCTCGTCCACTAGTGATTTATGTTGTAGTGCCTACTCACTCACTACGTGGACTCAACTCACGTACGCTATAAATCCCCATCAACTCACAGAGTACTCAATCACATACATATAACACGTTTCTACTCTTTTCATTGACAGATGTACTGTGTCAAACAATGTTTCGTTTGTAAGCTGTTCTTGGTATTAAATGTTTTTCTATTCTGTTCTGAGACCTTAGTCCACTGATGCTTTTTGCAAAATAACAGTTCAATATCAGATCAATAATAATGTGAACTTGGTAGTGGATTAGCAAAAGTGACAAATTTCGCCATTTTTAAGCGAAATTTGTCATTTTTCCCGATTTACTTCCCTTCACACTATTACTGATCTGATGTAGAACTGCGTTTGTGCTAAAACGCATTAGTGGACTAAGGCCCCCGTTCGCGTATATTATTTATTAACAAATTATTATTTTGATATCCTGACGTGTAGGCCATATTGCAATGTAAAGTAACCATACATATATGTACATTCACGTCCTTTAATCCCTTTCAGGATGGACAGAACCTCGGAGGTATAATATCCCTATGTCGCTTTTACCATTAATATTGGGATTGTGATCATATGGAACATTGATAACGGGTTACTAGCCCATCGACCAAGGAATTCAAAAATAATTACCTAGGAGATTTAATCTCTTCCCTTTTAGAGTACACGATAGTTATTACATAAGAGCACGTCATGAGTATGTACAGTCAACGCTAAAAGTGCAGTCCCAGTAACTTTTTATCAGGTTTACGTTTATAACAACAAAAGACAATATTTTTTATTTCGAAGCACACGAACGTATAGTGGCCATGACAATGCATAGTAACGCCAGTTTTAAAATGAAATATATTGTCTTTTGTTCTTATAAACATCAACCGTATAAAAAGTTACTGGGACTGCAGTTTTAGCGCTGACTGACTATACACATGTACTATAAGTACATGACCATTCAGATACCAATGACAGATGTAGAGGCAATATTTTCCTAATCCCCGCGCAGTTAGCAAGCTGGACAGGGCCGGAAGGCGAACCTCGCCTATCCGATATTGCAGAGCTCTTAACTGGGTTACTAGTTACTATTCGCTAGGGATGCCCCTGTTTGTCGATAGTTGTGTTTGGGTTTGGAGTTTTGGTCGTTTTGGGTGGGGTTAGAGGACGTGAGGTAGGTTGTTATGTGAAAAACATCTGTATGTTAATGTATTTAAAAAAATCATACATTATATTATTAATAATATACAATTCTCCAAATTGACTAAATCTTGGATTAAAAACATAACTTAGAGGATTTTTTCCTTAAATTTTTTTCGCCATAAGGTTTACGTCATGAAGATGCGACGGTAAGTTGTTTATATAGGTAGGTAGTTGTATAAACTATAGTACATTAATGCTCACTAATCAAAACTGAAACAAAGATATACACTCGTTTGCTCTAATGACTTGAACAGAATCTTTGTTTCAAAATAAATTATCTGCGCTATAGTAGTTATTTCCAACGATTTTTACCAAAATTACCTCAATCTCCACAGGTTTACAATTCACAACTATAATCATATATTATGTAACATGATTAAAAGGATGGTTGTCAAAGTGACGTTAAAAGTGCGCGGTCAGTATTAATTAACGAACATCGATATCATTAAATCAAATATTAAATAACCAGATGATCATTCGTGTGCCAAAACCAATTAAATCCGAGACGTACTGACAAAGTTCATTAAAACTTTTTATGACACCTGTCATTTTAATAAAGTTACAATTTATAAATATCGATAGATCTACATCCCACCCCTAGACACAACACCCATCCGAGTGGAGAAGCGTCGTCAAACGGAGTTTTTGCATTTCGATCTTGATAAGCTGTTTACTGAACTCTGTGAGCGCAAAGATAATTTTATTCCCATTGCTATGCAGAGAAATCAATGTGCAAGTATAGGAAAGTTACACAAGTTATTAAATCTTGTTCGTTTCTTTATATATAAGAGCTGGTTTAAGAATATATAACCACTTGATAATGAGTATCAGTATCCATCGTAACAGGAGCTATGTCTAATCACTTTAGACAAAATCATAGTTCAGTTGAATCGTAATCGTAATTCGATATAATTTCAATGGTGTGAAGTAGCAAAAATGTTTAAAATTTTCCTATTGAACTACTACTAAAGTAACATTGAAATTCTTCAGAACTACGATATTGCTAAAATGAATTAGTGTACTTCCGCTCAAGTGGTAAACCATGTCGGTAACCATAAGTACATAATATAGTTATTTATTTTTCATTACTCATT
The DNA here is from genome assembly GCA_030578115.1 of Leucoptera coffeella. Classification (NCBI taxonomy): domain Eukaryota; kingdom Metazoa; phylum Arthropoda; class Insecta; order Lepidoptera; family Lyonetiidae; genus Leucoptera; species Leucoptera coffeella. The sequence goes on from JAMBLF010000753.1 coordinate 157,549, forward strand.
TTGAGAAAAAAAAAACAGATATTCTCTAGATTTTCGTCTCCGAAATTTACAGCTTATTGACAATCTAGATGTTGAACCATTCAGATACTACAAATACTTCAAACGCATAACCTCGATACTTACTTGGTCTTCCTTTATAACAAAAAATACTATATATATACGAGTATATATGTATATATATATATGGGCGATTTGCACGAAATGTGTTATTGACATTTTTTTTTCAAAATCCGATTTTTTTACAAGTAATGCATAGTTTCCATAACCAGCTAACTCGTGGTATAGGTCGCCATGCTTACAGCCCCCTAAATTAGGAAAAATAACCCCCCCCAAAAAATAAGCGCCACGTGCCTTGACAATTGCGTTCGCGTTTTTGACAAGTAGCCATAAATGGAGCTACGTTAACGGCAATAAAATATTTAAATAGATTACGTGGGTACCTGCTTTTTTGCATTTCAATATTTTTGTATAGAAAACTATCTTTTACTTAATTTCACAGTAATACCATAAAGACACAGTACATTCATGTAATACTTAAGTACACACAAAGCAGAAAGGTGAAACAATATAAATTTGTATTGTGTTAGTGGGCTATCGAACAGGATTTAGCAGGATTTAAAAAGGAAAGCATGGTTCAAATCTTCTCATTAAAGAGCATCACCGAGAAGTTTCTAGCGAAGGACTTTCAGGTGTATTGCTCCTTTATAGACTTAGAGACGAAAAGGCCTTCGACTCCATCGAGATCTGGGCTGTTCTGGAGTCCTTGCAGCGATGCCAGGTCGATTGGCGTTATGTGCAGGTGTTGTGGAGCCTATACAGCGTGGCATCAATATATGCTCAAGTCCAAAGGAAGACGAGTTCTATACAGTTGCTCAGAGCAGTGAGACAGGGAGATGTAATCTCTGTTCACGAACGCACTGGAGGACGTCTTCAAAACTCTGGATTGGACTGGGATGGATATCAATGTCAATGGCAGATACCTCATAAATCTCCGCTTCGCTTACGACATTGTCATAATGGCGGAGTCGCTGCATGCTGCAGAGTCTTAACGCTGCCTCACGGTCGGTCGGTCTCCGGATGAACGTCATGTTCAATGAACTCGTTGTCCCGGAGCCGATCACGATCAGTGGAGAAACGCTTGGAGTGGTCCAGGAATATGTCTACCTGGGCCAGGTTCTACAAATGGGTAAGGACAGCTTCGAGCGTGAGATTTCCAGAAGAGTGCAGCTGGGCTGAGCAGCATTCGGGAAGCTGCATCACGCCTTCTCGTCGCCACTACCGCAGTGTCTTAAGACCAGGGTTTTCAATCAATGCGTCCTACCTGTAATGACATACGCTGACGAAACGTGGAACATGACAGTCGGGCTGGCTCACCGATTACATGTCGCTCAGCGAGTAATGGAACTTTCGATGCTGGGTGTCTCGTTAAGGGACAGAGTCCGGAACGAGATTATCCGGCAGAGAACCAAAGTCGTAGACATTGTCTATCGATGTTGCAAGGTGAAGTGGCAGTGGGCCGGTCACGTCTGTCGCAGAACCGACGACCGTTGGAGCAAAGCGGTTCTCGAATGGCGACCGCATCTCGGTAAACGTAGTGTTAGACGCCCTCCTGCTAGATGGACGGATGACCTGAAAAAGGTCGCTGGTAACGGTGGGCTGAGGGCCACGAGTGATCATGTTTTGTGGTGTCACTTTGGGGAGGCTTACGTCCAGCAGTGGACTGACATAGGGTGGTAAATAGGTGGATTAAAATGTGGAAAGCGTTGTCTGCGTTTGGGTTGGAGGGTCAGCTTGTGCGCACACTCTAATCATTGTATTATGGTTCGAGTATATGTGTGAGAGTGGGTGATGGTTGCACGGACTGATTTGCCACCTGTCGGGGTGTTTGCCAGGGTTCACTTCACCTCGCCTCACCTTGGCTCTTCAACCTATTTATGGATGATTGCTAGACAGATTTGCATGAAACTAGGCAAGTTTTTCATCAAGTGCGTCTTGTACGCTAACAATCAAGTGTTACTTGCTTCATCGACTAATGAGTTGCAGGAGATGATAGACATTACATGTAAGGCTTTTGAAAGAAAAGATATATAGGTGAATGTAAATAAAACCAAAAGTATGGTTTTTGAGAGACTGGAAAGTATAACAGAAGGAGTTTTTAAAGTAAAAGCTTGTTTATTTGGGAAGTGTGTTTACAAGAGATGGAAATTACAAGAGTGAAGAAGGGAAATGCGGTGAATGAGGCTGTGAGTGGTATGATGTATAGTCAGTTGATGTCAGAAATGACATGACTGGTTATCCATAACGCTGTTCTGGTTCCTACGGTTATGTATGGTAGTGAGTGTTGGGTTTGTCCGAATAGTCATGAAATCAGTAGAGTAGTGAAAGGAGGGTTACGAAAGGAATAGAGCCATAGGTTTATTCTTATATTGAGCCATCTGTTCAGAAATAATGGTCTCAACGTGAAAGGCTATGAAACCTATAAATAAACCCGTGTAAGTACAAATAAAATCAAAGGAAATAGGTTAAATAAATCTTGTGTTGTAATCAAGGTGAAGACTATCGTATCAGCGTATCTCCAGCAGTGGAATATACACTGAGAGGAAGAAGAAATCCTTGAAGTTCTAAACTCACGAATCACGCCTATTAAAAGTTTCTCGCGATTTTAAATCGTAGTAATTTTATCTTCAGTTGATTAAAATGTCAATACCGTGCAATTAATGTCAAAAATGTGTTTAAAAATAAACCACAAAACACAGGGTTTTGACAAAAATTACGAACCACGTTTTTGAGTTTCTTCGAACGTGTCTTCAAAACATTACCGAAAACTTATATGATGGCGTCGTTATTGTTTTGGAGGCATTTTGACAACATTTCTTAAGTTATATGTAAAAACCGACAGTAAAAATATTTCCCAAAAAATACTGACTCGACTCACGTCATTGACAGGTTATGCTTTACATTTTCAACACCAAAAATTTTGTAATTTATTATCTCGGCCCCAGAAACAATCTCTATTCACCCGACGCTGCAAATAAATGGCCGAGTTTGTTTTCTTTCGAAACATGTGTTACAATTTAATTTTTCTTAAATAGTATAATTAGTTGGAGAAAAAATTTCTGCGATTTTGGAGCACCACGTCATTGACCGATTTTTTAGTCACAAAAGTAAGTGCGTGTGAACAATATATTTTATTATTGGATTGTAGGTCTGATACTTATAATTAATAACAAATTTATATGACAACACCTGTCAACAAAAAATATTCCTCAATTCTGCTTAGAATTTTAGTTATGAAGGCGGGAGTACAAAAAAATGGCTTAGTCACACCCCATGTTTCATGACATTTGGACTTTTGAAAAGCTGTATTTTTTTTATTTAATAAGACAAGATAACCAAACATGCTTGCCGGATTTTAGACGCTACAATAATATACGAAATAAATATTAGAAAAAAAACAGGTCTCATATTTTAGAAAATATAACCCTGTCACGAAAAAATTTTGCCCCTGCAAAACGCCCATATATATATAAATATATTGTGATGACATTACAATGTAATAAAAAAACAATATTCCAGTTACTCATAGTCTTTTATTTGCCTTACATGATATTGGACAGAAAGAATTCAAATTTGGACTTGCAATAGGAATTGCAACAGCTATTTATTTATTCTATTTACGTCTCAGACTATATAATATATTTGTATATCGACACAACACGCCCGTTTTCCCACAGAGGAGTTTACAGAGATAAAGGATCGCTATTTGTCCCGATTCTGGTAAACCACGTACTTACTACATATACATATACATTCACGTCCTTTAGTCCCTTTCTTGGGGTTAACAGTACCTTGGAGATACGATAATATCTCCGATGTCACTTTTTAGCACGAATATTAGAGGTTGCCATTTTACATGGAATTTTGAGGACAGGTTGCTACTCCATCACTTAATATATAGCTATACATACTCATGGGACTACATACAAATGTATACAGGGTACAAATCCTCCGGTATATAAGTTGCTGAAATTCATTTTCCCGAACATTAACGATCCGGCTAAACGTGTAAGCAGAACTTTATGATTGATGCTTATGATATTTTCACATTAATCACCTGGAGGCAGGGTTAGGTACGTCTAATGTCATCCTTATTTAATATGGGGCCTATTTACACATATCTGTATTGCTAAGACGACCTTTATTATTATAATAATATTTGAGTTTCTATTATACCAATTGAACTAGCCGATTGGTTAATTAATTTAAGAATTGTGTCAAGTATATTAGCCAACGTACATATTTACTTATTATACTAGATAAATAAAAATATAATATCTATAATCAAAGACAAAACTGGAAACCACACGTTATTCTTAACTTTGCCGATACTGGGAATCGAACCCAGGATTAGCATTCAAGTGATGTCATAAATGCTTAGGGTAGACAGAACTTCGAAGATATACATATTACGTTACATTTCGAAGCAGTGTCATGATAGAATTAAAATGAAACATCTGTAACAGATTTCTGACACTTAGTTTTACACGTATCTTTGTAGAAGGATAGACAGAGATCACGAAGCCTATCTGCCCCGATCCTGACAAACCACTTTCTCTCCATTGATACTCATTCCCCTCCTTATGCACAATCGGCGGTTATAGGCACTCCCAACGTACTCGTCTCTATTTACAAGCCAGGAAAAGCATAAAATACTTTGAACGAAACTGGCAAATGTCAGCACTTTACTACTTGTAACCAACGACCCTTGACGAAGAAAACTTGTACTTTGTAGTCAAGAGATGTCTTACTTGAACTTTGGTCGTTTACTTAAAATTTTATAGAATTTGTGAGCTGGAACTTTTTACATAAACTTAGCTATATGGCAATTGTTGGCTTCAAATATCACACAACTTGAAGAGTAAAAAATATTACATAACATACGCTTCACGACTTGTGTATACACACTCCCTTTTTTATTATGGTATGGGGCATGTTAGGTATAGGTCATTCGAAGCCCGCGTATCACTAGACAGACAGCACCCAACGTAATAGGTAGAGAACCGTATCGCCGTATATAGGCACTGACTATTACCTATCCTGAGGAATAGGCAGGTTTCCTCACGATGTTTTCCCTCACCGTTAGCGATTGTAAATTGTAGAGTAACTTCAAAGGTATTCTATAATATAAGATTTATGCTCAAGTCATCTACATAGATCCTCTTGGTTAGGTTGCCTTTCCTTGTGTATTTACATACATACATAACATACATATAACACGTGTTAATCTCAAGATGCTTATGTTTCCAGCGGCCTTCTTATATTGAATTCAGTATATTGATAGAAGTTGAAGGACTAAATGAAATAAATGCTAGGCGAATATTTGTATGTTTGTAAAAAATCTGTGTTATATATAAGTTATATTTGTTATTTCCTCGTGTGTGTATTACGGTTGTGAAATAAATGTTTCTTATTAATTGTTATGTTAGTTTTTGTTAAGGTTTTCTAAAATAAAATCTATATTCTGCTCAATTTTTTAAAAAAGACAAACGCGTTCATGACTATTAACCCTTGTGGGGTAGTCAGGGGTTCAGGTGTCCATCTCCGCAATTGCGAAGGTAGTAATTCTATGGGCACCTCGAACCCATGTGCTGACCAGATAAACAGGACTCAATGTGACAGGTGGTAAGCCGTATCACCACATTATATGCACTATTATCTGGGCCCTTACTCCACTAATTAACTTTGACAGCCATTCAACTGCGAGGCTATAGCGATAAATCTGCATCTCGGCCGTAAAAGTGGCACTCTGCTAATATTTTGACAGCCACACTAGCGTCATAATAGCGAGTCAATGGCACTTCAGTGGCCACTCAAAGTACAGAAATTATTGTCTATGGATTACAACAATTTAAAAAACTGTTTGCACTGACAATGCAGCAATGTCAATTAATGAATATTGATTTAGCAGTTAAAAGTTTTAAGTTTATAACGTAAACGTAGCTAAAAACGTACCTGAAAAAATATATTATGTTTTTAATTGAAACTAAAACTACTAACTGAGCGTGTGAGTGTACATTAGAAATTGACCATTGACAAAAAAAGCTGTCATAATAATAGTAGAGTACCAAATGAAGGCTATTGAACTAATATTGAGGGACGTCAGACCCAGAAGTATTTCGATAGCGTTTCAGTGGCCAAAATTTGTTAGTGGAGTGCGAAAAGTGTCAAATTACGGCCATTGAACTGCCACAATGTCGACACTGAAGTAATATTGTGGCCAATATGAATTAGTGGAGTAAGGGCCCTGTTCAGGGAACAGGTAGGTTTTGTCGAGATGTTTTCACTCACTTTAGTATTCGACGCATTTCGTAAATGTATTTTGTACAAAAATGTACATAGAAATTCATTAAATTCATTTCATTCATTCATTCCATTGGTACATGCTCAATGTTAAATTTTTTAATCTAGTAAATTCGAAAGGAAACGTATACCGTATGTAATTCATAACATAAATAAATACACATGACGTTTTAGAAACAGGAAGAAAATTGTTCAGACCACCTCATATTTTTCCTGCCTCTTCCAAAAAACACAGCGCGTACTACAAAGTATATTATGTGTGCTTGTTTTGTAAACGGGAAACAAATTTGGCCCCATGAATATAGGTTCGCACCCTTATTGAGTTTGTGTCCAATTTATTTGCAATTTGCCCATGTCATATACAAAAATTGCACCTTAGATTTATATGTAACACGCTTTATTTCTTTACTTACTTATACCTACTACTTACCGCTTATACTTACTATTACATACATACATTCACTTCCTTTAATCTCTTCCAAGTAGCCAGAACTATCAAGATATCAAAGCATGTCCTTGTGCACTTTTTAGCATGAATATTAGGGTTGTGATGTCATATAGAACTATGGCAACAAGTTATCAGCCCTTCCCTGATAGATTCCATGTAGCATTGGTCCCTTAGTTGCCACCTACACTGGGAAGAACGGCAGCTAGTTAGAATGTAATAATTTGAAACGCTAATTGGTAAGGGAATAGGTTTTTGATGTTTCGTTTTTGTTACATTGTAAATTCTATCTTTCTCTATTGGGAAATGGTGTAGCTCATTAGTTAAGTCCTTTGCCTTTTAATCAGTATGTTCCATGTTCAATGCCCATCCGACACGTATGAAACTTATAGACAAAAAGACAAACGCGTTAACGACCTTGAGGGGTAGTCAGAGGTTCAGGTGTACATCTCCGCAGTTGCGAAGCTGGTGATTCTATGGCCACCTCGAACCTGCGCGTGGACCAGATAGTCAGTACTCAATGTGACAGGTGGTACGCCATTTACAAACACTAATTATTACCTGTTTGGGGAACAGATAGGTTTCCTCAAGATGTTTTCCCTCATCGTAGTATTCGATTCATTTTGTGAATGTATTTTAATTACGAAAATGTACATAGAAATTCATTAAAATGCATTTCTATTGGTACATGCTTAAGTGGGATTAGAACCCTGTACCCACTGATACAGAGTCAAGTCCCAAACAACTGAGTTACGTCTAATTACTGAGCTACATCGAATCGATAAGTCTTGCAATAAATACACGTAAAGAACATTCATCCCTTTAGAGGGGTACACAGAGTCACCAGATACCCATTTTTGCGATCCTAATAAACCACATAGACCTCCGCATACATACTCGGCATTTAAAGGTACTTTTTCCTAGCAATAGAGCCTAAAAGTCATTTCGGGGTGACATGTCGTGCGCATTTCTGGTTGGAGCGATTTTTAATAAGAGATAGAAAAGCCATTCCATTCCCAACATGCCCCTCGAATAGACAATTCAGGATTCAGGAATTCAGATAGGTGGAAGCACTATACCAGAATGGAATTATTGTTGTGCTCTGCAACGCAATATTTATTTGCAGAGTTCGGAATTGATACTGAAGCTTAAAGAAACAGTATTATTGGCTGTTTTTTCCCAGTAAGTATATTGTAAAAACTGTTAATTGAGTACACAATAAAAGTAGTTATGACTCTTATACATTATGTTCCACAACCGTTATTATCCGTTTCGCATAGTCAAAAACGTGATCACCGTCGTATCTATACATAGTTCTTTGGTCATAAAAACCCCATATTCACCAGATAGCAACAAACCAACGCTATATGTAATGTTTCATATCTCCGTGTATAGTTACTGGCCTATTGTGAAATAATAGGCTGGTTTCCTCATGTCCTGATTCGTTTTATTACCGTAGCATTATAGATATAACTTTTATACAAGTTCGTTTTTAGGTTAGAAAATTTTTAAACAAACTTTCCTAGTTAATAATAAAGTTAATAAAGTTTATTGGGCACAACAAAACTCCTCCGTACGTACGACCTCCCTGGAAATATATCCTGCTACTGAACCTCTTTGAGTGAATCTCCTTAGGGAATCGTTCGTTAGAGACTTCTAAGACCCTCCCCTACGTACACTTGACTGACTGACTCTAATTCCGAGGGTTCATTTCCTGTAAGGGTATGTAGTGTTCATTATCCCTTTTTAAATTGCAACAGTCCGTGAAAAGAAACAAGTGAAAGCTTCCAACTTAATAGACTTTCGTTCTGGCTGGTTCTGAAAGTGTTAGTAGATGCTTTCTTACAAGAAAGTCTTAATAATATACTGAGAAGAACATTTTGCTTTATTCCTCAATTTTTGTCATAACAACAGAGGAATCAAACCTCTAATGCATCGGGATAAGAAGAAGCAAGTAAACAAACCTCTAATGCATCGGGATAATACGGATAATATAAGAGATTAATTATTAGATCCATCCTTATTTCCTAGACCAATATTCAACCTTTTACAGATAGCCGGCTACTTCAATTTTTAATAACCTCAAAATCTGTCTCATTTAAATTGGATTCCCTGGTCTGCTTTGGCGAGACAATACGACACTCGGCATCCGTCTTCAAACAAAGGACTTTGCATATTGACAAAGGTCTAGTTCTCAAGATTTGCATTTCCTTAGCGAATAGATAATCGGATTAGGTGGTGCAACGGACTGGAATGCAATTATCTGGTAAAACCGCGTTTCAAGTTGTGAAATTCTACTGTATTGAGGCTGGGCACAAATGTAATTTAGTGGCATCTGTTGAGTTGATAAGAAACTATGTAAATGTAATAAAACTTTGTGTAAAATAGAGGGTACGTTGACAATTACGACTACACATATTCACGCATTTTCTTCCCCAGTATGATAAGTATCATTTGTGCACTTTGAACATTCTTGTAAAATCTCTCTTGTCTAACTCACACTCATACATTTACAACTCCCTAATTATTATAATTTATCACCGCATTACCTATATTCTTTTAAAAACATGTTTTTCACGGCTCTACTTCTCAATCTTAAACAATACTAACAACTCAGGTACCAAGTAACAGAGTACCTATAATTATTGCTAATAGTGCCTAAAAAGAACAAACGAGTCATACCAATCCTATATTACTGCCATTACAATCCCACTAACACTAAAGGTCATCTCACAAGCCATATATGTAAGTACAGTACTTATATATACATGTATGCGAGAGGTACAGGACATAAGTATGTATGTATATGCATGCAATCTGGCTCCGAAGTTAAAAGCCTCATCCCTTGATTCAATCTTTAGAAGTGTTAATGGCCCCAACAGAATGGGCAAGTAAGAGGATTACAGGCTGTTTACCTTTTATTGCTGTTTTCTGCGGTGGTGTGAGACACTCTTTATGTATTGTGAAGTCTGGGATTTTGAACAATGTAACCAGCTGGTTTCTTTTGGATAGAAGCTAGTTCGGGATTTACGTTTTTGAATTTTTTATAAAGCAACTACGAGTATAGTTGGAAATTTACATAAAAAATCATCTTACCCATTTCCTGCTTACAGAAACCATAACGACATTTATATACATACACATCACACTTGATTCCTTGTAGAGGGATACGCAGAGATCACGGATCCCCATCTGTCCCGATCCTGACAAACGAGACTAGCTTGATTGACACTCATACATTTAATTGCGTACGTACTTAAATGAAAACCATTTTTTTTTAATTTCAATCTTTGGTACATGTCAGATTTGGGATTCGAACCTAGGACCTCTAATAAGAAGTCGGAGATCCTACCCACTTGGCAAAAACCACTTCACTATGCATACATATATACTTTTCATACATACATACACATCACGCCTGAATCCCTGTAGAGGGTAGGCAGAGAGATCATGGATCCCCATTTGTACCGATTCTGACAGACCACTTTCGCTTTATTGACATTCATACATCTTCACATACACACTCGACGGTTGTAGGTACTTCTAACGTCAATGGCGCGTCTATCTGACTGTCATGTTTTATTGGTCCGGCACCTAAGTAACTGCCCTTCCACTTCACCCACATATATTTAATTTGTCTATATGTATATTGGTTAAATTAAGAATATATTTTGAAAATTATACGGCTCTTTCCTACACAAAAAAGTATCTATTTTCAAAATACGCCATTTTTATTTACATGAGCTACATCGTGGGGTATTTGTACACGAAATTGAATTGTGATGTTTGCGAGTAGCAATGCAGTGGCAATTCAGAATATGCAATTTTCGTGGCTGATGCGACATGCCGACGAGTAGGTATGTCGCCTACGCTACTGAGGGGAAAGTAAATATGGTAACCCACAGATTAAGGTGCACCTTACACGATACGGTGGTACAGGTACGTATATAATAATAAAATAGTAGGACTCTATCATACCAATTGAACTAGCCTCTTGAAGGTACATTTAATTTTTGTAACTAGATATATAAATACATATAATATAATCAACAACCAGACTGGAGAGCACAAAAGCGTGATTCCTAAATATGCCTTAACCGGGAATTGAACCAGGACCTCTCGATTAGCGATCACGTGATAAACCGTTCGGGCCGTGTAGGTCCACCGTAAAAATATAACGTAAATTTGTGACGTAGTGATATGTCGCAGAGGCGAAAAAGTAAGGGTAAATGAACTACAGAAATAGAAGTTTCACAAATATTTCAAATAAGTTGTAATCTCCTAGATTGTGCCGCAGAGATTAAGTTTAAGAATGTATACAGTGCATATATAAATAAATGTATGTAATGCCCTTTAGGTAATTAGGGGTTGAATGATCATATTAATGTTATATGTAACTTGCCAAGTTAGTTATGTTGTTAATTACGTCCAAAATATTATTATAGTTATGTGATAATTCTTTGATTCCACCATTTTATCTCTACCTCTAGGAAATAAAACATTTTATTGTTTTCTCCTGATTTTAATTTTTTAAACAAATAAAACATATTTACATTGTTCTGCTTTTATGTAGCACAATATCATAACAAAACTCTTTTACTACTATAAAATTGAAAGTCATTTGGTAACTCATTAAAATTATTCATTATTACTCTCAAATCAAATCGCCTACATATTTCTATGTTTGCTAAGCTTTTATCACCTACTGTCATATAATGTTCTTTCCATTTCCCATACAAACAATTACATTTAGCCATTTCCTTATTAATCAAGGGTATGAAATCACTACACTTACTAGTCTTTCTAGCACACAATAACAGCGCTTTCCACGCTAGATAACGAAAATGATTTATACAATACAGAAACATATGAGTAGCTGGCTTATTCTGTAACAAAACTTTTAAAATAGCACTGCACTGCTTAATAGCAATTCTGTCTTTGTAAATAGGCAAATATTTAGCAGGGTTTTCACAATTTAATATGGCATAAATTGTACAGAATTTATTTGCTGATAAACACAGGGAGGAGAAAATGTGATGCCATACTAATTTTTCATCGTTGTAATGTAAATTAAAAATGTGTCCATTGATTGGTATACCACTTTGAGCTATTCTATGTTCAATAAACTTATATGGATCAGATATGGCTTGTGTAAACGCGATTTTGTAACACATGAGTCCTATATAAGAGTTTTTGGCCCGACTCACTTGTAGGTTTTTTGTATTGTAAGAGTACCCTAGAAAAGTTATTATTTCTTCTTTCTTTATATATTCATGATTGAAGTTCACAATAGTCTTGGCATAGTTAACATTCTTATAGTTAGAAAGGCATTTAATGAATTCATTAGCATCAGTTAACGAGTCAGTGACAAATAAATAGTCGTCAACGTGTCTTGTAAAGAATCTTATTTGCGACTTTGAGTTTTTTAGGAACTCTGTAAAATATATTTTGTCCATATAGCTGTAATATATCTCTGACAGTGCAGGAGAGTATGTATATCCTTGTACCAAACCCTTATTCCATTCAAAAACAGATGATCCTGTTCTTACAAGCAAGGGATTCTTGATTTCCTGAAGAAGTCCCCTAAAGTTTAATTCCAATTTTCTTCTTGTATGAACATTTCTCTCATTTTTAATATAAAGTGCAAATTTTTCCTTCATTACATCTAAAAGTTTACACTTATCTATACATCCAAAAGCATTGCTTAGATCACTTTTAACAAAATATAATTCAGGCTCACCTAATTGTTTCCATAGCGTATAAAATCTTAAATATTCATATTCAAACTTAGAGTTTTCTCTACCACCTATTTTTTTCAATAGAAGCAGCTTTTCCTTTATTTTTGACTTTTCTTGTATAGTCATGTTACTGTTTTTGTACCTCACAATAGGTCTGTATTCATTATTCTTTTTAAGAATTAAGTATAATTTGGGTATATTCTTTTTCTGATGCTTCAAGCGATGAATTAACCATGGAGACAGCTGCCTCTGGGATGATTTACTTACAGAGTGCAGTTTACTTCTTTTTAAAGTACCTGATAATAGTAGTTTGTTGATTTGAGTATCATAGAAACTTTGCCATTCAGTTTTATAAAAGAAATAAAGTTTATTTTCTTCAACACCTAACTTTGTAGTAGTTACATAAAAATTCAATGCAATGAATGGGCACAGAACAAATTGAATGATCCATTCAAGTATTTTATAAAGCACAAAATCTGTGGGGATTGAAGAACAGAAATCCCATGGATGAGTATTGAAATCCCATTTGTTAATAAAACTAGAAAAAATTACATGTTCAGACTTCATACTGTAAACGATTTTCTGTATTATTGTTTTAAAGACTTTTACATTATGATTATTACCAAATAATTCTTTTGGAATAACGTGAAACAAACATTTATAAGCTGCATTTAAAACAATTTCCTTAGACACAGGATCAAGAAATTTTCTTTTCTTCTCTGGCTCATGAACATAATTACGAAAATCTTGACCAGTCTTCTCAAGTAGGTTCTTCTGTATATCCAATAGTATACCAAATATACTAGCAGGCAAACAATCAACTTCAACACCTTGGAAAACAGTTTTCACGAACACTTCTAAATCACTTTTTAAAACTTTCGATTTTACTACATTATCATAAGATCTCACATTTTGCTTGTTTGTAAACAAATGCGCAAAGCAAATTGGTTTATCCATAATACAATACACTTTAATAAAATAAATTCGTAACAATTCTAGGTTTCAAACTTAGTTCAAGTTTCGCGGCGACATGTTACATCATGTCTTACCCTACATCACCTTGACTGACAGTTGTCTTTGTCAAATTGATAACAAACAACAATCTGACATTTATTCCTTATCAACAAAACGGTCCAAGTTTTCCTGTTTATGTTATTCCAATTTGCCCCTGCAAAAATTTTTTTAATTAGATAATAAAGTTAGTTAGTTTATTAAGAGTAAAAAATGGCTGTGAATAAGATAAACGACCTTCTAAGGATATTCAAAAGCAGTGTAACTGCTGTGCTTCCGGCTAACCTAATAAAAAACTGTTTAAAATATAATAACACTACTGAAACTCTATCAATACATCAAGATTCCTTTAACGTAAGTAATAAAAACATATATCTAGTCGGCACTGGAAAAGCAGTGCAATTTATGGCAAAAGAAACCGAAGATTTACTTCAGACCAAAATCAAAGGAGGTATAATTAGCATACCAGTTGGAAGTTATCAAAATCTTAAAAGTCCAGTTCTAAAATATTGTGAGGGTGCGAAAAATAACCTCCCTGATAGTGCAGCTGAACAAACAGCAACAGAAATAAAGGAGCTAGCTGTTAATTTGCAAGAAAATGATCTTCTCTTGGTACTTATATCAGGCGGTGGTTCAGCGCTATTACCTTTACCAAGACATCCTATTACTTTAGAGCAGAAACTGAGTTTGATAAAAATGCTAGCCAATGCTGGGGCTGATATAAAAGAACTGAATACTGTGAGGAAGAAAATTTCAGACATTAAAGGAGGAAAATTAGCTATGTACGCACAACCTGCCAAAGTGATTTCCCTTATACTTTCTGATATTGTTGGTGATCCGTTAGACTTAATAGCAAGTGGACCTACCAAAGAAAATACAGATTTATCAGAATCAGCTAAAAGTATTCTTGAAAAATACAATGTTTATGATAACCAGCCTGATTCAATTAAACAAATACTGAATGAAAAAGATGATAATAAAGCATTTCCAAGTGATAATGTACATAATTACGTCATAGGGTCAAATACAATCAGCTTAAACGCAGCTGAAAGAGAAGCTAAATTACTTGATTACATTCCTATTCAGTTGTCACATAAAATAGAAGGTAATGTGAATGACATTGCTAATAAATATGTAGAATTGACCCAAGTTTTTTGTAGATTACTACAAAATGAAATCACAAAGGATGAAACTACAGAACAAGTTAAATGTTTAAACATACCTGGATTAGAAACATTGGATTTGGAATGTATAGAATCTAATAGTAAAAGTATATGCCTGATACTTGGTGGAGAAATAACTGTGGAAGTGAAAGGTGATGGTTTAGGCGGGAGAAATCAACATTTAGCTTTATTATATTCTGATTTACTAAGTCAAAACTCTAACAAAATTGAAAACTTTGACATTTACATTCTAAGTGCAGGAACCGATGGAATAGATGGACCTACAGACGCAGCTGGTGCGATAGGCTATAAAGACCTAGTCAAGGATGCTTCTAGACAAAACCTAGATGTATCTAAGTACTTAAGTAACAGTGACTCATACAACTTTTACAAGCATTTCAACAATGGAAGTTTACATGTTAAACCTGGCCATACAAACACTAATGTAATGGATGTACATATTATTATAATAAATAGAAAGTGAAAAACTGTATTTGTGTCTTACCATTTATTTTACACATACTATGTTGAAGGTTTTAAAAATAACTTTAGTTTATCATCCTTTTCCTTTGATTTTAATTTTGCAGCTGACAAAACAGCTTCTTTGCACAGACCTGCAAATTTGTCCTTTTTCTTTTTATTATTTTTAATAACTTTAACCTCTTTGGTGTTATCCTTTATCGTATTATCCTTATTTTGTAATGCAAAGACATCATTACTCTTGCTGTAGATATCTATATTTTTATTCTTAGTTGGGTTTGCAGTAGGTATAGTCTGATTTTGAGTCTTCTTTGTTTTAGATGTTTGAGATACTTGATTTTTATTTAAGACAGGACTCTTCTTGAGATTTAGATCATGAACTTTGCCAGGTTTCTTTGCAGGAAACAATGTTGATTTCTTGCAGAAGAAACAATATATTTCCTAAAACAAAAACTGAAAATTATAACTCATTCTTGTTTTCTAATGACATTATGATGCCAGTTTAATATTTAACTGATGTTTGATCCTCTGTACTTAGTATATTGTAAAAGGTTAGGGGACTTAAATTGGTAGAGAGCTATTATTTCCCAAACATAATCCCAAGCAATTACAAATTACCTTATTGTTGGGTAAATTTCTTATCAGCTTAATGAAAGTAGACAATGTAAAATAGCAGAGATATATTTGATTGCATAAAAACTTACCAATTGATTACTGTGCAGGAGATCTTGCTTCTTTTTAATATCCTCTTTATTATGCTGACTTTCATTTAAAGCTCTAATTTTCCGTTTTTGTATCTTACTCAGTTTCAATTGCAAAACCTGTAACAAATTTTGTTGTGAAGTAAATCATGAAGTAAGTATTAAAAAACAATAGTTATCTTATCATCATAGATCTAAGCCAAGGGCACAAACTATTATAAAGTAAATTGTTACATACAAAATAACATATCCCAAGCTATGCTAGAACATCTATAGAGTACTGAGTGCTTTTGCTGCTTTAACCTGACTTGTTATAGGACTTTTCTAAAAAGTTTGTGAATACCAGCTATTGGATGATGGGCTAGCAACTTGCCATTTCAGATAGGAATGATTATAGCTTCTGATCTGGTCTTTCCAATCTAGGGGTCACATCATAAGATTATCAATGACACTAATTATAAAACATGATCTCTGCCTGCCCCTCTACAAGGAAACAGCATAATGTGTATGTATGATATAAAACACTCAAGGATACTCACCTTCAGTGTATAATTACCAGCTACCCATTCATTACAGCAATGTGCACAGCGAATTGAACTAGAAAATTGCCTAGTAGGCAAACCGTAACTTCTTGTGATTTCGTGGCATTTTATTCTGTAACAACATAAAGTAAATATAAATTCCGCACAGCAAAAAATATTCACAATTAACGTGGTTGTTAAAGGTTTAAATGTGCATCCATACATCAGCTCATATTCTACACACATACCGCTTCTAGAAATAAACATTATTACTTACAAATAATAACTGTTCATTATTTTATGTATATTGTTTTTAGTTTTCTCTGGTAAAAGTGTTGATATTTTGAACAAATGTGATATTCGTTCTTCACTCATATTATGTACTAGTTACTTTGCATGAATAATAATTTTCTGGTTTAATATCTGTTTGTTTTAGAAAATTACACAAACTATACGTATTTTAGAAGAACATTCAACTTCAACAAAACTTGTAAACAAGACAAGGTGTAAGGTTATATTTTAAAGTAGCTATTATACTACTTGGTTAAAAATATGTATATTTTATTCCGAGAAAGACATCAAAACAATCCTAAGATTATAGTGCTGTTTTGTGAGTTCAATATTTTTTATTCCAAATAGGTTTTTATTCAAAATTCGCACCACAGTAATTTACAAATTTGAATAAGCTAAAAGAAATTCAGTGAAACTTTTTGCAACGCTATTCACATTTTATTAGATTGTATTGTTTTATTGCACTTTACCTTTCTTTTTATTTCCTTTTTTTATAACAACGTATGTTGATTAAATATAAGAGTTTTAAAAAATATTGTAAGACTTTCACTTGGAGGTGAATATAGTTTTGTTCCTTTCGCCGTTGAAACTCTCGGCTCTTGGGGGGGCGCGGCCCACGGGGTCATAAGAGATCTTATCCATCGGCTGCAAGAGTCCAATGAGGATCGAAGGGCTGGTAGCTTCCTTCGCCAGAGAATTAGTCTAGGTATTCAGAGGGGGACCGCTGCCAGCATATTGGGCACTCTGCGCTCCAACGACAGTGACAAATTTTTAGATATATTTAATTTATAGGTAAATCATTTTAATTAGTTTTTAGTTTGTAAATACTTTGTTAATTTATTGTCAAGATTTCATTGTTAAAATGTTCATTAATAAACAATATTTTTATTGTAAGACTTTGTTTTGCTAATAGTGTGTTATAACTTAAGGAAAAATTGTTGATCAATGTGTCAATATTTGGCGCCAAAAACCATCTGTCAATAAACAAAGTTGCTTCGTTTCTTGTGGCTTTGTTCTTAATTTTATTTTCGTAAAAAGGTGTTGTATTTTTGTTAAATTTCGTTATCCGTTCTGTTGTCCAAGTTATTTGTTGGTGTTATTTTACTGTGAGCAACCATGGATATAGCAGATATAAATGCTACTCAAAATCAAGTGAAAGACGAAGTCGGCATCCGTTGTCAGAAGCTCTTTCAGGATTTCCTTGAAGAGTAAGTATTACTTTGTTAGTATTTATGAAATGCAAACCTAGACCCTTAATCCATAATCTTCATGTAATAATACCTATTGTATGACCAAAAATGAGTTATATGTTAAAAAGATAACCTACACAGTTCAAGAGGTTATGGAATACTTTTTCTTTTATACATACATCATATAGACATATTATAGTTATACTAATCACATTGCCCCCTTAACTACTCTAACCACCAAGTTCTTGATGAAAGAATAATAATTTTTTCACATATAATAGTCCTACGATATTTCAATGATCATTTTACTACCATCTTCATTTGTCCCAGTAGATGCTGATCTGATAAATGTATTCTATATATACTTGCTATGCAATGCTTGCTACTGCATAGTTGAATAGCTAATAACCATTTGCGGCATATACAAAAATTTCACAAGATGTCCAACTTATATAGATTTAGACATTATATGAATGGAGGACATATATCCAAAACCCTTAACTCTTACAATATAACTATTGTAGTTTTGGGTCAAATAAATAATTTGTACCAAAAAACATAATAATTTTGTTGGAAATATTAAAAATGAGTGTTATATTTCTTTTAGGTATAAAGAAGACAATGAAATCAAGTACGAAAAACCGGCCCGAGAACTTCTTAAACCTGAATTGAGTACTCTAGAAGTAAGCTTTGATGATGTGGAGAAATATAACCAAAACTTATCCACAACTATAATTGAAGAATACTACCGAATTTATCCGTTCCTCAATCATGCAATCCTAAGTTACGTACTAAGCTTCGCTGATCAGGCCATGAAAAAAGACTTGCAAGACAAGGAATGTTACGTATCATTCGTAGACGTACCAACTAGGCATAAAGTTAGGGAGTTGACTACGGCCAAGATTGGTACTTTGATAAGAATCTCAGGACAAATCGTCAGAACGCATCCTGTCCACCCTGAGTTGGTTTACGGTACATTCGTCTGCCTGGATTGCCAGACTGTAATTAAGAATGTGGAACAACAGTTTAAGGTAGGCATATAAACATATACATTCACATCCATTAATCCTTTTCAGGGTGTAAAGAACTTTGGAGATATAATATCTCTAGGTCACTTTTTAGCATTTATATGATATCATAATTGAAAATTGGTGGTGGTTGCAAGCCCATCGCCCAAAAGATTTTATTTACCCCTAGTCCCTTAGTCGCCTCCTACGACATGCTCGGCAGAAAGGCAGCTAGTTAGCATTCCTTTTAAGTCTTAAGGACAAAATGTGTGCATTTAAACATAGATACAATATAAATTTCTCTTTTTGCTGTATAGATAGGTAGAATCTCAATTTTTCATTATCATGGCAAAATACATTTAATTCATTGACATACAGAGACAGTTCTAGTAAGTTCATTCCAGGAAGTTTTCTTAGATAAAATAAAGTTTATTTTATTAAATAAAGATAAAATAGTGAGTTTCTCGTTCTATGTGACTTTTACAATAATTACCTAGAATCTAAATCACACATAAATAGAATCAAATCTATAATGAATTGCATACTATGTATACTAATGTAACTACAAAATACAAAATAAACTAGAGTACCTTAGATTAGGTTCATTAATTTGTAGACTACATATATCATTATGCATCTTATTTTTCAGTACACAATCCCAACAATTTGCCGTAACCCAGTATGCGCCAATCGTCGCCGTTTCATGCTGGATGCAGACCGATCTATCTTCGTGGACTTCCAAAAAGTGAGGATACAAGAAACTCAAGCGGAATTACCTCGAGGATGCATCCCAAGGTCCTTGGAGGTCATATTGAGGGCGGAGGCTGTGGAATCTGTACAGGTATGTTAATTTATGAGCCAAGTTAAACTTATATGCACTTCTTGACTTCCCAATGGGATAGACAAAGATGAAGACTTGAATTATCTTGACAAATCTTTTATTTACATACATATACTTTTCTAGAATGGTATATGCACACTCCCTTTTTTAATTTCAGTCATTGTTACATGCAATGATTTGAACCTTGTTATCCACTTGGCTACAGCCGCTTCTATCTCTTATTTAGTTTAAGTAAAAGATAAAATATGAAGTTAGTCCCTTTCAGATTGGAGACATTTTATATCTATATAATCATGGTATTCATAAAGAACACTGGAAAATTAACCTGTTTAATGTTAACATTTTGAGTAATATATGTAAAATATTTAATACCCTCAGCGCAAGTGTATCATTTTCACACACGATTGTGGAGGATATCCTTTTACAGGAAAAACTTATTAGACTAAGGGTTAACTATATATAATTTCTTAAATCCTTCCAGGCCGGTGACCGCTATGACTTCACAGGCACCCTCATTGTAGTGCCAGATGTAGGTTCCCTGGCATTTCCAGGAGCTAAAGCTGAACTCACCACCCGCACTCGCCAAGGGAATGAGACGCAGACCGAAGGTTTAAAAGGCTTGAAAGCTCTTGGTGTTAGAGAGTTGCATTACAAGTAAGTATCAAGCTCCTGTATTTGAACCCTGTACTCACCGAGACAGAGTTAAGCCCCAAACAACTGACACCAAATTAATACGACTGAAGAAATGTATGCCAATAGTGAAAGGCGTAGGACTTAGGTGTATGTATGGTTAATATTTGTTTCATTAATTTTTGCCTGTTAGCTAATAGTATATAATAATAATATAGGACATTATTGCACAAATTGAAAACTCCATTGGTACATTTATCACATTTATTTAACTATAGTAGTTTTAAGATTACAATCAATCCTATAGCAGTCCACTATTGGACATAAGCCTCTTCAAGGGTACACCACGAAACACAATAATGAATGGCCCTCAGCCAGCCATTACCTTCAGATCATCAGTCCATCTGGCTACGGGGCTACGTTTGCCGAGGCAAGGCCTTTATTCGAAAACTATGCTTTAGTGGTCTTTAGTTCTATGATAAACGTAGCCAGCCTACTGCCACTTAAGATGACAATATCGTTAAACCAAGTTTTATGACTGTACTATGTGGAATAGCAATTTATCGATCGACAGAGTTGGCGTTTGCTAAGGGAGGCCTACACCCAAAAAAGGGGTTGAAACAGGCTAGAGAGAGAGAGAGACTATGTGGAAATCGTCAATAAACTAAGTTATGACTGTACTATCTCTATTTATATAAAAAAAAAACTGAAGTATGAAGTAATTAATCTTACTACTACTACAAGGGCAAAGATAGTGAATTTTGTTATAATTATTTATTCTAGGACAGCTTTCTTAGCGTGCAGCGTGCAAGCTATGTCTCGTAGATTCGGTACGTCTGAACTCGCTACGGACGATCTTACATCGGAAGACATGCGCAAGCAGATGACTGACAAGGAATGGGATAAGGTAAGTCATTAAGGCAGAGTTTATAGACCCCTATTTATTATAATACTTGAAATATTTGTAAAATGCTAATTAAAATAAATGAACTTTGTACTTGAACTCTCCCAAATGAATGTATCCAAATGTCCAGTCAACCTGCATAATGTACGTACGTACGCGTTCACGACCATTAACCCTTACGGGGTAGTCCGAGGTTCAGGTGTCCATCTCCGCAATTGCGAAGGTAGTAATTCTATGGCCACCTCGAACCCACGTGTTAACCAGATAGTACTCAATGTGATAGGTGGTAAGCCATGTTTCAATTTATAAGCACTAACTATTACCTGTTCGGGGAACAGGTAGGTTTCCTCACGATGTTTTCCCTTACCGTAATTATTCGAAGCATTTCGTAAATATATTTTATGTCTTTTATAAAGAAACAGAATTCATAAAGTCTTTATCGAATCCTAGAGAATTTATCATATTTAGTTGGTATTTTAATATTCAATATTATAAAGTTGATAATATGAAATCAGAAAAATCTGAAGATATAACGTTAATATTTAAAGTGGCATATGGTAACAAACCATCACTTATTTTTTAATATTATGATATAAAATATAACATTCTTACTAAAAATATAATTTTCTGACGTCGCAATTTTTAATTTATCTAGATTTATTGTTTTTGTACTTATTATTATCTGATCCAATATTGTCAAATTCGAAAAAATCTGTAATGGCAATATGTTTCTAGTGAAATAAATAATAATAAATAAATCTCTTACAGGTATACGAAATGTCGCGAGACAGAAACCTGTACAACAACCTGATAACCAGCTTGTTTCCCAGTATCCATGGCAACAACGAGGTGAAGAGAGGCATCCTGCTCATGCTGTTCGGCGGGGTCGCCAAAACCACTGTGGAGGGTAAGTAGAACTGTAACATTCAGTAATGACAATATCATCTAAATTTTGCCAAACTAGGATTGTATATCGCTGAGAGTGTATAAGGAGGTTTATGAGTGTCAATGAAGCAAGTGATTTGTCAGGATCGGGACAGATGAGGATTCGTGATCTCTGCCAACCCATCTACAGGGAGACGGGTGTCAAAGTCAAATGTTTTTATTCAACATAAGTACATTCATTGAAAGTCAAAACATTTGCATAACACTGGTTGTCTCTTATCATTGAAATTCTACCGTTGGTTCGTAAGCCCTGGCTCGGAGAAAAACCAACAAGAAACTCTGGCTTTCAGGAATTTTTGCCCTAAAAGTGGTTTGTGTATGTACGTACTAAGCTAGTGTTAGACTTGTCTGAATCGTTATAAAACTTGGAAAGTGATTCTAAAATATCAAGAAAGCAAGCAAGATATTATTAAGATCATTCCAGATGGCGATTAATTGTTTTTGCATATTCCGTTAGCCACATAGAGACGTGAATATATGAATGGAATATGTTTGTTAATATAGTGTCTCGTTATAGGTTTACTGGGACGTAAAGATAATGCCTTCTAGCTGCCGTTCTTCCCGGCATGTTGTAGTCGACTAAGGGACTAGGGGTATATGGAATCGATTGGGTAATGGGCTAGCATCCTGTCTCGAATGTTCCCAATAACATCGCAACCGCATTGAATATTCATGCTATAAATTGACTCAGGATATATTATCATGTCTCGTAGGTTTTGCCTACCTCGAAAAGGATTACTCCGAAAGAACGTGTATGTATTAATGTGTAATTTTCTTCATAGCCTTATGTGCTAACCTTTTCTTTGTCATGCTCATATACCCTTATTTTCCAGGCACAACCCTCCGTGGCGACTTAAACGTGTGCATAGTAGGCGATCCAAGTACGGCCAAATCTCAATTATTGAAGCAAGTAGCAGACATGACACCTCGTGCCATCTATACTAGCGGCAAGGCGTCTTCTGCTGCCGGGTTGACGGCTGCCGTTGTCAAGGTATGGTTTTATGAAGTTACAAGTATAAAACCCGGCACCGCTCGGCCAGTACTGGACTTTGGCATACAAAATGTCATTAGAAAAGATAGAAATGATAATAATAATAAAGCATTTATTTACAGCCACAAAAACATACACAATACAAATATTTTACAAATCAAACTTACAAACTAGGGGGTATAGCTTGTGCATGTTAATGTCGCAGCAAAAAGGTTCTAACTCAGCTGGGTATGTTACGTTATGTTATAACGCCATTAGAATTTAATAGATTCATTTATAATACGAATTCTGAGGGTTTATTAATGTTAGCGTCTCGAAATCAATCATATCATTTGTTATTCTAATAAGTTTTCGATTAATTCTACTGTACTCCTACATGAAATTCTTAATACTAGTTATGGTCAAGTACGTAATTGCTCGCGGGGTGGGCTAAACTCACAACTCAATGTTAACACTAGCTTTGCTTGCGACTTCGTTTGAGTGGGATAGTGATTGTAAGCATCTAGAATAATCACTTATTATTGTTCCTCAGTGCTTACGAAATAACTTACAAATTTTCAATACAAATAAAAAGATATTTTTAATTTAAGCTTTCATCTTATAGCTGATGTAAGTTGTAATCATCGCGATATTAAAATTATACAAAATACTAGCGACCCGCTCCGTCTTCGCACGGGTATAAAATATATAGCCTACTCCACTATTTAATGGATGTTATTATACATATAAACATTCCTCTTGAATCACTCTATCTATTAAAAGAAACCGCATCAAAATCCGTTGCGTAGTTTCAAAGATTTAAGCATACAAAGGGACATAGGGACAGAAAGCGACTTTGTTTTATACTATGTAGTGATAATAATAATAAGCTTTATTCATAAGACACATTAACATACACAGACAGGAAATTAAAAAAAGATAAAAGAAGTTTATAAAATATAAATTATTTAGGACATTATAAATACTATATTTCAGGACGAAGAATCGTTCGACTTCGTGATCGAGGCGGGCGCTCTGATGCTGGCCGACAACGGCGTGTGCTGCATCGACGAGTTCGACAAGATGGACCCCGCGGACCAGGTGGCCATCCACGAGGCCATGGAGCAACAGACCATCTCCATTGCCAAGGTAAGAGGGGCTGAATGTGGACGATGGACCTAATATAATATGTATCTTTTATCTTTTGTCTATGTTTCCTGTTTGTATAATAACGTTGTCAATTAGACAGTGATGAGAAAAAATATACTAACTACGTGACACCACCAATTCTGGAGTTTTCCTTATCACCAGCGCCCACATTTGGATTTTGGCCCTGTCATGTGTTGGAGTGAAAGTCACGCACCAAATATAAAGAGGACCCGGCGTAAGGAGCGGTCCAGTTACGCGGTGCGGAGTCCAAATGGCGTGTTTTAATTGGTGCGGAGTCTAAAAATGTGTAGTAGAAAGAAGATACCTGATTTGATTGGCCGATGCCGTGTTTTGATTGGTTGTGATATCTCCCCTCTATCTCACGTACCGCGTTTCACCCCGCGTAGTGCCACGCTAGTTTCCATACAAATATTGCGTAAGGCCCACTCTTATTATTTACTCCATGGGTGAGAGTTTTGATAATCGTGATTTAAACTGATTTATGTATAGTAGGTTACGTAGGGGCAATGAGATGACAGTCAGATGGACGCCATATTGAAAAAGGATGACGTTAGTAGTACTTATAACTGCCGAATGTGTATGAGTGTCAATGAAGCGAAAGTGGTTGGTTGGTCAGGATCCGTGACCATTTCCTATCCCTCTACAGGATATCGGGTGTGATGTGTATGTATGTATGCAATTTCATATCTACAGTATTTATTCCCGTACTGTAATGGAACTAAAAAGAATGCCAATTAGCTATCTTTCTTCCCAGCATGTCGTAGGTGACTAAGGGTAAATGTATCTATCGGGCGATAGGCTAGCAACCTGTCTCAAATGTGCCATTATGACATGACAACCCCAATGTTCATGTCAAAGTGACCCAGGAGATATCATATCTCCGAGGTTCTGCCCACCCCAAAAGTGATTAAAGAACGTGAATGTATATGTATTCATACACACTCGGCGGTTATAGAGACTACTAACATCACCCATTTTCAATATGTAGACTATCTGACAGTCTTATTGGGCTGGTTCTACGTAACCTACCTTCCACCTCACCCACATACATTCATTCATCCACATAACACGTCCAAACCATCAAATACACCCTTTTCAATCATAGTCACTATATATTCTTTCTTTTTGTATATGTGTATCTATTATAGTTTCAAGAGATTCGCGTTTTATACTCACGATTAATAACTGACGGGACTTATCGCGTATGTTTTAATATAATAAAGTTACCTTTAATATTTCTTCCAGGCCGGTGTCAGAGCAACCCTGAACGCTAGAACCTCAATCTTAGCCGCCGCCAATCCAGTCGGTGGCCGATACGACAGGGGAAAATCCCTCCAGCAAAACGTCGCCTTAAGTGCACCTATTATGTCGAGATTCGACTTGTTCTTCATACTAATAGACGAGAGTAGTGAAATGGTTGACTACGCTATCGCAAGGAAGATAGTGGACTTGCATTGTAATAAGGAGGAAACGTATGATTGTGTTTATTCTAGGGAGGATTTGTTGAGGTATATTGCGTTCGCGAGGTCCTTCAAGCCAATTATTACTGAGGTGAGTGTTGTGTTAGTAATTTAGAGGTATAGATGTGTTTAGAAACTATATGCATAAATTGTTACTTCGTCAAATTTAGTACCAACATTACTAGTAAAATTTTGTGCATTCCAATTTTTTTGCCGTTGAAATCGTGAAGAAACTTATATTATAAGTATATATAAGCTATTATAAGTATATATTCTTAAAGTCACTACATTATTACCCATAACACAGGTCTTAAAATGACCTTATCAAGTGTCTACTTCTTTTCGGTGTATTTGCCCTATATTATAGCATTAACATTTTTTTAAATAAATTATGATAATAAAGAATAAATAATAATAGAACAGAAGAATAGAAGAGCATGTATGAGAAGGTTAATGGGTGACAAAAGCATGGGAGATTTGTAAGGATCGTTACGTATACCTTAGGGACTTAGAGACGTGATTATGTATATGTAACATTTTACCTATACATTCCAGGAAGCAGGCAAGCTCCTAGTAGAGTACTACACGGCGTTGCGTCAGCGGGACGGGACGTCGGCGGGGGCGGCGTGGCGCGTCACAGTGCGGCAGTTAGAAAGCATGCTGCGGCTCTCCGAAGCGCTGGCCAAGATGCACTGCAGTGCGCATGTGCAGGCCGCGCATGTTAAGGAGGCTTATAGGTACGATTGGATAAAAGAGATATGACATAGATCTTACATGCAAACGTCTTCCTACAAAGGGGTAGGTAACCACGGATCACAATTTTGTTACAATCCTAGGAAACCATATTACATGTAATGATATTCATACATACACACACTGCAGTCATAGGTTCTTATATACCTCCCATGATTGGAGCAGTCCTATATGTCTTCACTGCATAGTATAAAACAAAGTCGCTTTCTCTGTCCCTATGTCCCTTTGTATGCTATCTTTGAAACTAGGCAACGGATTTTGATGCGGTTTTTTTAATAGATAGAGTGATTCAAGAGGAAGGTTTATGTGTATAATAACATCCATTAAATGGTGGAGTAGGCTATATATTTTATTTCCGTGCGAAGCCGGAGCGACCCGCTAGTATGTTCTTAAAATCATATTGGGTCGGAGTCGGAGTTAAATGAGATGTACCATATTTGGATCCTGGTTGTGATTACATTGATATGTAATATTAGTAGAAGGTGACTCGCGTACTGACTAAAAAAAAATACTTCCATTAGCCTTTCAAAAGCTATATCTCACTTTTTTATGTCCCAGACTCACAAGATATATGATACATACACATTACAGACGTTTTTCTACAGAGTATAGATCACATATCCCCATTTTTACTATCGCTTCATTGCTATTCATACATACATACATACGCTTCACGACTTGTGTATACACACTCCCTTTTTTATTATGGCGGGGTACTCAGAGGCTTGAATGCCCATCTCCGAAATTTCGAAGGCATGTTAGGTATGGGTCATTCGAAGCCCGCGTATCACTAGATACACAGCACCCAACATGATAGGTAGTGAACCGTATCGCCGTATATAGGCACTGACTATTTATTACCTATCCTGAGGGATAGGCAAGTTTCCTCACGGTATTTTCCCTCACCGTTAGCGACTGTAAATTATGTACGTAAATGAAAAACACATATTTAAATTTCATTCATTGGTACATGCCAGAGTCGGGATTCGAACCTAGGACTTTTCTCATACGAAGTCCGAGGTCTTACCCACTGGGCTACAGCCGCTTATCTAAAACAACAAATAAACCTAATTATCTATTATATATATTATTATATATTCCAGGCTGCTGAACAAGTCCATAATCCGTGTGGAGCAGCCAGATATCCACTTGGACGAGGAGGAGCATCACTACGAGCCCTCCATGGACGTCGATGGAGAGGAGCTGCCCAACGGACATAGTGGGACCAGTGAGTGGAGCCTATTTACTAAGTTTTACTCATCATACATACATATATTACGCCCGATACCCTGTAGCTGCGTATGGATGCCCATCTGTCCCGATCCCAACAAATCAATTATGCTTCACTGTCACTCTAACACCTGACACATAGTCGGCGGTTATAGGTACTTCTAATGACAGTATTTTTCAATATGGCGTCTATTTGACTGTCCTATATAAAATAATTTAATGCTTCTGAATTCAATTGATGCAATATGATGGCAATATAAGTGAAACTTTTCTACTGAATTATAATAAATAGTACCTCATAAACATACATACATACACACCACGCCAGAATCCTGTAGAGGGGTTGGCAGAGATCGTAAACACCATGAATTTTTACCATAAATATAAGAAATGAAATAGTTTTAATAATTATGTAACATTCATGTCATTTTCCTAACTCAATTCAATCCACAGCTACCCCTTATTACACTACAAAATAATAATAAAATTATAATCCTCTATACTAATTTTTCCTTACAGATGGTCACACGAACGGCGACGTATCATCTCAACCTAAGAAAAAGCTGACCCTGTCATTCGAAGAATACAAAGCACTCAGCGACATGTTGGTTGTATTCATGAGGAAGGAAGAACGGGAGGCTGAGGAACGCGGTAAGAGATTTTTTATGTGAAAATATTATCATAAAAGGTTATGTGTCTGACAAGATGAATTTATTATATACAATACAACAAGGAATTAAAACTATAAACCTAAGGTAGAAATAAAAATTAAATTACATAGAAAATATCTTTATAATCATCGCTGTCAGAGGGTGGTAGGGTTCCCAAAACACTGATAGCATTCCCCCTCTGAATAGCTATGCTAATTCTCTGAGAGAAAAATGCTCCAACCCTGGGATTTGTTATGTAATATTAGATATAGATAGGTTTCCAAATAATCATGCGGATATGGTTGTATAATCTCTCATCTAGACACTTTCATTACTATACATGCATATATTCACGCTTTTCTACTGCTTTCCAGTCTGCTTGTTGATTATATATATACTATATTTGTATTTATCTGTGTATAATATGTATACATTTCTTAAATATACGTTGACTAGTACCCTTAACTTAATGTCCAAATATTATTATTATTATTATATATTTACGCCTCTACGTCCCCAACGCGATAGGCAGACTATCGATCGCCACCTGGAACAATCCTGTCAAGTGTCTCTTGCTTCACTGATACCCATTAAACTTCTCATATATAGTCTTTTGTTGTTCAACCTACGTACAACTTTATTTACATCAAGCAGTGTAAATCAAATCTAAACTCCTGTAGGGCTTTTATTGATATCATGCCTTGTATATCACATCTTAACTCATTCGGAGCCAACGACACGCCTCGCGTGTCCATGAAAATTCTACTCGTCACGCCGCGGACACGCCTCGCGTGTCCATAAGTTTTCGATTATATCTCGAAAAGTACATGAAAAAATTTAATAAGAATTTGTGTACATGGTATTTACCACACGAATAACCATATATTCACGTGGTTTCTACTTTGAAAGAAGTTATGTTTATACTAAAAACGAACCCCTTGTGGGATGCCAAGAACACGCGACGCGTGTCCACTTTGAGTATGCGACCAGAGGTTCTTAAAGTTTGTGTAACTTTCCATCAAACTCACTACGTTAGCTTGTTTATTATAATATTAGTACTTACAAAATAATATGTTTCTGAGTGATTTTAGTCGATAGATGAGTAAATAATTTATATAGCATACAAACAACAAAAAATATTATAAATTTAATAATATATAAGTAAGTTTGAGAATCACATCATATTTAATTTACCTATTTACTTAAATATCCATATTCCGCCATAATTCCTGGTTTAAAATCACTATACTGTTGCCACAACCTTATCTCTTTCGTTGCACAAACAGAACAAAGGAAATAAACTACCACAATGTATTATTAACGTATTTAGAAACATTAAACTTCTCGCAGAGCCAGTGGACACGCGTGGCGTGTCCATTTTTTCTTAGTCGCAGAGCCGCGGACACGCCTCGCGTGTTCATGACCGTTTGTATGGCGGCTCCGCTAGTAAGACGCTGAAAAATGGCGCGGCGTCGAATGAGTTAACCCTAATATCATGTATTGTATATTACATCTATACATTTTCTAGGCGAAGAAAGCAGTGGTACAAGAAAGAGCTCAGTGGTCAGTTGGTACTTGGAGAAGCTGGTAGCCCAAGGCACGGTGGAGAATGAAGATGAACTCATTGAACGGAAGACGCTGGTGGAAAAGCTCATTGATCGGCTTATTTATCATGTGAGTGGATTATTTACTACATAAACATACGCTTCGCAATTTGTGTATACACACTCCCTTTTTTATTATGGCGGGGTAGTCAAAAGCTTTAGTGCCCATCTCCGCGACCTAGGTTCGAATCCCGACTCTGGCATGTACCAATGAATGAAATTTAAATGTTTTTTCATTTACGTACATAATTTACAGTCGCTAACGATGCGGCAAAACATCGTGAGGAAATCTGCCTATCCCTCAGGATAGGTAATAGTCAGTGCCTATATACGGCGATACGGTTTACTACCTATCACGTTGGGTGCTGTCTATCTAGTGATACGCGGGCTTCGAATCACCCATACCTAACATGCCTTCGAAATTTCGGAAATGGGCATTCAAGCTTTTGACTACCCCGCCATAATAAAAAAGGGAGTGTGTATACACAAGTCGTGAAATGTATGTTATGTTTTTATGTTCATAGATTATTTACTAGTTTTGATAAATAAACCGACTACTAAACGACGTGCAGAAACCTACGAATTCCTCTGAAAAAGTTAGTGCTTGGAAATGATGACACAATTTACCTCGATCTATCGCATTAGATACTAATTGGTTATATGGGTCCCGAATGATGATAGAATAATATCTCCGCAATTACGGAATTGATACATTTACGAAATGCGTCGTATAACACGGTGAGGGAAAAACATCGTGAGGAAACCTACCTGTTCCCAGAACAGGTAATAGTTAGTGCTTGTAAATGGCGACATGGTTGAACACTTGTCACATTGAGTACTAACTATCTGGTTAACACGTGGGTTCGAGGTGGCCATAGAATTTCTACCTTCGCAATTGCGGAGATGGACACCTGAACCTCTGACTACCCCGCAAGGGTTAATGGTCGTGAACGCGTACGTTTATTTTGTACGGAATTAATATCCGAACCTCTTAATACCCTCAAGGTTAATAAAAATTGAAGTGTTTTTCGTATTATTGTCACAGCAAACTTACTTATAAATTCTTTTTACAGGACCAAGTAATAATACCACTTTCGACCACCGGTCTGAAGAGTTCTGCCAAATCTGCCGACCAAGAAGTGGAAGATGACCCCTTGTTAGTCGTACACCCTAACTATGTGGTGGACTCGTGATTTGCTACTCTATTAACATAGGTGTAAGGTTCAATACTTGCTGGCAGGTATGTAGGTTATTCCTATGAAAAGTTTTGGTACTGTAAAGCTAGTAAATTGAGTAAAAAATCAAAAATCGAAATGGTAAATGTAAGAATGTTTTGTTTGTAATAGGCTGGTTATTTGTTTGTGAAAAGAGTTGACAAGTTTCTTCATTTATAATGTCGATCGTATAATCCTGGTAGTAAAGTGTTTTGTAAGTTTTGAGTTCACTATTTGGTGTGTTAAAAGGTTAACAATGCTCGTTAGTTCCAAATGTTCTAAGATGACAGGGGATAGAGTGTTAATTTGTTTTATTCCTGTTAAGTGTAAAAAAAGAAGTATGTTCTGTTAATTTATGCACTCAAGCATAAAATAATCTACTTTCGATCCTCGTAAAAAGCTAATGTACCACTATGTTACAAATCCTATCTGAAACAATTCAATGGATTGATAAATAATAATAATTGGTTAGCCATAATCAATAGGAATAACTTTGATTTACTAAATTGGTACCTGACAGTTTTTTTTAGGTTATAAGTTGTAGAAATTTAGTACCATGGATTTTGACACCCATGTAAGTTTTACCACCATCGTAATGATTAAATTTAATCTAAACTACATTGCTGGGTATTATGTCGCAAAAATTATGTGTTAAGTACTGTTTTTTCAAATATCAATATTGTTAACGAAAATTGTAATACTGGTATAGTTTTTTTCTTATTGTAAAGACTTATAGAAATTCTTCCTAGTGCCTTTAAATTGTTGTATATGACCCACCACATCATTTCCTCTTTTAAAATCAGTATTTCACATTGCAATATCATGTAAACATTGAACAATACTTGAATACATTATTTTGTATGTGTAATGTACCTTTTTAAACTAAGAATAAACTTTTTTTACAAATTTCGCCTTATTTTTTGAGTTTGACTTAAACCAGGAATCCTAACGTATACATCACATCCTAAAGTATAAATCCAGGAAAGACGAGACTAAATCTTAGAGTTCTAATAACTCTGCGATTAGCTTGTTAATACATTACGGTTGAAGCGAATTATTTCATACATATACATTCACGTTCATTTAACACGGTCCATTAGGGAAAAGACAATAAATCCTATGTCACATTTTAGGATAACTTGTGTAGTAAGATGGAACAATGGTGACAGGTTGCTAACCCATCTCCCAATAGATTCCATGCAACTTTTGTCTCTTACCTCTTAAATCATGACGAAACGGACAGTAGCTAAGACTTAAGTCTCAGCATGTTAAAAACGAAAGGGAAATAGTATGATTAATATTTTTATTACTGTAATCTATGCACTATAAATTTTGTCTGAATTGACAAACAAGAAAACAACATTTCTTTAACGCATTTATTTCTTATAAAATACTGTTCTTAAAACTAGTTAATTTTCTTAACTTCTTGTTTTTAACCAGGCTTAAATTTTACAAAACAAGTTCAGGAATACTGTAATGTTATCTACTTATAACAGAAGCAAGAACAAAAACAATTCTCACTCAAAAACCTTATATATTATAATATTCTCGTCTTTTCACTTTTGAGGTAGAGATCCCGCCACATAAGGTGGCAGTTGGAGGCGTCGCCACAGTCGCGTAATTCAGTGTTACCAGTAAACACGCCAAAACTAGCACTCACTGTGCCATACGGCTCGATACATTATAGGTTTCATTTGTAACGGTCTTTGGTTGCAGAGCTATAAACTCAAATAAAACAAATTAATATATCAAAGTCAAAATATGTTTATTAAACTATTTCAAACATGATTAATAATTAACGGGACTTATCCTTCTTATTATATATTGCATATATTATGTGTTCCTTCACTCTGTCCGCAATAGACCGTTTAGTGTGTTCGACGTAGGATTTCCCACAGCTGCAATCAATCTTATACACACCCTTATATCTTATATCATGAGTATAAATCGCGAATCTCTTAAAACTATTATTTCAAACATGGCACTGAGCATTGTCTTTACATATTTTTTACCGAGGTTAGATCAGCGGAGACCCTAGCTTGGAGAAGAACTAACAAGAAACTCCGGAAATCAATTTATTATAATCACCCTTAACAAACATAAAAATTACAAAGAGTGGGCAAAAAACACAACGCTGGTAATACTAAATTTACCTTTCATACAAAATAACACGCAATGGCGGTAACGTCAAATTTAGTTCCAAGTTTGGCTACTGCCACCTTATGTGGCGGGATCTCTAGACAAAACTCGAAACACATCTCCATGGTCACTTTAAACACTTCTACTTTTAACTGCTAAATCCAATTTACAACACCTCAGCATCTCTCAAACACCTTATACAAATCATTTAGACTCGCAATCTGCAATATGGCGCCATTAGTAACAAAACTACTTGGTGGAAGGAAGTTCTTCCTCACCGCAGGGAATAGAACATGTTCTTGCTTCCATTCTTCCGCTTTCTGCGCCTCTAAGGAGGAGTCAGGGTTGGGTTGAGAGTAGAAGATGGCGGTCTGTCTGCTTAGAGTGTTGAAGCAATCTTTTTCATTGGTCCAGTTCACTTCTGTTACTAGCTTTACTAGGTATGTTGGTAAGGCGCCCATAAAGGGAGTGTGACCGTCTGGAATAGAAAGGATTGGTGCCATTGTGTAAGTTTTTTTTAAGTAGGACACCTTACATAATATGATACAGATTATTTTATAATGTGAATGTCAGATATATCATATTTAAGCAATAAAAATCAATGTATGTGTATAAAAAAGATAATATCTTTGGTGACAATAAATGATTTTATTATGTATTTATATTTGTAAGAATTAATAGTCTTATAAAGTATGTGAACAATTGCATGCTAACTGCAAATTAAAAAACATGATAACAAATCACATTGATTACATAATATAAGGGTGATTTCATACTTGCTTGCATACTTATTGAAACGGTGGCTTAAGGAACGATGATTGCAGCGTGCTAGCTGGGATGTATATATTACCTGCCTTTCTTCCAGGCATTTTGTAGGAGGCGACTAAGGGTTCAGGGTCAATTGAATCACTAAGTATTTCTATCTGGTTAATACAGGGGTTAGGTAATATAACCGACATAATTATGATCTCTGCAACTGCGGACATATACACCATCCTAACCTCTGTCTATCTCGCAAGGATAAAGGGCCTAAACGCTTTTGTTTAAAAGTAAAGTGAATTATAATTACAACCATATCCAATTAACAAAGAGCTACAACTCACCTAGTAACAAAGGCAGGGCGCACAGTTCGCCATTTTCGCTTATTTCTATAGAGAAGTATTCTAGCAACATGGCTCTTTTGCTCTTCAACAACTCTGCCATCTGTGTCGCCATTTCTCGCATGTCGCCTACAGGGAAATAATAAAAAGTATTTGCGATTACATTTTAATTTACCTGCAATACAAAATATGTTTACAAAAATAAGTTTAATAAAAGTATATAAATAAAATATTCATTTATCAATTTCATTATATCAATTTACATCTTGTGATTTTGGTAACCAGAACAGAATGTATAACCAGGCTGCCTTCATATCTTTACCTTAAAATTTTACCTATTGCAAGAAGTCAGTCAGAACAGCTTTTCCCTAATATTTCATACTATAGTTTTTTCTTATAGTAAATACTTACAGAAATTCTTCCTAGTGCCTTGAAAATGTTACATATATATCGCAACTAATTTATTCCTTAACTGAAGCTTTTTAATGAGTTATTGACTTGATTGTTTTTTATTTATATATTTCAAAGAATACGAAACTTATGATTTACTATAAGGAGAAATATTTATCAGAAACTTTCAAGTGGCCATAATCAAGTGTACCTAAATCCATGGGACGTTAAATCTAAAAATATATATGTAAGATATATATTTAGCGATTGACTAGCAACTCACCTAAACTAGGATCCCATTCATCACTCTGTGAGTCCAGACCTAGTACAAACAATTCTTCCAAAGGCAGAGGGTTGGAAAGTTTGATCAGACCGAAGTTCTGAAAGTCGTACAACATTGTCTCGTAGAAAAGTTCTTCCCTGAAAAATTTATAGATTATAGTAGTATTATATTATATGTGGTTTATATATTATATGTTAAAAAGCATACACAAAAGACACTTACATACACATCACGTCCGGTTTCCTTTAAAAGCAGAGAGAATGAATCGAGGGAAATATTAAAGTCCTTTTATCTCTTTACGTAACGAATAATAATACTACTAGGATGCTAGCCTAGTGTCCAATAAAACATTCGAAATTCAAAACAGTTTTATTCAATATTAGCGCGTTCAAACAAATTCTTAAGCTTTATAATATTAATATAGATAAGTAAATTAATAATACATTCATTGAACGTTGGAACATATTGAGTGGCACTGGTTGTCTTACAGAGAATAGGTTGATTAAACCCCATTCTTTTAACCACTCT
Organism: Leucoptera coffeella; assembly: GCA_030578115.1. Taxonomy (NCBI): domain Eukaryota; kingdom Metazoa; phylum Arthropoda; class Insecta; order Lepidoptera; family Lyonetiidae; genus Leucoptera; species Leucoptera coffeella. The sequence goes on from JAMBLF010000753.1 coordinate 193,267, forward strand.
AACTACATTCCTGAATCTGAGACATACATACATATATTCTCGCCTCTATGACCCAACTGGATAGGCACTTTCCATCGCCACCTAGAACAAAACTGACAAATCTCTCTTGCTTCACTGACAGCCTTTAACATTCTCACACATAGAATAGAATAGAAAAACGTTTATTCACAAACACTACAACACACATTACAAAAATTGGTACTAACACATGAATAACAGTAATTGTCGGGCGCGCTGTATTGCTATCGTGAAAGGGCCCAGACTCAGCATATGTCGGGAACCGGAAAGTTCACAATAATAGAGATGTAAACTATGTAATTTGTAACAAATATTAAAAAAATAAAATATAGAAATACACATACAAACATACATAATATTCATACATACAAATACATATATATCAATATACATATCCTCGTACATACATACACACATAAATACATATAATTATTAAATATGGCATAAATACTTTTCACAACGTACGCACTTGAATCAATTAAGCAATTTGGGTGCTACAACATGCCAAAACATCGTGAAGTCAGTATTTGTATACATTTTATACCACGTTAGATGCTCATTATCAAGTATAATATGGGTTTAGAGTATCCAAAATGCCAATACTCAATTAACAGTGTACACCCAACCTCTGACCACCTAACAAGGGATATTGATCGCAATGTTAAAGTCTTTATTTCTATGTACATATATATTTATTTGACTATTTATATATTTATTATGTATTTGAATATTTATTTTGTCGACCTCTGTGGTGCGATCTGTTAGCCGCCTGAATGCTTATCGTGAGGTCCCGGGTTCGATTCCCGATGGATGCACAGTTAAGAATTACGCTTTTCTACTTCTTTCCAGCCTGGTCGTTGATTATATATGCCTATATATGTATTTATCTATGCATAATAAGTATATATTTCTTAAATATACGTTGACTAGTACCCTTAACTTCTTAAATGTACTTACCAAGGGGCTAGTTCAATTGGTGCAATAATGTTCAAATATTATTATTATTTATTTAATATATACTTACGTCAACCGTACCGTATCACACAAATACAACTTGGTCGAGTGTTGAATCAAGGACCTGTGCAAATCTATGCAGCCAATAAATATGAGGTTAGCTAGAATCTCCCTTAAATTCATGTTACACTTATTCTCTATGTCCATTCGTAACTGCTTTACACTAGTTAGTTTAGTTTCTATCCTTTCATATTGGAATTTTCTCGTTTTAAACGATTCTTTTGGGTCCACAAATGTTATGTTACTGTCTAAAGCTGAATAATTTTGCCATTTCTCTTTATTTGTTCCTTTTTCTTGATTAGAACTATCTAAATCTAATCTTTTATTCACTTCTAATACATTTGGGTCATTTATATTCAATTCTTTGTCTGCAGTTTTGTCTACGTTATCTCTAATCTCAACATCATTAGTAATTTGTTCTACAATATTAGGTACGTTATTGATTTCACTAATTTTATCATTATTTATTTCACTATCACGGTTAGTTTCATTTTCATTAATCAGTTCATCATTTGTAGCTTCATTTTGAAGTGGTCTAAAGAATTTATCTATTTTCTGTGTATCGGAGTTAGTCCTAACTAAATTATAGGCGTATTCCTTAGTTTTGTCTGTGGTTTTCTTCATAATATCGTCTGCTATTGTGGCACCAGGTAATCTAGCCTGTAAAGTAAATAATATAAACAAACTTTGTACCATTATGACGATATGAAGAAAAAGGGAGAAATAGAGTTAAACAATATCGAATTAATCTCATATACCTTCCAACATTCAGACACAACCAGCTAGGTCCAAGTCTACTAATGCGTTTTAGGACAATCGTAGTACAATATAAATTATATACAAGTACTTAAGGCGAAATTTAGCACTTTTGCTGTCATCAAAGGTGAAATTTGTCACTTTTGGGAATCCACTACCAACTTCACACTATTACTGAAGTGATATTGAATTACGATTGCGCTAAAACGCATAAGTAGACTTGGGACTCTGATAACATTACATATGAGTCTCTTACCTGAGTATACATAACTCTGGTAGTGTTACAGCTAAGCAGTTTCGCTTCGATACAAGCTTTTAGTTTCTCTATAATCTGCTCCTCGTACAGAAAATGTACTTCGTGTTTAGTTGGATGCACGTTCACATCTACGTTTCTCGGATCTATGGTAATAGATAGAAAATCAAAATAATACATCGTTCTAGTATAGGACGTAAAAAGAATGCTAACTAGCTGCGGTTCTTCCCGGCGTGGTGGAGGCGACTAAGAGACTAGCGATAAATGGTAGCTATTGGGAGATGGGCTAGCAACCTATCATTAATATTTTGTATTAATACCATAAGATATACGATAGTAAAAGTTACAAAGATACGTACATAGGTTCTATCTATCCCGAAAGCTATTAGTACCCTGTATGTAAGTATTTAATATCGAAACCAACAATCCTAGTGTCGTTGCTATATCGGTGGTCATTAGATCAAAGAAGTTAAGCAACGTTGCGGATGATAAGTATCTGGATGGGTCACCTTTCGAGTGATGACGTCATTTCAACAAAGAATTTAGTGAAAAAAAGTGGTAAAATATGGGCTATAGGTGTCAAAACACCGACACAATAATGACATGGCATAAAAGTTACAATGTTTTATATTAAGTATAACTAATCCAAATATGTCTTACCCAATTCAATACTAAGATACACAAAAGAATGTGTGTTTCTTGGCAAATACGTTGAATAAATGGAGTCCACTGCTTTGCGAATAGCTGAAAAAAACACGTGAATTTTTTAATGACTATTTCTCATAACCCTAGTTCGGGGATTTAAATAAATTGTTGACTTGATGCCTTCCTGGCCTGTATTCTAAGAAGCATTTAGAGTAGAGGTAAATGGTATTTACTAAGCGCTACTTTGGGCTAGCAAATCTTTGACATTTTTTTATATAAATGTATGTTTGAGCGATGTAACCCGTAATCATTTTTAAAAGTTATTTATAAACTGTAAATTAATGATTTTTTCCGTTATTCTATACAACCCTTATATAAATACAAAAGTTGACCATGGAGTTTTATGGCTCTAAGGTTGTCTCCACATCAAAGTTTAAACACGCCTTTGGGATCAATGTAACTGCACAATTATTAACAAAATGCTGCAGTGGGATATAATATTTTATTACGTAAATTGTATACTTCTGACTACCCCGAAAGGAATTTCCATCGTGAGTGTATAGTATGTTTTTATGTATAATATTACTAACATGAAGATTCAACTAATCTGTGATTGATAAACAGCATCAACATTCCTTTCTTGTTGGAATAATTGACATTGGTAATGTGACCTGTCACTTTCAATTTCAATTTTTCATCTTCTAAATTGATTTCCATCAATTCACGAGCTATCGTGTTGCCATGTATCTGAAATGTAATAATACCATGGAGTAATTAATAAGAGTGGGCCTTACGCAATATTTGTATGGAAACTAGCGTGGCATTACGCGGGGTGAAACGAGGTACGCTGGATGGAGGGGAGATATTACAACCAATTAAAACACGGTATTTTGTGAGACTAAACATAGGTATCTTCTTTCTACTACACATTTTTAGACTCCACACCAATGAAAACACGCCATTTTAGACTCCGCACCGTGTAACAGGGACCGCGCCTTTCGCCGAGTCCTCTTTATATTTGGTTCGTGAATAATACATACTTACACGTCACGCCTGATTCCCTGTAGAGGGGCAGGCAAAGGATCACGGATCAAAAGATCACGGATCCCCATCTGTTATAAGTATATACTTAACAAGTAAGCAAATAATTTTATATGTAGCAAATTCTACTTTCGCCCTGGCATATCATAGAAAGGAACTAAGAATCAATGGTGTCTTATGGGCTTGCAACTTGTCAATATTCTATATCAATGCAATGTCAACCCCTTTAGTTTTACTAAACTTGACTGAGGACATATTATATGTCCGAAAATCTGTCCACCCCAAAAGGTATGATCAGACATGAATGTGTATGTAAATCTCAAGGAAAAATCTACTCACAATCCTTATATTCTCCACCACATTCGATTTAGCCGGCGTCTTCACATCAGTATTCTCACCAAACTTCTTCAGTGTAAACGCGACATCACTATTATGTATGGCATAACTTCCAACCACCTCCATAATGTGAGAATATTCCTCATTGGGACTCCGGAGCGCTTTCTTTCTTGCTATAACATTGTAGAATAGGTCTTCTACGGTAATTTGGGTTCCGTTGTTGCCTGCGCAGGCTTTTATTGGGCCTTTTAGCTTGCCGTTTTCGTAGGATGCCCTATTGTGGATGAAATGTGGTTAGTGCAAATACATAGGGTACTAGAAATAAAAAATGCATGATATTGCCTCAGAAAAAAGGTGACGTTAGGTGTACCTTTAACCGCCGAGAGTGTATGAGAAGATGTATGAATTTCAATGAAGCGAAAGTGGTCTATCAGGATCGGGACAAATGGGGATCCGTGATCTCTGCTTACCCCTCTACATGGAATCAGGCGTGATGTGTATGTATGTATGATATTGCCTCATTAGCATCCCTACCTATCCATAACAATTATATGAGCTACTAATTTCCTTTTAGGGACAAAAAGAATGCTAACTGGCTTGTCTTCCCAGCATGTTGAAGAAAGTGACTAAGGGACTAGGGTTCAATGGATTCTATTGACCAACTTTTATTGGTTTGACTATTCTCAAGAATATGTAATATACATACATAAGTACGCGTTCACGACTATTAACCCTTGCGGGGTAGTCAGAGGTTCAGGTGTCCATTTCCGCAACTGCGAAGGTAGTAATTCTATGGCCACCTTCAACCCACGTGTTAACCAGATATTTAGTACTCAATGTGACAGGTGGTAAGCCATATCGCCATTTACAAACACTATTAGCTGTTCGGGGAACAATAGGTTTCCTCACGATGTTTTCCGTCACCGTAGTATACATAATACACATTATGTAACATTACGTATACAAGAATATAACTTAATATATTCATCACTGGCAATATTTTAACCTGGCTAATAGTGGCACCTACAGAACCCATTTTCACTATAAAACAGGTAGAAAACTTGGAAATTTTGATAATTTTTTTTAATTTGCATTTAAAATTTTCAATAACATATGGGTACCCTATTTACGTACTACTTACTATGGTCATGTTCATTCATAAATTGTAAGTTTATTTTCTATGTAATTATAACTTAATACATATAATGGGGATCCATGATCTCTGCCTAGCCTACACCTTACAGGGAATCAGGCGTGATGTGTATGTATGTAAATATAACTTACTTATAAGCGCACTTATCCGTCGCAGTCTTAGTCAGTATAGTCAGGTGGGCGATATGGCTAATACTGGCCAAGGCTTCCCCTCTGAACCCGTAAGTGCTAATGCCTTTCAGATCCTCGTATTCCTTGAGTTTGGACGTAGTGAACCGTTCACAAACTATCTCTAAGTTGTCATTACGAATGCCTGTGCCGTTATCTTGAATCTGAAAGGTGAATGTATTTGTTTAGTGGGACTTACATAAATTTATAATGTTAAATTAGTATTTATTATGTTATGTTGGGCAAAAAGAAAATTAAATAATAAAGATACATACATATAAATGTTGGCCTTTATTATTCTAATGAGATAGGCAGAGACTATCAATTGCCATTTTGTTAGTGTGGATTACATAATATTACTAATTTATTATGTAAAATTACTAAAATATAGTGTCATGTTGGGCAAAAAGCAAATTAATTCATAATAATAATACATACATAAATTTATTTTCATTATTTCTTTAAAGGGATAGGCAGAAACAACAAGAATTATAAATTGGCACCTTGAATGATCCAGCCAATCCAAAGCAAATGAAAATATCTCCTGCCTCACTCATGAATCAATTAAGTCAGTAACAATAATCTTGTATTTTGATCTATAGTCTTTTATTAATCTTAACATTTACAAAGCTTTATTATTACCTGTAGATACTTGAGTCCTCCAGCCTTGACTGTAATTATTATATTAGTGGACTTTGCATCTAAGCTGAAACATAGACAATACAGCTTATGAAACTCTGCTTATGTGGCTGTATAATATAGTTTTAACTTGGCCTACCAAAACACTTATACAGTCACTTTATGTATATTATTATTATTATTATAACTTTGTAACCAAAGAAGTATACTGCAAGCAATCCTTAAACCTTTTATAATAATAATGAAATCGATAATATAGTTACCCTTAACATGTGTGCAATTCAATTACCTGTTTTCGATGAGTTCTTTTAATGCATTCGCTGGTCTTTGAACTATTTCTCCAGCAGCTATTCGATTAACAACTTCTTCACTGAGTTTTTTAATTATTCCCGGCTCCATATTTAGCTGTTTATTATTGTATAGCCATGGGCTCAAACTCTTCAATCTAGAAGTTTATTAAGAGCAGATATAAGGAGATAATTCAAGAGATAGTTTCAAAATTATCACTGAAGATATGCTGTAGAACCCGGCACTCTCAACAGTAAACAAACAAAACAATATCACACATATCAATTCAATTTTAATTTCCATACAAATAAATATGCTCATATCGTCGCCTGGTAAATGAGACCAAATAAAATGCTAATTAGCTGCCATTCTTCCTAACATATCATAGAAGGTAACTAAGGGACTAGGTTTAAATGAAATCTGTTGGGCAATAAGTTAACAACCTTAGTATTTCATCGAAAAGTAGCTTAGAAGATACTATTATGTTTTCAAGGTTCCGTGCACTCTAAAGGATTAAAAGACACTAATGTATTAATTCTGTTAATAATTGTTAACTAATAAATATCTTAAAAGACAAACCATTTTTTTAATTAACAAATCTCACGGATCTTTCTTTATCTCGATTCTGATGTATCTGAGTGTACATTTATTCCTATATAACTTCTGATTCTATTCATATCTCAATCAGCTATTAAAGTAGGTTTTTTTTACGTTAAAAAACATTCATTGTATACCGTCGAGGACAAAACGACAACGCGTATGCTGTTCAATATCAAATTTCATATTGCCTAGTCGTGTATCGATTATTGTATGAGTGTGCCCATCTCTAAATTTTATTGCAAGGTTTCTGACGATGGAGGTCGCTATGCGTTTGTTTGATTGATAAAGATTTTCAATTTTCATTTAATTCGTTTGTTTCTTCATTATTCTTAAAGTTTCTGCTTTATTTCGGAATTTCTGAAGTGCTTTTATCAAAATGGAGGTCGATAGCGATGATGATCAGGAAATGCTCAATGTGCAGTTAATTAATTCTGTTCTGGAGGCTGATAAAAGGTCTACATACGCGGCATCATCGCAGTACAGTATATCTACGATAAGTGCTACCACTGCCAGTACCAGCGGCGCTCAAGACCAACCGAAGATTGAAGTTTCCTTAGCCTTGAACAGATTACTGGACGAAAAACTGGGAAGACTTGAAAACATTCTTGTGACCAGACTATACGAGTGTCGTACCAAACTTCAAAGACTTCAGAACGAATTTATTGTCACACCAGAGAAAACGGAAAAGTTCTACTACTGTTACTGTGGTAAACCGTATTTCAAAGATAAGAATGGCCTCTCACCACCACCAAACAATGATACTATTGCCATGAAACAGTATGGGATGATTGATATCATGACCATTTGGAATGTGAACAGTTGGACAGTCAAAGACAAGATAGAGTTCACTAAACAAATGCTGAAGATATCACAGGAAATAAAAACTCAGGGCTTGAACGTGGAACTTAGAACTTTCAAAAGACAATTGGAGAAGGATAAGAGCAATAAAACTTTGATACGGAAGATATTTGACCTTGAGAGACAGATCGCTAACACCCAGAGTAGCTCATTGAGCCATGTTGCGCTTCCCATTGATGAAGAGTATGACTGGAACTTGATTGCCAACTTATGTCACAATCGGCACCATGCATCTGAATACAGGGCTCTTTGGAAACTATTCTTGCATCCCTCTATAAACAAAACTAACTGGACAAAGTCCGAAGCCAAGAAGCTCCAAACTATTGCTTTACAGCACAACTATCAAGATTGGGATAGTATAGCGCAGCAGATTGGCACTGGCAGGTCTGGGTATCAATGCTTCATTTACTTCCGGACTAACCTCCGAACCACAGCATCCAAAAAGAAGTGGACCAAAGATGAGTTGGAATACCTCAAGAGACTCATAGATTACTACAAAGTAGACAACTTTATACCTTGGAGTAAAATTGCATCCAAGTTACCTAACACAACAAAACTCCAACTGTACAACAAATATATGCGTTTATCTGAGACCAAAGGCAGGTTTATGCCGGAAGAAGACACTGTCCTGCTTACATGCGTTAATAAATTCGGCCCGGACTTTAAGAAGATAAAGCAATTTGTCACAGGGAGGTCTATATCTCAACTCCAGCATAGATATGAAATCCTTACACGTGACTCTAAAGTGTCTTCTGTATGGACAGTTGCCGAGGATAAACTACTCCTTCAATTGGTGTACCATGAGGAGTTGGGTGGAGATTGTAAGTTCTCAAGTATAGCAAAGCATTTCCCTGGCAAGAACCGCCATAACTTAAGAGTCAGGTACGCGTGCCTCACTCGATGGATGAAAATGAACCCCAAAAGAGATATATCAGAGGCTCCACGCAGAACAGCCAGACGGATGATATTTGGTAAAGCTGTAAACAATCTCTCCAGTGCCTTAGACCAATTGAAAAACAAAATGGAAGTCAATTTGGAAAAGAAGAAAAATAATAAGAATAAAGACAAAAAGGTAGTGACCGAAGAGGATATTGAACTTAGTATAATGAAGCAATTGTTTAACGAACACTTCACTAAAATCTGGAATGAGGAAAGTCAGCATGAGAATATCTCAACACAAGATCACCCTAACGAAATTAAGGTACTACTACTGCTACTCAAAGCAAAAACTCAAGCACGTCTAGCTAGCT